>OLKM01000032.1:12634-17634 GCA_900291075.1 Melanogrammus aeglefinus | reverse complement strand
AGTGGGTCACCGATTAGAATATAACTACCATGTTTGTGTCCTTTATGCGTTCCTAAAGGACAAATCCAAAAACAGATCGTCTAGATGTTGAGTCTCTGATATTGACCCTCTGGCGAACCATCCTGGTCCCCCCAGACCCAGAGTCCATGTCCCCGAGCGGGCCCGTCCCATCCAGTGACTGCACAGCGCCATCTTTTGATCAGAACACAGAAGAACTTGGTTGTCACGGGTGGTGTGCTTGCAAAAGAACTCGGTATTCCTTTAATGAACTTCATTCATTTAACGGGAATAGGATAGTTTGAGACATACAGTGACAGAGCTGTGACAATGAGTCGATAGCCCTCTGAGAAATTGGAAATAGAGTGTTCAGGTAACAGAGACAAGATTGGATTGTCCCGGTTTTTGCAGAAGGGTAATCGAAAACCCGACTGCGACCTTCATAAGCACTAGGGTCGATCGGGCGGCACTTTTCGATACCTCAGAGGTGCACACCGGTGACTTATACTAGTGTGTGTGTGTGTGTGTGTGTGTGTGTGTGTGTGTGTGTGTGTGTGTGTGTGTGTGTGTGTGTGTGTGTGTGTGTGTGTGTGTGTGTGTGTGTGTGTGTGTGTGTGTAATGATTAATGGGTTTTTGGTTATGGATTGCTGTACATTAGGAAGTGTGACCTAAAAAAGCAAACAAGAATGACAGAAAGGAGATAAAGTAAGGGGGAGGGAGGTTACAAAGTGTTAGGGAGGAAAGAAAAATAATTGAAGTTAATTTGATAGGAAGCAATGCATGATAGTCAATTAGTGTTGACAATGATCCAACAATCTGATTGAATCAGAATGAAATCATGAATCAATCGTTCAGTTTACCTCAGTTGATCAATTACTCCTAAAGCTTAATAATTCAAAGAATAAAAGGGTAAAGTGCACCAATGAGTTTTTATGAAAACAAATGTGTCTCAGAGACGCGAGAGAGTCTGACAAATACACGTTAAAGGAATATAAAGACATGGGGGAGTGGCGGTGAGAACAACGCGGGCCAAGTCAGTTAGAGCACTGCCAATCAAAGTCGGATGTGTGCAAACATGACTAAGGACTTTATTAACCAAATCATTTTCCCTGTAATATCCACAAATAAAAGTGATCTCTTTATATATATTCACATTGTATAATTTTCATAGTGTGACAAAAAAAATCTCTTTTTTTGGGGGATGGGGGTGAGGTGGGCTGGGGGGGAGCGGGGAGGGCGGGAGGGGGGAAGGGTCGTTGGAGGGGGGAGGGGTCGGTGTGGAGGGGGGGGGGGGGGGGTCGGGGGGGGGGGGGGCGAGGTTTGGAGGCAGGGGAAGGGGGGGGGGGGTAAGGGAAGGGGGGGGGGGTCCAGCCATTCCTTATTAATTGTCATTTGATCAGTCGCCATGCAGTCATCAGTAAGGGGGTTGTAAAACATTACGATTGGTCAGCAATGGCGGGCGTGTCCCACTTCGTTCTTATACGTATCTTCGGCCTCGTCCTGGCCTCAAATCCATTCAGTTTACCTTAGTACACATTTCATCCCACTGCAACAATAAAATAAAAATAAATTAAGAAAGCAATATTCTTCTTCAGGGTGCTCAAGAGTCTTCCTCCATTTCCCTTTTCTTTGTTTTTTGATATTTTCTTCTTTTTTTTATATAATAATAATAATGACTATAATTATCCTCGATATAAATTCAATAGTATTTTTTTCTCTTTCTCAAATTTTAAATAAATCATTTTGGCAATCTTCATATGTTGTCACTTTTAGAATAAAAGAATACTCGAGTAGAAAATAAAAAACTGTGAGAATATTCATTGGAATAGCGATAGAGAGAGAGAGTGAGGAAGAGAGAGAGAGAGAGAGAGATATAACGGAGAGAGAGAGATGTGAGAGAGAGAGAGAGAGAGAGAGAGAGAGAGAGAGAGAGAGAGAGAGAGAGAGAGAGAGAGAGAAGAGAGAGAGAGCAAGGAAAGAGAGAGAGAGAGAGAGAGAGAGAGAGAGAGAGAGAGAGAGAGAGAGAGAGAGAGAGAGAGAGAGAGAGAGAGAGAGAGAGAGAGAGAGAGAGAGAGAGAGAGAGAGAGAGAGAGAGAGAGAGAGAGAGAGAGAGTGTGAAAGCGAAAGAGAGACGAAAGAAAGGGAAAACATTGAAATAAGATCGACTCGGGATGGGGGGGGAAGAGAAGAAAAGCATCCATTGTGGACGCGAGTCAGAGACGGCTCTATATATATACAACATCTGCTGTTGTGGAAAAATGAAAAAACAACAAAAGGTCCCATCTAAGCGCCTCTCGCCGCGCCTCTTGTCCGCCTCTTCCCCCCAACCCCCCCCCCCCCCGCCCCCCGCAGCATGTGTCTGCGATGGGTGGGGGGCCGTGCCGCCCGCTAGTCCCGTTACCCTGGAGTCCCAGTGTTATACCAGTGTGTAGGACTTGGCATAAGGGTTGTTGCTCTGTTTCAGGTGTCCTCTGGAATCCAGCAGTGACTCCTGGGAAGTGCTGAGCTTGGCAGCCTGTGCTTGGGCCAGGTCCCCCGATGATGGGACCTCTCCGCGGGCTTCGCCCCTCTCGCGGGCCTCCCTGTGCGGCAGCGTGGCGGCAGTTCCTGGTTGCCACTGCTGCACCTCCCCCCGCGGTGAGGGCAGCTCCATTGGGGTGGGCTCCATCGGAGGGGGCCTCTTCAGGGTTCGGCTCCGCTGGGGTTCAAGGCAGGTCTGGCCCATGGCTCCTCCTCCTCCTCCTCCTCCTCCTCCCTCCTCCCCCTCTCCTCCTCCTCCTCCACCTCCTCCACCTCCTCCTGATCCTGGTCCTGCGGCTGTTTCACCTGTAGCACCTCCTCCTCCTCCTCCACCTCCTCCTCCTCCTCCACCTCCACCACTGGAGCAGGCCCCTCCCTGGCGTGCTGCGGCAGCGACGCCGCGGTTCAACAGGAAGTCCATGCGGAGATAAGGCGGCAGGTGCACCAGCTCTCCGCCTGAGAACCAAACACATGGAGGGGAGAGGGATTAGAGAGAACATCCAGTCAGCCGCGGTGACATCCTGATGCCGAGCAGGCTGTACGTCTGGTTGTAGATATAGAGGTGCTGAGCTGCAAACGCATGCAAAGAGATCAGAGTGATCTCCAACCTAAACTACTGAATAGGTTGTCAATGTGACCCGAATTGACCCATATGACAGTGTGCTGGTACAGCGAACTACCGACAAGAGACAGCAAAACGTCACGTATGTGAAGGTTCTGTCAGCCAAAAGCAAAATGGATGATATTCGTTTTTTGGGTTTTACACTAATCACAATACTTATAATTATTACATCCTATTTCTGCCAGTTCATTTCAACTAGGTGCCACAAAACGTTAAACACTCCGCCTTTAAGGGATACAAAGGTGAGCATTAAGCACTTTGAAACGATGCTCCATGAAATCCACAGCAATCTCACGTCATTTCAGTCCATTCATTTCATTCCATTTCTTTTCAATTGGCTACATGGCCTCACACATTAGTACGTCGCTGCCTATTGACAACCTTAGTTGAGCTCATCATCTGACTTTGAGATGCATAACCATGTATTTTTGGACATTTTCCTGAAGAGATTTAAGGTAGGTGCAACGGGTACATGCCTCTGTAATTTTGTCATATGTTATACACATATTTCTCTTCGTTTTCAGCCCCCCATCACTTTAGGCTGAGTTAAAGGTGAGGGTTAGGAGATTTTAGGGTTTGGCTTAGGAGACATTTAAGTTAGGTTAAATGGTGGTTATGTTTAGGATTAAGCAGAGTTTAAGGTTGAATTATGGGGTGTAGGAGAAGTTTAGGTTAGTGTAAATCTTAGTTATTTTTAGGATTGAGGAGAGGTTCAAGTCAGGCTAGGTGGTTTTGGTTAGCCTGAGGAGAGCTTTGGGTTGTTGGGTCAGGCGGAGACTGAGCTTTATGCTTGTGGAATGATAAATAACTTGCATAAACAAAGGCAGAGCAGTAAGTATAGGGAGGGTAAGACTAGGTAAGGAAGAATGAATGTAATCCTAATAACATTGCAGGGGGAAAGCAGTAAAATGCACCGCACATTAAGGGGTAAATTGGAGAATGTACCAAACGATGAAGTCTATTCATTATTTTCCGTTTTGCTCCATAAAATACAGAAAGGCAATGCTGACCTAAGCGGCATTATTTGCCAGTGATTACGAGCAGTTCTGCATCTGTGTCAATGAATAAATGCTGAGTAAGAACGAGGAACAGGTGGGGAACATTCTGGTCTTATCCATGGATGTTATCTATTTCGTTACTGTGTGTTGTCTATCTAACAAGTTTTTCAGAAAACTGCAAGTACACACTTCTCTGAACTTTCAGTTTTAAAGAGTGAAATTAAACATGCCAGGTCAGAAGGAATTATTTACATTTACTGCAGGGCAGGGCTGCTGCCTTTAAGACAGATCGAGCTTAGTCATGAAATGTGTCCAGTGGTACAGTGTAGAGAACTAAAAAGGTACCGTGAATAACAGTGACACATGGGTACAATCATGTTGAGCAGGGTTGTGTTTGTCTTCCATTGGTGAAGGGGAGGGATACTTTTAGTATATTTCTGTATTCTGTAGCTCTTGGTTTTCCCATTCAACAGTCCTTTATTGCTTGTTCTAAACTTTAGCTGTAATATAACTAATCTATGAAGAGATGGCAACCACTGAGAGAGAGAGAGAGAGAGAGAGAGAGAGAGAGAGAGAGAGAGAGAGAGAGAGAGGAGAGAGAGAGAGAGAGAGAGAGAGAGAGAGAGAGAGAGAGAGAGAGAGAGAGAGAGAGAGAGAGAGAGAGAGAGATCCAAATGGCTGCCTTACTAGTACATTCACTCCCAGGGATCCATGTGTGTGCGTGCATGTGGAGGAGTCAGTGCTGAATTAGTTGTTGGGGGCCAGAGAGAGAGTAGAGAGATGAGAAGAGAGAGAGAGAGGATAAGAGAGAGAGGAGTAGAGAGAGGACGAAGAGAAGAGAAGAGAGGTGAGAGAGAGAGAG
>OLKM01000032.1:0-12572 GCA_900291075.1 Melanogrammus aeglefinus | reverse complement strand
TGCTGAATTAGTTGTTGGGGGCCGGGGGGGGGGTGCAGTTGCTTTATATTCTTAACAAGAGCTTGAGTGTAGATCTGCAACTTAATCTTTGCAAAGGTCACTGGGATCAGCACACGCAATCATCTCATCGGTGTTGGTCTACAACACCCACGAACACGGGCACACACACACAAACGCAGCCACCACACACACACACACACACACACACACACACACACACACACACACACACACACACAGCTTAATACGTCCTGAGTCAAACATGTGACCTTGGGGAATGGGCGCGTGGGTTCATCGTGAGCATTAATATTGTACATTGTTTCATAATTATAAATCTGATTACAGTCGGCCAATGTGATGAATGTCTTTGAGTGAGACTTGAATTAAATATACATTTAAGTGCTTGCATGAGAGCTCATTAGGGATTTCCAAAATCCATCAGCTGGTCAAATGCAAATATGCGTTTAATTGGACAGTGATGTAGACAATATAACAGCCCTTCTCTGCTATGTTGTTATTCTGAGACAGTGGATAAGTAGTGTGTGTGTGGATGTCTGTGTCTGTGTGTGTGTGTGTGTGTGTGTGTGTAGGTGTGTGTGTGTGTGTCTGCGTGTGTGCAGTAACTATCTGTCCTTTATTTCGATGTACAATGAGTCATAAGCATCACTTAAGCAGCACTTAAAAATTCAAATGCCACATCTGTGCCATTGCAATTGTCTCTGCCTCTCTCTGTTCTTTTTCTCATATACACTTGTTCAGAAAGTCCCTAACAGACACCACACTCACACACACACACCACACACACACACACACACACCACACACACACACAACCACACACACCACACACACACACACACACACACACACACACACACACAAAAAGATCTGAGCAAGAGAGAGAGTGAGAGAGTGAGAGAGTGAGAGAGAGAGACGAGAGAGAGAGAGAGATCTGAGCAAGAGAGAGAGAGAGAGGAGAGAGAGAGAGAGAGAGAGAGAGAGAGAGAGAGAGAGAGAGAGAGAGAGAGAGAGAGAGATGCACATTATCTGTACTGCTTCAAAAAAGAACAGGGGACAGACAGCAGGAGGTCCAAAGAGAGATGGAGACGGGGGGATGAAAGAGAGAAACCAGGAGAGGTGACGGTGAGTCAGTCAGTCATGCCCCCACCGTGCGTTTGATACGTGAGGTAAGCCGGGGTCACGGAGGTGTCACAGTAGGATGGATGGGGAGGGGTAAGGCTGGGGTCAGTGCCTAGCTGTCAATCATACTCCCACCCGGACAAGTCGCCTAGGGGTTCACCGGCCAATCAACAGCTAATGACCAATGTACCGGGCCCGAAGAGCCCTCACTTTGTTGTTAAAAACAGCTCATCCATCAATCTCGTCCACTAGATGGTTATGTCGGAAACTTGAATGAGGAAAGGATTCGTTTTTGAGACGATGAGGTCTCCATACATAAGGAAGTGAGGCTTGTTGACAAGGTAACAGTCATAAGTCAAGCGCCTTAAGGACGGGGCGGGCGGAAATAAGGAGCACATTTGGGTGTGATGAAGCACGTGCATGCAGTGCTTTGAGCCGAGTGCTTTGAGTTGGTTTACCACCTCCCTGCCTCTCGGCCTGTTACCGCAGATGTTCGTAGGAAATGGTGCCATTAAATGGAAAGAGATTCTGCTGAGTACCCCATCGTGTTCAGGACTTCATTGAGTTTGAGTTTGTTTTGCACAGCAGTCGGGGGTCTAAGGCCCCGAAGGTTAAAGGCTTTAGAGCCAGAGAATGTCGTTGTTACTTTTTTGTTAAATGTGTTACTCATTCCCTTTCACATTAACTAAACTACTCAGCTGATATTTAACCCCCCATGCGGTCTGTAGGTTAGCAATCCAGGCACTGTGGAATTGCAGTTTGAGTTCAAGTTAACTTTTACGTAATCCAACAAGGTTGCTAAATATGTACAGTATTAATTAGACCAACTGTTCTCGAGAAGTATGAAGACGTAAGAATTAATACATTCTCCCAGTAACCTGCCAGAGTAGCAATGTCATCCTCAAGCTTTAAGTTATATATTACAAATTCTAGTTTAAATCTTATCTTCGCCGCTAGTCTGCCAGGCTACGGTGTTGGGTACCGGCGGCAAAACAGGAAGAGGAAACAGAATCCACCCTGCGTGTTTACTGTGTGGGTAAAGTGAGCCGGCGGGCCGAGCACGGGCCGATCATACCCCGATCGGCCTCCATTGTGCCGCTAAAGACCTGTTTTGTGTGCCGTGACAATGGCCTCAGATTAGGTTGGGACAGACACGCTCCAGCGCTGCCTCCACCCCGGGCGACTGGACCGTAGGAGTCAGCTGTCATGTCAGCAGGCAATCAATTCATAATGAGCCGCGGAAACCCAAGAGCCAGCGTAGCTCTGGTGGCCCCTAGACCTGTCTACTGCTATTGGGACAGCCACACACGATAGCGCGCACATTGAGACACACAGACACACACACACAATAACATACACATGCCCTCACAATAGCATGCAAAGACACACACACACTCTCACACACACACATACATACACACAACACACACACACAAACGCACACAAACCTACCCTCACAATAGCATGCGTAGACACACACAAACACACACACATTCACACACACCCACACAAAAGCATGCATAGATACACACACAAACACACACACACACACACAAACACACACAAAAGCACGCACTCTTAGACACACAAACATACATACACATACCTTAATATAAACATAATGCTCAAACACATACACACACCCTCACAAGAGAGCAGAGACACACACACCCACACACATAAATGGTACATGACACCTTCAACAATGCATCGTTGGCCCAGACTGACAGTGTAGCATTCCCAGGGAGGAGATGATAGAGGAGCCGTCTACAGGTTGCCGGCATGTGCGCTGTGCGTTTGTCAGTCTGAGTGTGCGTGTGTTCCCTCTTGAGAGGGTGTGTGTGCGCGTGTGTGTGTATGCGAGGGTGTGTTCGCTCTTGTGAGGGTGCGTGTGTGTGGTCAGTGTTCCAACGGGCTGTGCCAGACAGCGTAATCAATCATGGGGGTTTGTGGGTAGCAGGCCCGGTTCAGCTGAGGTGAGGCCCGGCCCACCCCCCACCCCCCCCCAACCCCCCCCCCCCCCCAGCTCACCACCCCCCCGAGGGGAGGTGGCGGCGGCTGAGCTAGAATAAGTTTGGTTTGCTGCGGCCGATAATTAAGTGTTTTCCCTGTGGTAAACAGGCCATTAGGAAACACTTCTGGGTTCTGTTTGGTTTGATAGGATAATGCTTGCAGTTGTGATCCAGAAATCGTGTGAAACGAGTTAGTGCTGTCGTCGGCATGATCCTATATGCACACTTTTCTTAAATAAATGATTCTAATCAAAAAGGAACTTTTTTTACTTCACTTTCAACGACTTTAATTAATGGGACATTGATTTCTCTTTTTTCCGATTCTGTTGGGGTAGACGACCGGTCCCAACGGGAGCTAACCATAGGCACCTTGTCAATATCAGGGGTCACTGCAGATTCACGTATGGCTCTCAGTGTGCGTGGGTATGTGTGTTAGTTTCTGTTTGTGTGTGTGTGTGTGTGTGTGTGTGTGTGTGTGTGTGTGTGTGTGTGTGTGTGTGTGTGTGTGTGTGTGTGTGTGTGTGTGTGTGTGTGTGTGTGTGTGTGTGTGTGTGTGTGTGTGTTTGTGTGTGTTTATGTATGTCTGCGCGCTTTTGCCTGTGTGTGCGTGCGTGCCTGCATGCGTGCTTATGCTCTTGCCCGCATGCATGCGTGTGTGTGTGTGTGTAGAGTTTGTGCGTGCGCGCGCCCCCCACCTGGCCTGTGCGCCTTGGGCGCCGCCATGTTGATGACGCGGCTGACGTCCTGGGGCTTGGGCGGCGAGGCGGTGAAGCGGCAGATGCCCGACTCGGAGGGCGTGCTGGACGCCACGCTGTCCGTGTAGTCGTTGGTGCCCGCCGTCATCTGCTCCGACGACGTGTCCGAGATGAAGCACTCGGTGATGGTGAACTTGGCGTGCCGCAGCTGCTCCTCCATCTTGGCGTGCTCGTAGGCGCCGCGCCAGCCTCCTCGTAGGTGGAGGACGCGCTCTCCGTGGACACCAATGCTGCTGCTGCGGGCTCGGTCTGAGGGGCACACACACACACACACACACACACACACCGCACGCAGCTCGCACGCACGCACGCACGGCACACACAACACACACACGCACACACACACACACACACACACACACACACACACACACACACACACACACACACACACACACACACACACACACACACACACACACACACACACACACAGACACACACACACACACACACACACACGGAAGCACAACACAGTGACATGGTTAAGAAGATACAAATGTAAAATGAATGTCATGTGGGTTTTGTAAGTGCACAAGATGGAATGGTTTTGAACAGGAATTTACAATCATCCTTTAACTGCCCTGTGCATTGCTTTTCTATGCTTTTCTATTGCTGTACAATGCTATGATGCATACTATTCTATATTATAATATACAACACCATGCTATGGTATACTGTACTATACTATACAAAGCTTTGCTATTATGCTCCATTATGCATGATATGCTATACTATGACACAATCATACAACTATACAATTCTATTCTATACTATACTATACTACACTTTACTATACTATACTATTCTATACAGTTTGGCTTTTCTAGTGTGGTTAACTTAACTAATCTATACTTAGTTTAGTTATTCTGTAGTGTGCTATTCTATACTGTTATATATTTAGTTTGGTATGCTATTGTGGTATACTAGACTTTACTACACTATACTTTCTATACTAAGTTTTGCTATTCTATAGTATGCTATACCTTATTAACCTATACTATTTAAAACAGAGTGTTGCTATGCTATAGTGTGCTATACTGTATTATTCTATACTAAGTTTTGCAACGCTAAACTATGCTATACTGTACTATACCTTACTATACCATGCTATCTAATACCAGGTGTTGCTAGGCTACAGTGTGTACTGTACTAATTATTACAAGGCGCTGCTATGCTCCAGTGAGCTATACTGTACTGTACCCTACTAACCATGCTATTTAACACCAGGTGGTTGCTATGCTACAGTGTGCTATATTGTAGGCTACTATATATGGGAACTGCCCATTGGTCCGACCACCCATTGGTCCGACCTCCCATTAGTCCGACAAAATGCCCATTGGTCCGACCTCCCATTGGTTCGACCTCCCGTTACTCCGACAAAATACCCACTGGTCCGACCTCCCATTGGTTCGACCTCCCGTTACTCCGACAAAATCAACCACAAGTCGGACCAATAGGAGGTCGAACCAATGGGTGATCCCGTTAGTTCGACCTCCTACTTTCTGACAAGCGCTTTCATTGCGAGCATGCGTCTCTCTCTCTCTCTCTGTCTCTCTCTCTCTGAGAGTTTGTTTTAACTCTGCTGTCCCAATGCTTTGGCAACATTGTACATCACAGTCGTGCCAATAAAGCAGAGAGAGAGGGAGAGAGAGAGAAAGAAAGAGAGAGAAAGAGCTCTCGGAAACGCACATCACACACACACACGGACGGAGCGGAGCGGAGCCAGTTTCCTCTCGGTGCCGTTAACCGATTGTGCCAGATGCGCCAGAGCGCGCACCTCTGTGCCAGGCTCGCGCTCTGTGGGGAGATTTGTGTTATTCATCTTAACAGAGATGCTGAACAGAGGGATTAACGCACACATTCACACAGGCTACACACACACGAGCTACCTACAGACACACAGCTGAGGGGCCGGAGAAATGCGCATCTGGTGGCGTGCTCAACCTGGTCAGTGCGTGCGTTTTATTTCAAACACAGACTGTACAGTGAAAGGACATTTTTAAATTTCAAGTTGGCAGCTCTCAAATATCCGACCTGTCTGTTTAGATTACAGATGCATTAGTGCAGTTCGAACTAATGAGGACGTCCCATTAGTTCGAACTCTCATTACTCCGACTGTCGGAACAATGGGAGTTCGAACTAATGGGCGTTCGAACTAATGGGAGGTCGGACCAATGGGAGGTCGATCTAATGGGAGGTCGGACCAATGGGAGGTCGGACCAGTGCCATGGACCCCTATATATACCAGTTGTTGCTATGCTACATTGGGCTATAGTGTACTATACCTGACTAAACCATGCTATCTAATACCAGTTGATTTTATGCTTCAGTGTGCTTTACTGTACTATACTCACCTTTGCTGTGCTACACTGTGCTATACTGTACTATCTTATACCAGGTGTTGCTACGCTACACTGTGCTATACTGTACTATCTTATACCAGGTGTTGCTACGCTACACTGTGCTATACTGTACTATCATACCAGGTGTTGCTACGCTACACTGTGCTATACTGTACTATCTTATACCAGGTGTTGCTACGCTACACTGTGCTATACTGTACTATCTTATACCAGGTGTTGCTATGCTACACTGTGCTATACTGTACTATCATACCAGGTGTTGCTATGCTACACTGTGCTATACTGTACTATCATACCAGGTGTTGCTATGCTACACTGTGCTATACTGTACCTAGATCTTATACCAGGTGTTGCTATGCTACACTGTGCTATACTGTACTATCATACCAGGTGTTGCTATGCTACACTGTGCTATACTGTACTATCTTATACCAGGTGTTGCTATGCTACACTGTGCTATACTGTACTATCTTATACCAGGTGTTGCTATGCTACACTGTGCTATACTGTACTATCATACCAGGTGTTGCTACGCTACACTGAGCTATAAAAGGCTGATTATGGTCCCACGTTCCCGCAAAGCAATGACCGCGCAGACGCTTCGACGCAGTCGTGAACGTTTATGGTTCCGCGTCAGGTTTTAGTAAGCGGACCAATCACAGCCCTTGCTGCTGCGTCGCCTCGACGGAAGGTTACGATTTTTGGGATTTTTTTTTTTGCGGTGGACGCAAGGAGGGTCCGCAAAGGACGTAAGGGCTCCGTAGCCCCCCCTTGCGTTGCGTGAACGTGGAACCATAAAGGGCCCTTAAGGTACCCTACTGGGTTCCGCAGGGCTGTGCCAGGCCTCTCACCCGTGTCCTGGGAGGGGCTGACGCTGTAGCTGTCGCTCTCCTTGTCCACGGAGCCGGTGGCGCGGGGCGTGGGCAGCCTCCAGTCGGTGGTCAGGGTGTGGGAGGAGCTGGTGGGGTGCGGGCGGTTCAGGGTCCACTGGCTGGCGTAGCGGCTCCGGGCCGCGGCAGGCCCGGCTTTGGCAGTGCGTCTGGCAGTGGGATCTGGGGGGGGGGGGGCGTGGGCGGTCGGGTCGGGGGTGGGATGTAAAGGAGACAAAGGGGCGGGGATGGTTACTGGCCGTTCTCCTTGAGTAAATGGTAAATAGACTGCATTTATACAGCGCTCTTATCCAAAGCGCTTTACAATATTGCCTAGCATTCACCCATTCATGCACACATTCACACCCCGACAGCAGTCAGCCGTGTGTCAGCCATACCAGGCGACAGCCAGCTCTTCAGGAGCAGTTAAGGTTATGTGTCTTGCTCAGGGACACCTCAGCATTCAGCTAGGAGGAGCCGGGGATCGAACTGGCAACCTTGTGGTTACCGGCCAGCCCGCTCTTCCTCCTGCCTTACAGAATCAGTATCAGATCAGGAGAAGACAACGTGGATGCTTGATCCAGAATGTAAAGACTAAAGAAGGTCTACTTTCTGTGGATGCACCTACACATCCGCCACGCATCATGTGATGGGTCACACTGTATGATAGCCGAATAATTATGTTTTTTTTTCATCTGTGTTACAGGGAAGGCCAAGACAATTTCAGCCAAAAAAAAAATATTGACTTTTTTAAATTTTGTTTTGTGTGTGTTTTTTTTTGTGGCATCCATCCACACTTGCGTAACTCCTCAAACTATAACCAGAAAAACAAAGCCGTAAACACTGAATCCATAAATCTCTAAACCAGAAATAAAACAGCTTAAGATGCATATTTATGGGTCATTGGTGCCCACGAATAACTTGCCGGCGCCTGTTCCCCAGCAGCTCGATCGTTAAGGCTCCCATCCGCCGTGTATTAACTTCCTGATCAACATTAAGGTCTGACGCGGCGCCATGTAATAGTCATGATGGTACCATCCGTCTGAGGGTACCCGTGCCCGGATTGAAATAACCTGGTGTTCGATGCGGGGCCCAGACACCCTGAAGTGCTCCGCGCGTCTGGGCCCCGGTAAGAATGGGGCCCGTTGGAGGGCCGCTTGATTGGATGTGGGCAGGGGAAGAATGCGTCTGGTAACCGTAGTAGGTCAGAGAGGAGTGATTCCATCAGATTAAAAAACATGGAGACGGAGAGGGAGAGGGAGAGGGAGAGGGAGAGGGAGAGGGAGAGGGAGAGGGAGAGGGAGAGGAAGAGGGAGGATGGAGAGGGAGAGGGAGAGGGAGAGGGAGCGGGAGAGGGAGAGGGAGAGGGAGAGGGAGAGGGAGAGGGAGAGAGAGAGGAGAGGGAGAGAGGGAGAGGGAGAGGGAGAGGGAGAGGGGAGAGGGAGAGGGAGAGGGAGAGGGAGAGGGAGGTGTGGAAGGGTGGAAGGGGGTGGAGTCTGAGTTTGAAGGGGGGAGTCTGAGTTTGAACAGCAGGGGTTGGGGAGGGCAAGGGCTGACTCAGCAAATTGGATTCAAGCCCCACTGGCCGGGGCGGAATGAGTCGATCGTGTGTGTGTGTGTGTGTGTGTAGGTGTGAGTGTGTGTGTGTGTGTGTGTGTGTGTGTGTGTGTGTGTGTGTGTGTGTGTGTGTGTGTGTGTGTGTGTGTGTGTGTGTGTGTGTGTGTGTGTGTGTGTGTGTGTGTGTGTGTGTGTGTGTGTGTGTGTGTGTGTGTGTAGGTGTGTGTGTGTGTGTGTGTATGTGTGTGTAGGCAGCCCTCTGTGTGTGTATGTGTGTGAATGCTTGCACCTGAGCGTGTTTGCTTTTGCCGCATGTGCTTTCACAGACTGCTTGTGAAAATGCTGTGTGTGTGTGTGTGTGTGTATGCTCCTGCATGGCTGTGTTCCTCCAAGCTAGTGTGTGCGTGTGTGTGTGTGTGTGTGTGTGTGTGTGTGTGTGTGTGTGTGTGTGTGTGTGGTGTGTGGTGTGTGTGTGTGTGTGTTGTGGTATTAGTGTGTCTCCTATGTGTCGTGTGTGTGTGGTTGTGTAGTGTAGTGTGTGTGTGTGTGTGTGTGTTGTGTGTGGTGGTGTCGTGTGTGTGTGTGTGTGTGTGTTGTATTAGTGGTGTCTCTATGTGTCTGTGTGTGTGTGTGTGTATGTAGGTGTGTGTGTGTGTGTGTGTGTGTGTGTGTGTGTGTGTGTGTGTGTTGTATTTAGTGCGTCCTCTATTGTCTGTGTGTTGGTGTGTAATGTGTGTGTGTGTGGTATTAGTGTGGTCTATGTTGTCTGTGTGTGTGTGTGTGTGTGTGTGTGTCTGTGTGTGTGTGTGTGTATGTAGGTGTGTGTGTGTGTGTGTGTGTGTGTGTGTGTGTGTGTGTGTGTGTGTGTGTGTGTGTGTGTGTGTGTGTGTGTGTGTGTGTGTGTGTGTGTGTGTGTGTGTGTGTGTGTGTGTGTGTGTGTGTGTGTGTGTGTGTGTGTGTGTGTGTGTATTAGTGCGTCTCTATGTGTCTGTGTGTGTGTGTAAGTGTGTGTGTGTGTATTAGTGTGTCTCTATGTGTCTGTCTGTGTGTGTGTGTGTGTAGGTGTGTGTGTCTGGGCCTCGGGTGACCATTTGGATGAGGCCGGTCAGGAGTGTCAGGAAGCGAGCAGCGTGATCACTAGTCTTCATCAGTGCTGCTCCGTTGGAGCCTAAACACTGTGGAGCCTTTTAGGGGTCCGGCCCGCGGACCCCGGTAAAGCTGACCGATGCAGGGTCTGAGGGGGCCGTCCGATGGCGGTTCAACACGAGTAAAGGACGAAGCAGGTCGAAGGAACGACCTGCCTGCCGTGTGATTCAGATAAATGACCCCCCCCATTGGCTCGAGTTTTGTTTTGAGGTGCCCAGAGGGGTCATTCCCTCGCTCACTAGAGCCTCCAAATTATCTGCACCCCTTACGTTCAGGAAGAGAAACGGATTGATCGGAAGTAAGGAAGAAATAAGAGGATTAATTGCAGCTTCCATATCGCAAGCGGCGTGGAGCGCAGAGGTGACTTATAAGCGATTATTTTATTCTAATCACGCACACTTTTTTTTTTTAATCAATTGTTCGACCGCCCACGTGGGCAACTACTTTGTTCAAAGGAAAAAGGCTGGGCAATATTTTAAACTGTTTGCATGTTTTGTATTTGATCATGATGTTGTACATTTATTATGAGCTCATCTCTCCTGCACATTGGGGGTAACATAAGCCGGTGAAACATCATAAAGCGCACGCGGCCGGATAAAACCTGCCTATCTTAAACCAGAGTTTGAAATGCCCCACAGTAATCGTTAAACACCTGCATGTTTAATTTCAATTAAACAAGCTCTTTGTAATCAATTTCAACGTTCTACCTCCCATTCCTCCACTATAACACAGTTCTCTCCTCGTTCATTGGATAGGCCATTTCATTTAGTGATTAGTAGGACCCTGGACTACAACCAGACATAGTTAGTGGTACAGTGTTAGCAGTTAGTATAAAAAGTAGGAAGTAAGCTTGGAGCACTGACGGTGATGGTGCGACTCACTGGTTCCTGGCCTGGCATCGGACACGTCCACCAGGGGCCCAGTGGCCTGGGACAGGGACTGGTAGTGGACCGTGTGGGTCACTGTGGAGGACTTCTGCTTATTGGTCTCGCCAAAATCATTGTCGGTTAACAGCACTGTGGACCGGTCATCTGGAAGACAGGGAGGAGGGAAAGAGAGACAGAGACAGAGAGAGAGGGAGACAGGGGGGGAGAGAGAGAGAGAGAGAGAGAGAGAGAGAGAGAGAGAGAGAGAGAGAGAGAGAGAGAGAGAGAGAGAGAGAGAGAGAGAGAGAGGAGAGAGAGAGAGAGAGAGAGAGAGAGAGAGAGAGAGAGAGAGAGAGAGAGAGAGAGAGAGAGAGAGAGAGAGAGAGAGAGAGAGAGAGAGAGAGAGAGAGAGAGAGAGAGAGAGAGAGAGAGAGAGACAGATAGATAGAGAGAGAGAAACAGAGACAGAGAGAGAGAGAGAGAGAGAGAGAGAGAGAGAGAGAGAGAGAGGAGAGAGACAGAGAGAGAGAGAGAGAGAGAGAGAGAGAGAGAGAGAGAGAGAGAGAGAGAGAGAGAGAGAGAGAGAGAGAGAGAGAGAGAGAGAGAGAGAGAGAGAGAGAGAGAGAGAGAGAGAGAGAGAGAGAGAGAGAGAGAGAGAGAGAGAGAGAGAGAGAGAGAGAGAGAGAAAACGAGAAAAATAGATCAAAGCCTGGCATTGGGAGCGTTCACTTCTCGGCGTTGCAACTGACTGAATCGTTAATTTCCAAAGCCCTTAAAGTCCTATGAATTCATAACAACACGGTTCCCAGCGCCGCACGGGGAGGGCGGGCGGGCGTCTCTGCCGAGCCAAACTTCTCCTCACCGATTGTCTCCATTGTGTCTCTCTCCTCGATGAGCAGCTGGGCTCGGGGGATGTCGATGTGCATTCGTAACGTCTGCTGCTGTTTGTTCACCGTGTCGGGGGTCCGGGTATTCTTACTGGAGGGATCAACAGGAAGAGCTTCATGAGTTCAAGGTTGTTGTTTTCGTCTGTATTTCGGTGTGACTGCATTGCGCGGAGAAAATCGGAATCAAATCCGATTTTTCTGCAAACATTTGCACGGCGTTGCTCCAGAAAGGCCACAGGGATGGCGTGTCTGGTATGTGGTGATGTGCACAGCTGCATTGGTACGCCTGCTTTTAATTGGCTTAAGCGGTAGATTTTGGCAAACAGTCCTCATCAGCATTTTCTTTTGCCAGGGCTTTTGGCGATCTGTGAAGTTCAGCAAAGAGTTAGTAGGGTGGTAATAAAAGAAATGGGAAGTTGAGACAAGTCACCGAGGAAAATATCAAGCAAACAAGAAACTAATCAGACTCCCTCTCTCACGCACACATCCTCTTTCTCTCCAACACGCACACACACACATTCTCTCTCTCTCTCTCTCTCTCTCTCTCTCTCTCTCTCTCTCTCTCTCCCTCTCTCTCTCTCTCTCTCTCTCTCTCTCTCTCTCTCTCTCTCTCTCTCTCTCTCTCTCCCTCTCTCTCTATTTGAAGTTTTCTCTTAATTACCAGGGTAAAGTCAATGCATCTAATTTCTGCTTCGCTCACTTTAATTGGCGCAGGTCTACTTTAGTTTTAAGGCATTATAATTGCATAGTGTTCTAACTATGTCAGCCTGCCACTATGTATGTGTTGGTGATGTGTTGGTAAATGTCTAGCTAAGTGTATAGATACAAGCATTTATTGCACGCTACTCTGCCTATTTTTTTACTGCATTTACTTAAGACACAAAACTGGCTTTGATCGAAGCACCCAATCAAACCTGATGCTCACTGAACCTTTACAGCAAACGACAGATCATCTCAAACGTCCCGTGTGTAAGA
>OLKM01000031.1:793012-796851 GCA_900291075.1 Melanogrammus aeglefinus | reverse complement strand
TCGCCTTTCAGCTGCTTTCGGGATGGCAGCCTCTCTGAAGCTTCATGATTAAATGATTCCGCTCAGATGGCCAGTCAGTCCTAAGAACAGCGATACAGTCTCCTAGATATACAAAACAGCCAATTGCTATTGTAATTCTTCCTGGATCACTGGTGCCTAAGGAGCGCTATGAGCGCCCTCTTTTTTGAGCCTCATGCCATGTTTTAGTGCAGGACAGATTAACGGCTCTACGTCTCCCTACTCCATCATCCTGCTCGTCGGGACCGTCTCCGGCCTCGTGGTTCCCACTCGCAGGGGTGCAAGAGGACGTCCGCTCTGCCTGATCATCTGGGACTGGAGAGACGTAGCTACGGTATGCACTGAACATCAGCGACCTATCCGTAAGCTACCTGACTAGTTTAACTGGACGTCAGTATCGGCACACGACCTATGTCTACTACACTTTCTATAATAGTACTCTCTGCCACATCTCACACTGGCACACGTTATCCATACATACAGCAGTTAGGGTTTTCGATAGAACCAGCAGACACGTTAGAGTTTGAGTCATCAAAACCATCGCATGCTGTTCTTCAGCTGTTAGGACGCATCCGCGAAACAGGACTTTTCCTAGTCCCTATCCTTCTCTGTCACAGCCTATGTGTCTCTGCATTGACTCCGTATGGTCCTGCCACGTACCTGTTAGTGCACGCGTAAGATGGTATTCCCCAAACAATAACCAAGAGATGCCTTCGATTCTGCAGCAATAAGCCGGATGGTGTCCTGATATCGATAGTCTGGGTCAAGAATGGCAGGTTGCAACAACTTCATATAAGAACAGATTACGTGTACTTTAAATCAGTTTCAGTTTGACCGATCGGCTCATGCACCATTTCTAACAAATTAACAGTGAAATTAATAGCTCTTGAATCCTCACCTTCGAAGCTGCTTTTCGGGACGCACTCTAAAGACTCAGGAATTAAAGATTCCGCTCAAACGGACCAAGACAGTCCTAATATAACGATCGATAACAGTCCTCCTAGATATAGCATAAACCAGCCAATTGCTAGTGTAAATTCTTATGGATCAACTGGAGTCTAAGTTTAGCATGAGCGACTCTTTTTTGAGAGCCTCTCCCAAATTAAGGGCCAGACAGCGAACGCTGCTCACCTACTACTCTGGCCTCCCTGCTTCGCCTGGCCGTCTCTGACTGGCTGGTTCCCACTCTCTAGAGTGGGGATGTAGGTTGGAGTTTCGGTCAAGTGAATTAAAGGGAACCGCGGTAGCTAGGAAGCCTGGAATAGGGCGACCCATTCAGGATCTGCTCCTGATGACTGATGAAGACGCCTGGAAGCGAAGACAGCCTCCTCGAGCTACTGTTCAAATTGCTTGCCGTGTCGTGTTGCCACATCTCACCACTGGCACACGTTCACACAACAGCAGTAGGGCTTGATAGAACCATGCAGAGTGTGGTAGCAGAATCAAAACGGTCGGATGGAGTGTTTTCAGTTGTTAACGTTTGCGAAACCGACTTTCATCGTCCTTTTTTTGTGTCAGGGTCATGTGGCAGCTGCTACTCCTTTGCCGCCATGGGGATGCTGGAGGCTCGCATCAGAGTCCTCACCAACAACAGCCAGACCCCGATCCTGAGCCCCCAGCAGGTGGTCTCCTGCTCCCCCTACTCTCAAGTAAGAGAAGGCTGTGCAGACTCTTAACAACGCTTACCGTTACTCTTTTTTTAATTTTTTATTAACAGGACTAATTCTCCCTAAGAAGAATTCAAAGTATCTCTTAGACAGGAACTCCTGACCAAGGCGTCAGCTATATCGTTGTAACAATCGGACAAACATTGTCTGTTTTCCTTGATTTTGAGATGCACATAATTGTAGTTTTGTCCGAGTTTAGTACCAGTCTCAATTTGTGGAGATTCTCATAAATAGTATTAAAAGCAGATTTCAGTTCTTCTGTGGCACTTGCCAAGGATTAGGCAGAGCAATAAAGAACGGGGTCATCCGCATAAAAATGACACTTTGCTTTTGTTACATTGTGACACAAGTCATTTATATAAATACTAAATAAAATGGGACCCAAAATGGACCCCTGGGGGAAGCCATTTTGTAAAAGTAAGGAGTTTGAGGACACACCATCAACCTGAACACTTGTTTGGCCCTCAAGTAGTTGGCAAACTATTTGACAGCTTTTAAAGACGTTCCAATATCCACCAATCTCTGAGACAGGACAGAGTGGTCAACTGTGTCAAACCCCTTTGACAGATCCATGAACAGGCGCAGCACAATTAGTCCTTTAGAATCAATTGCCCATATGAAATCATTTAAGACTTTCATATTGGCCGCGACAGCGCTGTGCTTTTTATGAAAACCTAACTGCAAATCATTGAAGATGTTATTTGTTGCTGGGATTCAGAGAACATTAATTTAGAAATTTGAATTGGATACTGACTTCTTGTGTGCTGTTTTTTGTGCCCGTTGCTTCGTGCTTGCGATCAAACATTTTTTTCTCCTCTAAGGTTGTGAGGGCGGTTTCCCGTACCTCATGGGGAAGTACGTCCAGGACTTTGGCATCGTGGAGGAGTCGTGCCTGCCCTACGTGGGCGACAGCAGCCCGTGCCGGATCCCCCGGTCCTGCGGCCGGCTTTACACGCCGGGAGTACAGCTACGTGGGGGGGTTCTACGGAGGCTGCAGCGAGACGGCCATGATGCAGGAGCTGGTGAAGAACGGCCCCATGGCCGTGTCCTTCGAGGTAAGCACACATATACTGCATAGGGCACTTTTCAGCTGCAGTGGATCATTAATAACCTAATGTTAAAACAATTAGCTTGCTAACTTGTATTACTACAACAACAAAAAAGGCCAGATGCAGTTATCAGTGTGTCTTAATTTAAACATCTGTGACATCTGGACGTCTGTATACTCACACACACACACACACACACACACACACACACACACACACACACACACACACACACACACACACACACACACACACACACACACACACACACACACACACACACACACACACACACACACACACACACACACACACACACACACACACACACCTCCATGATGCTAAATATAAATAAACAAGCCTGGATAAATCAGTGTCATCACCGATCAGCACTGCCGATCGACCCCGTCTCTGACTTGTCGGTTTCCATGGTGATGGGGAATCCCTCTCCTTCCCAGGTGTACCCCGACTTCATCTACTACAAGGAGGGCATCTACCACCACACGGGCCTGCTGGACGTCACGGGCCCCTTCGAGTTGACCAACCACGCCGTGCTGCTGGTGGGCTATGGCCGCTGCCCCAAGTGCGGCCAGAACTACTGGGTGGTGAAGAACAGCTGGGGCGACGGCTGGGGCGAGAAGGGCTTCTTCCGCATCCGCCGCGGCTCAGACGAGTGTGCCATCGAGAGCATCGCCGTGGCGGCCACGCCCATCCCGTCGCTATAGGGGGGCGAGGAGGAGGATGACTCGGGGTTTAGACAGGCATGGGGGTGTGTGTGTGTGTGTGTGTGTGTGTGTGTGTGTGTGTGTGTGTGGTGTGTGTGTGGTGTGTGTGTGTGTGTGTGTGTGTGTGTGTGTGTGTGTGTGTGTGTGTGTCTCCCCCAAAGTAAGATCTTATATTTTTAGCTGCACCAATTTTAACAGGTGTGGCACTTGATATTCGTGTTAAATATTTATAGTTTTCTTCTATCACAGACACATATCTTGGTAGATGTTGTTTTCTTTACCTTGACATGTTTTGACGGATATACATCCGTCTTCATCAGAAGGTCACACGGGTGTATTAGTGTGACGCGTTCTTATCAGCTGATGTGAACGGAGATTTG
>OLKM01000031.1:768012-788012 GCA_900291075.1 Melanogrammus aeglefinus | reverse complement strand
TAGTCTAGTGTCCAGTGCTTAATCTGGTAGAGGTTCTGCGGTTGTGGCAGGGGCATGCAGAGCATGCAGGTCTCTAATTAATTAACACATTAATCTCACAGCAGTCCCATTGTTAGGTGAAGTACATTTCCTTGTGGTCAATGTAACAAATGGATTCAAATGGCCCTTTTAATCTCTGTGGTTTCGCTGATTTCTCTGAGGAGTCAGTTGAGGTGCTCAACTCTTAAGCTAAATAATGGCATGATTAGGCAAATGGACCAAAGACGCATTCTTTCCCAAATCCCAACCCTTTCTCAGTTTACCTCAAGGAGGGCTGTACTTCTTTGTATATGTCAATTTTGTAGCACGGAATGCGGCCCCAAGCTTTGTGATTCAAACGCACAAGAGCTGTCACAGAATAGAGCCAAGACCCATCAAGGTCTACCCATGGAGCTCATGTTTTGAGACATAGTATCCTTCAAGGACTGTAGCCTGTTATCTGTTATTTTATACCCTGTTATTTGTTTACCGGTTGGTTCCTTCTCTTTCCATCGACTTCAGTATTATGTTAGAGTTAATGTAGTTGAAACAATTCATTTATTTTTATAGTTCCGTGTTTGGGCCAGAAGAAGAATGTCAAATTATTCTGTCTCATCTGTTGTTCCATCACTGCTTTATTTTGGGAGTTTTCCCTTCTGTCTGTGTCTTATGCTCACTCCTTTTCACCGTAGCTCATTGTCACATAAATTGACCACTCTATCTTTCTTTTACAGGAAAATATCAACATAGACGAAGCAGCAAACTGCTTGTTGAAGCACATCATCACCACTGAAAATGACATGCTCCAATCAGAAGAGTCCGACACAATCTCCCCCCAATTAGAAAAGGATGGAGGCGGGACCTGTTCCTCTTGCTTTACATCTCAGTAATTTGCTTTTCAAGAAATCATTGTCGCTTGGTTTTTTTTATCACAAAGAATAGCAAAGTGTGTGTGCGTGTATGTGTGGGTGTGTGTGAACGCATGAATCACCCTTTCTGAATCACCCTGTCTTTTATTTCCACATCTCTCTCCATGTGTGTTCCTCCTTATCTCCTTCCTCAGACCAATTACAATTCAAAGTGCAAAGCTATGGCCCATCCCAAACAATCCCTCAACATGGCTCCTCATCCTACCTCAAAGATTAGAACCTTGCTCTAAACGTGGTGTCACACAATCCTTTATTTAAATGTAATCTGCACGTTGATCATCGACACTATGACATTTTGAATAAGGGAGTCTGATGATTTCTGCATCCAATATTGTGTAGTGTTAAACCGCCTATTTTGATTATATTGACGCGATTCAATTGCATTTATTTAATGAACTATTTGGCGCAACGCACACAGCCGCCTGATGACTAGGGGCAAGTCAGGCTCCCTGTTATCTTCAATCGATCTACCCACACAAGCGGTGCCAAACACCCCCCCCTGAAAATGTATGGTGTCCAATGGGCTCTGGGTGCCTGAATGCCCCACTCACGCAGAGGACCATGGGAGTGGCTGTGTGTGCTGCACTCACATGCTGGAAATACTTTACAATGTGACTTCCTAACTTTGGCATGGCCTGTTTTATAAATAGAATGAATATAACTCTTATTTATCTGATATTCTCTCTGCAACTAATACCCATAATGGGAATATTGCTCAATATTTATAATATACTTCTACTACATAAAACAAGAAATGTTCCATCCTTTTAATTTTTTTTTATTATAGTGGTTTTTGTATATCAACTTTCCATTTTTATTGTATGGCGCATATGTTGTAATATTTGTTATAATATAATAAACCGATGCATATGTACATATGATATATTTAGCCCAAAGTAAAGAGTTATACACTAGAGTGGACCAGCGGTAGACATGTTAATCAAAATTAATTAATAAAACCATAGCTTTCTATATAGTTTCTCATATTTTTTACTCACTTGTAACCATAAACCTTGTAGACTGAGGCAGTTTCAATGTTAATGGTTTTAGATCTGCCTAATAAAAAAAACATGCTTTAAAAAATGTAAGGTGAAGGTGGAAAATAATCGCCATACAAACTCGGTAGGCCTATGTCAAATTCCAATCTACTGAACTCTCCTCACATCACAGCCTTGTTCCGAATCCGCTCTACACCTTGCAATCATTCTTTAATGTTTTCGCTCACGTCCGCTAATGTGTCGTGGTGCTTAGCCGCCTTGCCCTTGAACTATACACAGTAGCTGTCCAAAGAACTGGCTCAGAGACAAATTGATTAACCACTTTCAACTGGCTTCTTTCTGTTAAATTGCACAGAGCAGGCAGTAAAAACGATGGGGTATTGAAAAGTTCATACAGGGATTCAAGGACAGCCTCAACAGATCATACTGATCAGTGAAATTTAAAAGAGAAAATACTTACATCGGAGAAGGAAGAGAGTGCCAGGCACCAATGACACATTCATATGAAGTTCCCAATGTTTTGTTTACCGTTTCCTAGAATGGATTGAGTTAATGTAACCAATGATACAGTCAAGAATACTAGTAGTGATGTCCTAAGATGTCGTAGTAGGACACTCAAACCCATTGTAACTGTTTGATGTGAATGGTATTAGGACCCAGGCGCAGAGAGGGACAGAGGCAAAAGGCTTTTAAAGGTTCTGTGTGTAGATATTGTAGCAGTGTGTAAAGGCATCTCGCGGAAACGACTAGGCAGAAATACAACAACGATCAGTTGTTTTAATCAGTTTATAAACCCTTTGGAACTTAGTTTGAGAGGAGCAAATCCTCCTCAACGCAGGGCGCCCTTTTGAACCACCATGGTTCTACAGCAGCCCAGAAGGTTAAAACGGCAGAGAATGTGTTTTGGGCAATAAGTGAAGAAAGGAGTGGGGTAGGTGTTATTCCCTAGCCTGGCATCGCCAGATGATCCCAAACTGAAATATGTCTGCTAATTCCAACCACGACTGGGCGAAGACCAAAGCCTGATCATAGGAACAAAACAGGTGGCGCAACACTGAGCAACCGATTTATTTAAACAGATAATCTTTTAGTAACGTTGTTCATTAGGAGCTAATGAGCGATGTTTAAAATGAAATGTATATCGAACCTCAACCAACTCAGACATGGCCATCAACCGCTGGCCAGGAACGACCCCCCCCCACCCACCCACCCGCACGCACGCACGCACGCACACACGCACATATGCACACACGCACACACGCACACACGCACACACACACACCACACACACACACACACACACACACACACACACACACACACCGTGGTGTTGTACTTTAAAGGTTGGGTATGGAATTCTCTTTTTGGCCATTTTTGCAAAATTACTTGAAATCCTTATCATAACCCACTTACAGCCACTGAGTTAGAATACTGACATGAAAAACAAACAAGTCAATCATCTGTGGAACGGGCAAGGCTAGAAAAACTCCAGCCAATGATTTCCAGAACCACCGAGCGGCATTGGACAGTAAGTACGTCAATCAAACGGTCGCATGCTCTCCCCCTCCCCCCGTGCGTGACCCCTAGTGCACGTACTCAAAGCTTGTGACCCAGAGCAAGCTTCTGTTTGTTGTTATCCTGCAGTAGCTACTGGAGCTAGCTAACTAGCTAATCCACATTTGGACCTAGCACTAGAAGGCAACCCTAAACTTCAACCTAGCTAGCCTGGCTTGCTCTCGCGCATCTGTGTTTGCACTCGTGCACGATTGCGCGTCCATGTACTTGGAATGGGTGGAGACAGAGTTCAGCGTTGAAGGAGAGGGGGTAGGACCATTTGAGTTGTGTATTTTCAAAATCTGCTGGTGATTCGCAAATCCCATACCCAACCTTTAAGTGGCCTAAAAGGTTTATTCTTTGTATTCAATCACGTAACTTTTTCAGGTAGTTTTACTTCCGGTGAATTTTTTGGCGGTCTACCAAGCCAAAATGGCCGCCGTAGTGCAAGGACCTGCTCTAGATTTATCAGAGTATACCAATACTTTAACGATTTCACGTTTGCGATACCTCCAAAAAGTTAGTTTTTGTGGTGGCATCGACCCTTATGCGTTGAAGAAGAAAGATTTCGGTACAGATTTGGAATTGTACCCAGTAGTAGAGTTTCCCGACATCTCCAACTACCTGGTCCTGTCGACATCCTTCTACACCACGAAACAGATGAAAGCATGGAAGAGTGCGATGCGATCAGTGCTGTTTGTAGTGTAAACAAACCGCGATCACTCGATTCTAACTTTCCCCTGCTTTTCTGTTTTAGGTCAACCATTCTCAGAGATCTACGGAGACTCCACTGAAGACATGGCTATTAGTAAAAAAAAGATGGAAAGGTGAGGCCTTTCCATTATTTTGCTAGGTCCAACATATATTTTTTCCTTCTTATTGATGCCACGAATTTGAGACTTATAATGCCACAGACAGTAATAGTGTAATATAATGTATATAGTATTTTCGTATAAAAAAAGCAAGTAAATTGTAAATGAAGACCGTATTTTCATTTCATATTTATGAAGCCAACAATTTAATAGTTGTCTTATAGTATTACTCTTAGATAAAAAAAAATAATAAGCATGGTGAATAAATGCCTTTTTTATACAGTAACAATTAATGTATTTGTCTCTTCAATCCTTTAAAGGCAAAAGGAATGCATAAGTTGGAGCGAAGCGGTCGCGTCGTGCAGTCATAGAAGCTTACGTTACAGGTTGTATATTTATCGATCAAAATCTAAATGAATAAGTCATAAACCATGGCATTCTTGAGCTTAAAATTTTCCTGCAGAAATAAGTCATAAATTTCCATGAATTTTTGTGATCGGGCAATAATATTTTCTCGATCTACCAACCTTTCACGAAGTGATCACTGCAAAATCGCTTGTTTCTGTACCGTGTTTTTTAACTTCACAGGGAAGTCTGAAGTAACTTCTTTCCGATTCACGGTTTGAACAGTTCGAACAGCCTAAAACAACGCAATTGTAAGGCATTTTCTCTTTGTGTGCTGGACTTCACTACATGAACGCACAACAAGGCTACGGTGTCCATGGTGTGCTGAAAAAGGTACAGAGAGTGATTGGTTAAACTGGTTGGTTAAAAATTTCTTTCGACCATGGTGCGATTGAAATTTATGTCATTTTTTTGGTAAAACGAAAATTGCGACAGATGTGTACAGTCCCATAGCTCCATAATTATCTTATTGTCTTGGGAAAAAAATGCACTGAAAAATTGTGTTCAATGTAAAAAATAAAATGTAAAATTATCTTTATTTATATTATGCATTAAAAGACAGAATACAATTCAGAAATCTATAATCTATCAATTAGCACTTGGCTGGCCGTTGTTGTCGTAAACGATCACATCATTTTGGTAGTACCTATTGGCACCTTACAATGCAGGCCACCGTAGTCCTTGTTGAGGGGTGAGGGGGATTAGTTGCATTCTCAAAAGCCATCTACATATTGGACTTTTAAGGGTTTTTAAGCAACTGAAAACAATAAATATAATTCACACTAGAACCATCCAAAAACCAACAAACGGAATAATGACGAAGAATCTCGTAAATAATTTAAAGAGAATAAAAATGTAACAGAAAAGTAAGCTACTCTTGACTAGAACACTGAACCTGGAATCAAGAAACACGGCAGTGGGTCGTGTTTCTTGTGGGTCCGCAAAAGGGAAGATTCAGCCACTGGTGAGAAGCAGAAGGTGTATTTACATTGCACGGATGTGCTGACAGTGCGTGAATAATTGCTAAGTGATTTTTTAGTTCTCGTTTGAGATGGGCACAGACATGCACTCCATACTACGGGGCGTGGAAATGGGCTGATTGACGGGGGGAGGAAGCCTAGAACGCGCTTCCCGGGAACAGTGCGTGCACGTGTGGCTATAACCCAATTATTTGATTGGCCTGCTCCTGGTGTTGACCTGTTTTCTCCAGTTGTACTCAACACGTTTAAAATGTTGATTGGGTTCATGAATCTGCAGTTACATCTGATTCTGCGCCATTGGAGGTGAGCTCAATAATCATGGTGTCAAGTATTAATTCATCATTATTCATAATAATATGAAGCATTAAGTGCATGTTTGAGTGAACCAGAATCAACAAAGAATGTGAGTGAGTTTATTCATCGTATAGTTATATTCTATTTTATCCCCTTTGGCATGTGTCATAAGCCAATCGCCTTTCACACGCACCCAAACACACACACACACACACACACACACACACACACACACACACACACACACACACACACACACACACACACACACACACACACACACACACACACACAACACACGATCAGATGATGCCAAAGATAAACCCGGGGCTCTGCACTGGTCTCTACGGCAACAAGCTACTGACTGAGCGATCCTCCCTTTTATCTCACATCACTCGCCCATGTTGCTGTCCCTGGTTCA
This sequence comes from Melanogrammus aeglefinus, assembly GCA_900291075.1. NCBI lineage: Eukaryota > Metazoa > Chordata > Actinopteri > Gadiformes > Gadidae > Melanogrammus > Melanogrammus aeglefinus. Next base: position 781,601 of record OLKM01000031.1, on the reverse strand, counting down.
TCCCCACTAATCACCGAGAGAGAGAGAGAGAGAGAGAGAGAGAGAGAGAGAGAGAGAGAGAGAGAGAGAGAGAGAGAGAGAGAGAGAGAGAGAGAGAGAGAGAGAGAGAGAGAGAGAGAGAGAGAGAGAGAGAGAGAGAGAGAGAGAGCGCGTCGGGGCAGAACTGTTAACAAGAGCTGTGATCACAAGACTTCTCAGTAAAAAGAGGATGGAGAGAAAATCAGCTGCACGTGATAAAGGCATGACTTAACCAGCCCCTCCCCCCCCACACACACACACACCCACACACACACCCACACACACACGCAACAAAATACACACACACACACACACACACACACACACACACACACACACACACACACAACACACACACACACACACACACACACACACACACACACACACACACACACACACACACACACACACACACACACAGTTTCCTGTTATAAGTAATTCGTAGTATGGGATAAAAACATTGTTCATATAACATGTGACATCCTGAGTATGAATATATTTTAGATTTGGACCTGGTCACATTCCATCATATTTGAAATATAGCCTAAAATACATCTTCATGTGGAATGCTCACTGAATTAATCATATAATGTTATCTTGCATTAAAAGAGTAAATGAAAAGGTTTCAAATCACAGATGTTTCATCGCCCAACCACAGTGTGCTAAAAGAGAGTGAACCAGTAAATACTGTCACAATAAAACGGTGTAAATAACAGTGCTTGGGCTTCGATGAAATGCCACCGTCTGGTCGATAAGAGCGGAGAGAGGAGCCACTAGCAGGCCTACTTTATGCCTACTGACTAAAACAAGTACTGAGAGAGAATCGATGGCCAGCCCAGGGCCCAAAGAGAGGCTGCCAGCGTGAGAATACACATGTTTCTTTCTGTCTGACTTTATTGATGACAGTGGGGAAGTAAGCTGCACAAGAGTAACACGTGCAATTGTGTTTGTGCGCGTGTGTGTGTGTGTGTGTGTGTGTTTGTGTGGGTGGATGGTACGCAACCGGTACGTCGCCCACGTATGATCTTTTCTGCCTTTATTTTGATATGGAGTGGTTTATGAAGATATTGTTGGACCAAAACAACTCACCACCTGTGAAAGTTGAATTTTCTGTTGTAGAAAATGAAAATAGAAAGTCACACATGTATTTCAGTACATTTGAAGTCACAGAGAAGTGTGTGTGTGTGTGTGTGTGTGTGTGTGTGTGTGTGTGTGTGTGTGTGTGTGTGTGTGTGTGTGTGTGTGTGTGTGTGTGTGTGTGTGTGTGTGTGTGTGTGTGTGTGTGTGTGTGTGTGTGTGTGTGCATGTGCGTGTGCGTGTGTGTGTGTTTATGGTAGCATCGGCCTCACTATACTTTTAGGGTATCCTTACTGTAGAGTGTGAAATATCAAATTCTATTCATTCATATATTAAATGTGCATCTTACCAACAGCATAATGTAATAAAATATGCTTGTATCTATATAACTGAAGCTAGCAAAGGAAATAAAGTGTCTCAGTTAATGCTGGCACATTGCACAGTTCATCTGGAAATAAAGAATAACGAAGTAGCTTGGTTCAAAGCCTCTGGTTTGGATTGACAGCGCTGGGCTCAGAGTGACTCACTCACTACCGGTGGTCCGTGCTGTTAAGAGTAGAATGACCACAGAAGTGAAGCATTTCCTGTTGCGCTCCGTGGAGCCCCTCAGCGCCAAGAGCGTGTTGCTGAACGTACCGCTCTGCTCAGACAGAACTCTGTGGGGCGGCAGGGAGCCGTTGACAAGGAGAGAGAGGAGTTCCTCTCTGTGACAGCCACCAGAAGAACCTTCTGATCGACCTTCCCCCAGCAGCATGCTGCAGCACGAGAGCCCCAGACCGAAGGAGACTGAAGGAGATTGAAGGAGACTGAAGGAGTCTGGAGGAGCTTATTCACACTCGATGTGTGTCTGTTTACAGGGCCCTCCAGACAGGGACACCTGGCTTAAAGCCTGTCTCACAGTACTGGCAGAAGCAGGAAGTTATGTTATAATAAGCAGAAATCAGCTAACTGTGTTTCTTCTCTAGCCCTGGCTGTTCTTTAAGGGTATATGGTTATGGTACAATCGCAGGTTACTGTGGTATACGTGAGTACATGTGTATTTATTCAGGCAATCATTATGGCTGTAAGCAATCATAAAGACGAGAAGGAGCATTTGATTGAAAGATGAAGTGTGACTGCTGATCCTCACTACTAAGTGTGCATATTAGATTAAATAATGCACACACAGGTTTAAAACACATATATAACTGAGCGATGAATGCAAAAATGAATACAATTTGGGGCAGATATGAATGAGCTGAATTCTGTGTTCGACAGTATTTTGGCAAGAATTGCCTCCTGACTGGCGAAGCAAAGTAGCCATTTTCAAATCCTCTCTGTCTTCACAGAACCCTGGCAAAGACCCAGTAGCCTTGTGTGTTATGTTACATATTTATAAAGGATTCTGCTGGAGCTTTTGTACCGCAAAATATCTTAGGGAAATGAAGTCCCTTTTCAATCATTTTAAATGGTAGCGAATTACGTCAAAATTAATAGATAGTTGGCCGGTTTCCTTTTCTTCTGAGACCATTGGTATTTCACACATACCTGAGTGGTCAGAAATACCCAACACTGAATCACTTATCTAAGTGATATAATTCTCTATAACAGGTTTAATTTTTTTGGTTAAACTGGATGTTTTTGTAAGCCTTCATTAAGAATGATCTGGCCTTGCCCAGCCCTTAGTTAAGCATTTGCTAAAATGTGTGTAGATATGGTAAAAAAAAAAGAAAAAAAAAAGTATGTAGGAATTATGTAGGCCTATGTGAAGATTAATTCAATGAAAAAGTGTATGTAGGAATGTGTAAATGCTATGTGTCAGTGCAGGGATGGATATAGCAAGAGAGGGGAGGAAAGATTGGGGATATAGCCATGCACCAGGGTTGAGGGCGTTTGTGTGTGCACTTGTGTACATGAAGTAGGCCTATGTGTCAGCTTGTGTGTGTGTGTGTGTGTGTGTGTGTGTGTGTGTGTGTGTGTGTGTGTGTGTGTGTGTGTGTGTGTGTGTGTGTGTGTGTGTGTGTGTGCTTATGTCACGTATATTCATGTGTTCGTGTCGTGTGTGTGTGTGTGTGTGTGTGTGTGTGTGTGTGTGTGTGTGTGTGTGTGTGTGTGTGTGTGTGTGTGAGTGTGTGTGCGTGTTGTGCGTGTGTGTGTGTGATGGGTGGGTGGGTGCATGTGTGGGGGAGAGTACGTGGGGTGGGACCAAGCGATCGCTGATGTGGTGGCGGCAGTTGTCATGGCAACAGAGCATGTCGTCCAGTGCTACAAGATCTCCGCTTTGCCAGACTTTTAGATGGACATCTCCCCCTTTTTTTCTCTCCCCCGATACATCCTGCACTCTCCAGGTCTCTCCTTCATTTCTCCTGTCTCTATCTCGTTCTCTCGCTGTCTCACTCCCCTCCTTACAGGCTTCAACGCAATTGCAATGGAGCATTTACCACAACTAGTGGTGAAAAATAAGTTTTACGTGTTTCCCCACATATATTCAGCAATGGCGCCTCCCAGCGGCCACTTTAGGATTTTCAGCGTGCTGTGGTTTCATGAGCCGTTTCTCAATTTCAAGTACGCGTCGCGAACTACGGACTCGCGGACTTGGAAGTTCGTACTTGGCAAGTCCGGACTTCAAGTGCACACTTCCGAGGTCGGGAGTACCGAGGACGGGAGTACGCACCTGGCACATAGAGGTACACAACAGGAGCTCTTGTTTTTTGACTGCGCCATTGTCAAATATCATGGACTACGCGACCGGAAGTCACTTTACCTGGTGAAGGCAAAATCGAACGCCGAACCAGGAAGTTGTGAGATAGGCCTATTGGAACAGCAGCGGACTCGATGACGTCACCACCTCAGCTCGTCTCATTTAGGCATTTTACTACCAGTGGCGGTGGGTCAAAAGGGGCCGCCCCTCCGAGAAATATTCACTGGAATATATCTGCCAACTATTAACCAACTTTTATCAATACGAAATAAATCAACAAAAATACATAGCGTTTATCCTCATTGATAAACTTGTCACTGCCAGCAACCATTCAAATGCGTCTGAACGTCAATGACTTGGTCTAGGCTAGTTATTGGTCATTCGAAATAAAGCCCTCCTCCAAGTGAGGGGCGCCGGCCTGGTTAGTAAACTTGCTAACTTTTTGCTGTCTATCAAGCAGAGACAGCTTTTCATTGGCGCAAGAAAATTCTCCCTCGGGTCGCACCAGTGTGCACTGGTGCGACCCGAGGGCGCAAGCCAATGGTATCGCTTTTCTTTTTTGTTAACACCACATGATTGGACAATTCAGCGAATCAATCAAATATACTTCCTCCCTCAGCAGCACTAGCGCAACACAACTACATGAGAAGAGATCGATCGCTATAACTAACAGAGTTCCTCCCTGTTCAGTGGAGGAATTGGACTTCCCAACGAATGTTATACTTAAAAGGAGCAAGTAAGTCACGTATTCATTTAGTCTTTCGGCCTGTAGCATATAGACAAAATGAAGCAACTGTCCCATATTTCTAACTGCATTGAATTTGACATTTCAGACTCACAAAAAAAAGACGCTATAGGACAGTGATCATGATTTGTCTCAATATCAGAATAACAACAATGGGTCAAATAGCAATGGCTGGTGGAATGGCCATAAAGTAGGTCTGTATGTGTAAGCTTGTCCAGGCCCTGCAAGTCAGGATGTAGAGTATGAATCTGAATGAATAGTAGCCAAGGTAAATGGGTTGTGGCCATCCCCAAAATGCACCAGAATAGAGGAACTCAAATCTATAAAATTATTTTTTTTTATGGGGGGGACCCCAGACCCCCGACCCCCGACCCCAGACCCCCTGTCTATCATTGTGCCCCACCAACATTTTTGATCACCAGCCGCCACTGTTTACTACTTAACAACATAAACAAATTATATAAAACAAAACCCCAGGCTCTTTCATTTTCAAATAGTACGGTATGTATATATTCTGAATGAATATAAACTAAAAGATATGCGTGTCGTGTGCAGGGTTGGGAGGGTTACTTTAAAAATGTAGTCCGATACAGTTACAAATTACCTGTTAAAAAATGTAGTCAGTAACGTAATCCAAGTACCACAATATTAAAGTAATGTAACTTGATTACTTTACGTTACTTTTGGATTACCTCAATACAAATGCAAATAAAGACAAGAAAGAAGAAATGTCCATAAGATGACTTTTAATTCTGTGTACAACAGAACACATAAATATAACTCGAAAACTGTAAAACAGTTTACAAAGCAATCAAAACTCTGCTTCTTTTAAATGCAAACTGGAAAATGCTCTGTTTTAGTTTAAAACATTGCTTAAGAGGATCCTCACTAACCAATCCAGTGTCCACCAACTGAATTTTCATTATCCAAAAAGAAAACAGAACAAATGAAAGAAAATGAAAAAATTCAGGCAGTAGGCTTACAGATTCCCAATTAAAATATGTGCCTAAAGAAGAGTATACTTTACAGAGCAGGAAAAATAATCTGCTCCTTTTACAAGAAACAGAACAAGATATTTTTAACTTTACTACATGGATTAAGAGCACTTAAAGTATTTTTTTAATAAACCAGGTGTCTAAACAGAAAATGCTCTGTGTTAGTATGTGGATTAAGAGCTTTTTTTTTTTTTAACAAATCAGGTGTCCACCTACTGATTTTTTCAAAATAAAATATCAAATTTCAGGAAGAGAAATTCTAAAATAAGGTACAGTCCTACATTTAAGATCATAGACCATAGTTTACAAGGCAAAAGGAACATTTGCTGCCTTCACAATAGCAGTTAGGTGAGTAGGCACCATTTGGAAAACCCACAGACCAGATACAGTAGGTGTCAACGTTCAGTCAAAATCTAGCTTTGGGCAGAAGCTTCTGTTGTAACGAAGGAGGAGGACTTGCTCCATGTGATCATCTGACATTCGGCTACGAGAGGAAGTCAGTACATTTCCTCCATAACTGAACAGATGTTCAACTGGAGCACTAGAAGGCAGTGTAGTATTGTACTTCATGAAGACCTGCTTAATCAAGGGAAATGCATGTAGGGAATCCATGGTTTTCACAGTGTCATTGAGGAACCGCCGGACTTCTTCCTCCACTGTGCTTTTCTCAGCCCTGTTTGTGTTCCCAAACACAAAAAACTCCTCATCTGATCCATCATTTTCAGCGCTGATGTTCACTTCAGCTGCAGGAGGTGCTCTGGTTTCGAAAAATGTTGCCTCCTGAATCACTGTTTTGCACATCTCCTCTTTCTTTTCTGTAGGAAGCCAACACAAGCGAAATTTGGGCATGGCCAGTTTTGCTTCGTGGCTGCTCATGATGGCACCGAAGCGTTTGTCAAGTGCCTCAGTAACCGCAGTTATGATATTTTCTGTGTAGGTTACATGTGGCAATTTGTCAGAGAGTCTAGTTTTAAGGCTTAAGATTGTTGGAATGAGGAATCCAAGGTAACAATTTTTCTCTCCCTGTAGAAGATCAATGGATTGAGCAAGTGGCTGTAACACAGCTACATATTCCCTAAGAAAAGTCATCTCATGAGGGTGAAGCCTGGTCACTCCGAGCCTTCCACAGATGTCGTTCAGCTGCTCTTGTGTGAGTCCGGTCAGTTTGAAAATAGCCATATATTCAGAGCTCCATCTTGTTACACATGGAACACAAACCCTCATGTTGGCAATATCTTGCACTGCTTCTGCAGCTGCCGATGACCTGTGCGCTTTGTTCCATATGGCAGCACACTTTCCCATTGCACTTCGGTACACTCGATGCGATGGCCCTTTTGATGCTGCTTTAGTCACCTCATTGGTGGCTACAAGGTTGAGCGTGTGTGCTGCACATCTTTGATGCAGGGGAAGGAAAATCTCCCTCCGTCTCCAGAACTGCATCCATATCCGTGAACCTTATTCCATCATCAAACTCGTCTGGTGCTGCCTCCTCATTGGTTTCAAATTCACGGAAAGCTTTCACAAAGTTACTCCCATTATCTGTAACTGTGGCTTTTACTTTGTGTTGTACTTTGTACTGCATGTATTTCACTGATTTTTGCAGCAAGGACATCGTAAGTATGCCGTCCCTTCACTCGTACACAGGCCAGTGCTGCAGATTTCCTTTTCATCGTTTCCTCATCAATCCAGTGGCATGTCATACCGAAGAAACTTTGGTTGTGTGCAGTCCATAAGTCTGCTGTTGTGCACACATTTGTCACTTTCTGAAGTGTTGCAGTCAAGCTTTCTTTCTTGACAGCAAATTCCCTTTCAATGTGCTGAACTAGTGTCTTTCTGCACATGGCTGTTTTGCCCCCACTGATTCCCTTTATGAGCTTTCTGAATGAAGGCTGCTCAACCAAGGAGAAAGACTGGACATCGTCGATGACAAATTCAAATATCAGTCTATTGACTGCAGTCTGGGATATGCTGTTGTTTCCCAGTTGAAGTTTAGCTTGTTTTAGGGGAGGTCTCTCTTGTCCATGTCCAGATTCAACAGGCTGCTCAGTCAGCTCAGACTGACTTGTGTCTTCTTTGGTCAGGAGTAAATGACTTTGATGCTTCCTCTGAGGAACACATAAAGCAAATAAATGTAATTAATTATAGGGTATGTTAGATTTATTCAGTTTTATTGAAACTATTCAGCTGTATTCAAGAATTACATCACATATTACAATAATAATAATAATGGTAACAATTATTATTAGTGTTATTGTAACTACTATTTCTAGTAATAGCAGTTGTAAAACACCCCCACCTATAGGATGTGTGTCACTTAGTATAATGTTCCCCAAAATTACCCATACAATTTCCAAATATAATCATGCTATTTTAATACCTTGATGTGAGCTAAAGTGTTAGCGACCCATTTCAGTCACTGCAGGTGTTTAAGGCAATTTATCTATTTTGTAACGTACAAGCCCCACAAGGTGGCAGTAGCTACATTTCAAGTGCCTATGGGGCCCTCGCAAGTCACGAGTTTTCCACAACAAGTCTGTGTAAATGTTTCACAATAAAAGCCTACTGAGCTATTTATGCTAGTGGACTTTTAATTTGAGACGGACACAGGAAATGTTGAGTTTGTATTAACAATGTAATGTCTTCATTTTAACAGGGTAAACTGTAGCGAACCCAAACGATCCTTCGTACTACAGCATGTTAAATTATATCAGAAATTATATCAGAAATAAAAAAAACTCCTGTGATCATTTAGCTAATGATGTTACGGTATTCACACTTGAACGTCATGCTCAAACTTCAAAACTAAACACGTACCATCCTGGTCACCAGCAGCACCACCCACAGACCCAAAATAGTAGTAGTAACTAGTAACGTTAGTAATAGTAGTAGTAGCAGCAGCAGCAGTAACAATGACAATGACAGCCCGAGCCTGGCTAGCAGGCTAACTAATTTTAACTTTAGCTTCTGTGTAGCTAACTTAGCTAACGTTCGCAGTTTCGCTTACCATTAAATGTTTCTTCAAATTAGATGTGGAGTCCTTGGACGATGACAGTGTGTGCACAGCTGGGAGGCATAGCTTGCACTGTAAAGTGATGTTGTTCCCCCTTTCTTCTTTAGAGGCAAAGTAATGGCGAAATTTCCACGCAGTGAAAGCATTTTTTTCTCTAGTGCTCGAGGCCATAATGAGCGTAAGGCTTCACCTGAGAGCAGAGCGTCGTTGTGACTGACTTGTCGTGAACTGTAGTAATGCAACCCGGTATCACGAGATCTCGTGCTCATGCGCACGAAACGCGTTAATCTATTGAATCGTGTCCCAGAGTACGATTGTTCGACTTTTTTCGTGAAACGCATCACGAAATGTTAACCAATGCATTCTGAATGCACATCCTTCACAACTATATTCTTGGTCATAACTATCAAACCAAACATCCTTCACATTCGCCAAGCGATGATTGTGAAAGTAAAATGCACATTTCTCGCTAAAAATGTTTACATAAACACTTTTAATGGCGTAACTATGCTAAAATATCATATTTTCCACCCAGAATAAAAAGTATGTCCGCCATTTTCATAGAAAAATATCCTAAAAACTATCCAATAGGAACGTGACGTAGTCACCGATAGACGCTTTTAATGCTTTTAATGGCGGGTTACGCCATTAAAAGTGTTTATGTAAAACATTTTTAGCGAGAAATGTGCATTTTACTTTCATAATCGTCGCTCGGCAAATGTGAAGGATGTTTGGTTTGATAGTTATGACGAAGAATATAGTGTGAAGGATGTGCATTCAGAATGCATTGGTTAACATTTCGTGATGCGTTTCACGAAAAAAGTCGAACAATCGTACTCTGGGACACGATTCAATAGATTGACGCGTTTCGTGCGCATGAGCACGAGATAACGTGATACCGGGTTGAGTAATGTGTGTGCGCGTGCACCACACGGCATTGCAGCATTGGCAAGTGTTATATTAATTAATTCATCAATCATCATCATATATTTTAATCGTAATCCAACTAATCCATTTTTTTCCAAATGTATCTGTAATCTGATTACGTTTTTTTTTTTTTGTAACTGTAACGGAATACAGTTACTGTTTTTTTGTATCCTAATTACATAACGCCGTTACATGTAGTCCGTTACTCCCCAAGCCTGGTCGTGTGTATAAGATATACACACAACTTTATACGTGTGTGTGTGTGTGTGTGTGTGTGTGTGTGTGTGTGTGTGTGTGTGTGTGTGTGTGTGTGTGTGTGTGTGTGTGTGTGTGTGTGTGTGTGTGTGTGTGTGTGTGTGTGTGTGTGTGTGTGGCCTGTATATATATATATATTCATATTCCACTGTCAGTGGCGGGGAAACTGTGTACATATCAAGCCAGTGCCGGGAAAAAGATTGTAGGAGTTATTGTTGGAGAGTAGGCCATTGATTTACAAACTTCGAGACATTGTACAGATTACAATAGAAACACACACAGGATAAATATTGTAGGAGTTATTGTTGGAGAGTAGGCTATTGCTATTGTTTCAAATTACATGATGGATCGGACCGGGATTGCCGTTGCGATGGGTTTACTTATGGTTTACTCTACCATGGTTATGCTGTGAAATGCACCCTGGGATATTTAAAGGTCCGAAGTCCACACAAGTCACCCTCGATACATCCTCGATATTTTGGCCAATTTAAGAACGCATCAAGAACACTTCCGGGTTTTACGACAGTACTTGGCCTAATGCGTACTTTGAATTGGAACAGTACTTGGGCTACGACTGATTACTTTTCACAAGAACGCAAGTACACAAGTACAGAAAAGAACGCGAATTGAGAAACGGCCAAGGTGTCTCGCTCTCCATTGGGATTATTTCGATACCGACACAAAACAGTAGCGTACGAAGTTGATTATATAATAAAAATATTTCAATTTAGTGTCATCGTATTGACTTCCGATCAATGTAAATCAGAATTTACGCCGTAGTAGCCTCATTCCAAAAATAGCAGGCAGATAGACCGGGGTCAATTGAAACATTCTTTCTAAAGCTAACCTTACATTTTACTACAGGTACTTGGAACAAACCCCTGAGCTGTTGGGTCCTTTTTACCCTGGAGCGTTTCCCCTTCGTTTGGGAAGGTGTGGGCGCTCTACGACAGAAACAAGCAGGGAGCACAGTCACAAACTGTTATTATATTAATTAGAAAATGCATTTCCCGCAGAAAATGCGATGAGTGCTGTAGTACAAAGTGAGGTTGAAAATATTTTTTAATTATCTGAAACGTCAAATGTATTGCCCTGCACTGTGTGTGTGTGTGTGTGTGTGTGTGTGTGTGTGTGTGTGTGTGTGTGTGTCTTTAAAGGTCCCATGTCATGAAAATCTCACTTTATGAGGTTTTCTAGCATAATAATGAGTTCCCCTAGCCTGCCTATGGTCCCCCAGTGGCTAAAACTTGCGTTCGGTGTAAAGCAAGCACTAGGTGTTTGGCCGTGATAATATATATTATATGATATAGATATCCATGTATAATATGATATTAGATATAGAGCTCCAGGACTCCTGCGTCTTCTAGAATATTAACAGAACACGGCTAAAGGCTGTGTGCGCCTGGCCATACACCACTGTAAACAGAGCGCTTGGTACCATGGCTGCAAGCTGCTCAGGGCCACACCCACCCTTCCCTCCTTGGACCCCGCTCTCTCTCCTCCTCATTTGCATTAAAGCTACAGACACCGAAAACGATAGTTATTGAGATATTAACACTCTAGTCTACTTATGATTGTAGGCGTAGCCGTCAAGGCTTCGCCTTATTGGGCTTGTCCCTGTCGCGCGTGCTCGCGCGCACTGAAAGAATTTCAACTATGCACACAATATCAACGTGGGCCCCGCCCACATTCCCCACGTGCACGTGATATAAAAGGGGGCGCAAGCCGCCCCCTCATTCTCCATGCTATTCTTTCAGCATTTGGAGGGTACAGCAGGTGGGAAACTAGACGGCTATGCCTTAGGGCTGCACAATATATCGAATTTTTATCGCGATGACGATATTGGCGTCCCACGATGACGCGTAGTGTTCTCGCGATATTTTCGCGATATTTTTTTTTAAAATAATGCATCCGCAAAAAAAAAAACGAGCCCCGCCCATACGCTCTATCTCCGCTGCAAAGCAAACCAAGCGCTCCCTGTACACCCGTCTGCGAGCTGCGTGAGGCCATCCTCGCACACAGCGAGCCGCGAAGCCTGAAAAAGGGGGCGCGTGGCCCTGGCGGCAATTTGCCCGCTGAGCGCAGTGTGTTGGCTCCCACCAACTAGGGGATGGTAGAAATTTGAAAGATTTTTTTTTTTCAATGAATAATCGGGGGTAAATAATCGTGGATAATCAATATTTGATCAAAATAATCGTGATAATCATTTTGGCAATAATCGTGCAGCCCTACTACGCCTACAATCATAGAACTAGAGTTATAATATCATAACTATCGTTCTATTTCATGTAGGCTACGCCGTCTAGGCTTCGCCTTATGGGGCTAAGGCGAAGCTAGCGCAGCGCGAGCCCCGATCATGCACTCTGGCTGGACCACCAGTGCAAAACTACTTTAAGTCACCAGGGCACATAAGACTCAAAAAAGCCGGATGTGCAAAACACAACAGCTTATCAAAAAACTAATTCCCCCTAGATCAAGCAAGGCGATGATCAAGGGAAAAAAGTGAGTCTGCAAAGACTCCGGCCCAATCCAGTCCTTCATGGAATCCATGAAGAGCGAAGGGAAAAGAGCCAGAGTAACCAGACGGTTTCCATTAGGTGTCCGGCCACCACCCGGGGCGAGTACGAAAGTCCGACTCTCCAATAAGGGAGCTTCCCTCCGTCCGTTTTTAATTTAAAACACCGGCGGAGAGTGCCACACTGGCAGACAAAACAACTCGTCAATTGGCGAGCGCAATAGGAACCTCTCTTTACTCCGCTTCCATTTGAAAAACGGCAGGAGAGAAATACTGGCGATAAGGGTCCTCAAAACCAAGCCGTAGAAGGGACACCGGACTCCAACACAGAGTTGCCGAGTGAGCCCCCTGGACATGTCAAACATGTAAAATAACGGGACAAGAGGGCCCGGTGGGAGGACGACCAAAGACGCAGCGCGCAAATTGTCCTCCACCGGAACGCTCTGAGCAGAAGCCGTCGATCGAAGCCAGCCACGCCCCGTGTCGAGTGAGCTCCTAACGCCCCAAATGGTGGCGCTAAGTCCTGTCCGAGGCATAGGCTAAGCAAAACACCTTCACACATAATCCAGCGAGAAGCGAAACACGACTGGTTTAGAGAGAACGCGTGCATAGCTGCTAGCGGTTGCTATAACACACAAACACAAACATGTTCTGTTGGGAGGGGAGGAACGCGGCCGCAGAGCGGTTTCACATACATAGCCAGCGTCCGCAACCGGGCACAGGAAGATGCAACTCCGCGTCCGCCTCACTAGAATGAGGCGCGGGGGGTGAAAGCCTTAAGCATAATATCTCTCGACACCGAAAGAACTATTAATGTTCCTAGGGAAGGAGAACAGCAGGATTAGAGTTTCTGAGCAGCGCAAAGAGCTGATCCTCGTTTAAGCAATCAAGCAAGCTCGCGACTAGACAGACAGAGCGGTCAGCTCAACTCTCGTTGGCAGAAACCAAAGGCCAATAAGAGCGCCGTCTTAAAGCGACAGGGCCATCCAAAGGGGCCTGCAGACAGAGGCTCGAAAGGGGCCCCTGGACAACCCGCGCAACATCGGTGGGGGCAGGTCCCAGCGTGGTGTAAGCAGTCGCGAAACAGGCCTAACCCCGCTCTAGCCCGCACGCAAGAACCTCTTGGCCTCGAAGCCCAACCTCAGCGTCCAACCCCATATCACCCCAGCGAGCATAGGCCAGCTGAAAACAGCTGCCCGCATAAGACTTGATAGTGGAAAAGGCCAAACCCTCTCTCCAATACAAGTGTTGGACAGAAAAGCAAGCACGCTTCCCACCCGCAATGGGATGGACAGCGTGGTTCCTGTCACACACAAATCAGAGACACAGCGCCCCACTTCGCCGCATAAGAGGGAAGAAGTAGA
>OLKM01000031.1:739357-767987 GCA_900291075.1 Melanogrammus aeglefinus | reverse complement strand
TCCTCGTGCGACTCAATTATGTAGAAAGCGCCCCACTTGCCGCATAGAGGGAAGAAGTAGAAGGGCACGGAGCAAATAGAGATAAGTGGGTTGATAACCGCGTTCAGCAAACCTTTGCACTGCAGGATCAACCTCTGCAGGAGCCAGACCAGCAGCCGTTCCCGATGATATCGGGCGGTGGTGCAAGCCGTCCATGGGGGCGCCTGCGAAAAGGCCGCATCCGGCCTGACGGTAACTGGCAGCGCCGTCCGTGAGAGCGCCGCGTTCTCCGGAGCCACTATAATCAGGTTCTCCGGAGCCACTATAATCAGGGACAATCTCTCCTGTCTGACCCGCTCCAGAAGAGGAAGGATCAGCTGGAGCGGAGGAAACGCATACAAGAGAACCCGAGGCCAAGGTGTGTGCGCCAACGCATCCACCCCAAACGGGGGAAGATCCCGAGGGTTGAGAGAGAACCACAACCTGCAGTGTGTGTTCTCCCTGCACGCGAACAGGTCCACCTGAGCTCCGAACCTCTGCCAGATCAGGATGCAAATGTCCCGGATGTAACCGCCACTCGTCGCGGGGGGACCGCCGGAGAGACATGAGGGTGCCGCCGAAGTTCTGTGCGCTCCGCGATATGCAGGGCTCAGACTGAGGGAGATACGATGGAGCCCAAAGCTAGAGCTCGACGCGTCTCGTGGTGGAGGCAGAGGAACGACTCCCCCTGAGTTTGTTTATTGACTGTAGCCGCGGCGTAGACACACGTCTGTCCTGATAGAACGTGTGCGGCCACGCAACAGGTGAAAGAATGCAAGAGACTTTCTCACAGCGACGAGTTCAGACATTATGTGGGCTTGTAGAGGGCGTGCGCCGACTCGCTCGCACGAGTGAGAGAGGCAGTTCGCTGTCCCAACCCGTCAAGCGAGGCGTCCGTGAAGAGACAAGGTAGGAGTCGAACTCGGCCCAGGGACACCCTGAGAAGGGGGGGGTTCCCAAGTATCCCATCTGGCGCACTGACGGGCGTAGGAGGAGCACCCTGAACTTGTGTCCCGGGGTCCAACGATGGCGAGCAAACCACCGCTGGAGTCCTGCGCAAAAGAGCAGAGCCAGGGGTAAGCCTAACGGGATGGGCGGCTGCCATCAGCCCCAACAGGCGCATGGTGGACAAGCGGCGGTCAGTTTCTGAGAAGCGCGAAAGCGAGGAGAGTGCCAACAGATGGCGTCTCGCCGAAGGAGGCGAAAGCCTCGCTGTCATGGCGGCCGAGTCCAGGCAAAGCCGCAAGTTCAGACTATCTGCTGGCCGGGGAGCGGTTGAAGCTCTTCTTTCCAGTTGATGGCAAACCCCAGGAAAAAGAGAGATGGTTTATCACCCGTCGATGGTGTTCCCTTCTCGCAGCTTCCTCTGAGTGCTCAGAATAGAGTTTGTGGGTCGTGAGGTAAAAGAGAAACCCTCTTTCCTGACGCCTGAAGCGTCCCAACGCCGCTTCCACACTTCTAGAATGCGCAGGGCCAGGGAGTAGCCGAATGGCAGGCACTGGTACTCGTAACGCCACCGTCCCTTAAGGCAAAACGGAGAAATTCCTGTGGCGCCTGTGATACAGGGACGTGGAAGTAAGCATCCTTGAGATCGGGATGTGAACCAGTCGCCCGCCCACAAGTGGATCGGAGCAGAGCGCTCTGACAGTGAGCATTTCTGAATTTCCCGCGGCACAACGGTTTTGTGAAGCACGCGAAAGATCCAGAATAGGTTCATTCCCTGAACTTCTTGAAACCAGGAAGTGCGGGAGTAAAACCGCCGACACGTGATCGTGGGGGAGGGCTACGACAGTGACGTGCCCCTTCTCCAAGAGACGGGCGCACTCTCTGCTGCCAGAGCCGTGCTTGCCAATGGGGTCCCGTAGCCTGGTCTCCACGAACCCCACAAAGGGTGGGAGGACGGCGCTTGATACTGTATGGGATGACCCGATTTCAACGTGCTGTCCAACCATGATGGTATAGAGACGCACTCGCGTCATTAGCCAAACACCATAGCGATCGGAGAGAGGGCGAGCCGACAGCTGAGGAACGCTGTCCAGGAACAACCCGTAACTCTCGGCCCTAATCGCCTCCACACTGAGTGTTGGACAAGGGGGGCATCCCATGAAAGGGAGGAGGCTCAGCGACGCGTAGTAGACGTCACAGAGCCAGTGCGTGCTGCACAAACAGCGAGCCGTCTGGACGTAGCCACTCATGACCGTGCGTTGCCCGCTGGCTGCAGCCACAGCACGCAGACCCGTCTTCTCACCTTCCACAGACTGTAGAAGGGAGGTAGAGGGGATAACGTGGGAAGCTAAGAAAACTAGCACAAAGCGTCCGTAATCCACGGGCTCGTGTAACGAGTCTCCAGCCCGCCCACGAAGATCAGAGGGACGCCGCTTCTTAGAAGCAGGTGAACCAGAGAATATGCCTACACGCCGTCCGGCCGCCACCCGACAAGCATCTGGCTGAGGGGGGGGGAAGAGGCGATCTAAAGGAACAGCGCTCTTTAGTTTCACATGAAAAAACAGGAGCAAGTTTGCGGAACTTCTGGCTCCGCGGTGCTGCTCTCCCCGGCTGCGGCGGCGGCGGCTGCCGCTGCTGCGGCATCGGGGGTGGAGTTGGAGGCGGTCCCCTGGAGTGCTGGAACCGGCCTGGACCCCGTTTCCTCCCGTCCTGCTGGCGGGAGGAGCCCGTGAGAATCGCCCCGAACCGAGAACGATTCTCACGGACGGACTGCTGGTGAGTGAGCACCTCCGAGAACCTGGGCCCGAATAGTCCGTCCGGAGCAAATGGGCCCTGGACGAGGCTGGCCCGCTCTCGTTCCGGGACCGCAGTGTGGGAGAGCCATATGGCCCGCTGGACCATGGCAGCCCACGCCATATGCCGACCGGCCGAAACGGTTGGCACAGCTGAAGGACGGCGCTGGAAAAGCGGGAAACCGTCAGCCACCTTGCGGCCGTAAGCTTCCCTGCCAGCCGACAAGGAGACCAGGGCAGAGGAGAGCAGGGCGATGTTGTTGACCGCCGCCGCAGATTGCGAGGCACAGACGAACACCCTGTCCGTCAGGCCGGTAATCTGCCTCTGGAGGCGGTCCGGGGGCAGCGGCTTCTCGTTAGGGCGCCATCCGGCGCCCGGACAGAGGAACGCTGCCAGAGAAGGCTCCAGGCGAGGGATCCCCCTCGCCTGAGTCTCAGCCCACCCTTCCACGTCAGTGAAGTCAGTGAAGGCCCTCACCGGGGCCTTCAGAGTAGAGGGGTCCCCACCCGCAGCGGTGAAGAGGTTCTGAACCGGTGGGAACAGGGGGCACCGGGTGGCCCGTCGGGATGAAGACTGGGTGCGAAAAAACTCGCCCTGCATGTCATCCGACATGGGGGCGAGAGTCGGGGCCGGCATGGGAATGCCCTTGATGGCCGCCGCCTCACCCATGATCTCGCCGAAGAGATCGGCCATCCGGCGCGGTTTCCCCCTCGGGAGCACAGTGGCTTCAGTGGAAGCCAACTCGGACGCAGACCCAGGAAAGACGTCGTCCAAGGAGGCGACGTCGCCAACCTCGAAGCGTTGGTCTTCGTCGTCCTGGGCGTCCGGGACCTCGGCCCCGAAGATGTCGATGGCCTCAGCGAGGTCCACCGACGGGGAGAAGAAGAGGTGCCTGGAGAGGAGCCCCTCTCCAGGCAGCGCGCGGCAGGCGGCGCAGGAGGCCGGGGCAACCATGGCAGCCGCGGCGTGTTCAGCGCCGAGGCACATGAAACAGGCCCGGTGCCCGTCACCCGGCGCCAGGGAGGCGGGACAGGAGGCGCACCGGGGCCCTGAAAAGGGCCCCGTAGCTCTTATAGGAGCGCTCTCCAGTGGCCCTGAAAAGGGCCGTTGGTCCGTGGCCTCGCCCGCGCCGCGGTCGCTGGTCATCGTAGTCATTGTAGTTTCTTGTTGGTCAGATGCAATGCTGAAAGAAAAAAGAGAATGAGGGGGCGGCTTGCGCCCCCTTTTATACACGTGCCGTGGGGAATGTGGGCGGGGCCCACGTTGATTGGTGCATAGTTGAAATTCTTCAGTGCGCGCGAGCACGCGCACGGGACAAGCCCATAAGGCGAAGCCTAGACGGCGTAGCCTACATGAAATAGAACGGCGCATTTGGGGAAAGCTCAATGTGCGACTGGCTGGTAGTGGCTGTAAATCTGCACCAAGGCTAAATTTCGGGAACGTCTTCAAAAACTGTGTTTGGGGCCCACTAATATCTATATTAAAGCATCCATAAAGAAGCTTCTGAATACATTTTCAATTATATCGAAATTCTGTTTGGATATTATTGAAGATACTAGTGTGTTGGTTTGTTAAATGGTTTGAATGAAGGTAAATGGTTGAAATCTGACCGAGTTATGATGTCTTAAGTAATTTAAGTGTCAAAATGGGCAGATGGCTTCGATGGGACCAACTGTAGAATATGACGGTTTGAAACTAAAACTGTGATTCTGAAGAAAGATTAGCTGATATCGAAATTCCGTTGAGATATTATTGAAGATACAAGTGTGTAGATTTGTTAAATGGTTTGAACGAAGATAAACGTTTGAAAATGTATTAAGTTACGTCGTAAACAGTTGAAGTACCAGTGTTAAAAAAAAGATAATATAAGTGGAATATCTTAAAAAGTATAAAATATTTAAAAAAAATCTGAAAAGAAGCACGCAATTCCAATACAGCCTCTTCGCACATTCAGGACCCATTCAGCATTGAGCAGTGGACAAAATTCTGAATATTTTACAATTTCAATGGAGTCTCTAGGTGAAAAATTGAGGAAGGAAATAGGTCGAGAGAGAGAGAGAGAAGAGAGAGAGAGAGAGAGAGAGAGAGAGAGAGAGAGAGAGAAGAGAGAGAGAGAGAGAGAGAGAAGAGAGAGAGAGGAGAGAGAGAGAGAGAGAGAAGGAGAGAGAGAGAGAGAGAGAGAGAGAGAGAGAGAGAGAGAGAGAGAGAGAGAGAGAGAGAGAGAGAGAGAGAAAACAACAATAGTTGAGCAGCATTCACCTAATTAAAACGGAACTGGATGATTGATCAAGAGAATGGGACAAGCTTTCTGTCATATTTCTGTGGATCCGTTTTATGCTAAAAACTTTTGTGCTCACCACCCAGGCCACGTTCCCAGATGGCCCCTATGGTAGATCCGGGCTTGGGCATCCCAACAATTACCTAGAGGGCTTTCTGGGCCTGCTGGGAGTATGCTCATAAAGAACTTGAACATTTATTTTAATGTTTATACATTTTCGGATTACAATGTTGTGTTGCCTTATTTAATAGCCTAATAATAAAAGAAAACCTAAAAAAAATGTACCTGTAGCTTCTAGGAGCAGGTCTGCATTAGGCGCCACGTCTGTAGACTCCTCTGACAGCTCATGATTGGGCAACGGGATGCAATCGCGCCTCACGTTTTATTGGATTTCTGTTCTTCCAAATCATGGATTACCTGTCTCATTCATTATTGCGTTATGACGTTTAAAACAATGAATGTGTGAGGTTTCATACTCACAGGCACACCCCATTTAATATTTTGCCCTCTTAGTCAAATATTAATACATAGGCCTACTAGCTACTAAACACAGCCACTAAATATGTGATTTATGGTAGAATTAGTCGGGTTGCCCTTGAGAGGAGCTGAGGGGAAAGCAGGACAAACACGGTTGCTTAATGCCCACCTGCCCTCATCTGTTCCGATTAGAGAGGCAAAAGAGGACAGGGGGTGGACGTGGGGAATAGCCATATGAAAACAGAGCCGGTGGCGGATCTGATGAACATTGATGACCCATTTGCATGCAATGTTGAGATGTTTCATCAGTGAAGGAGGTGAAGAGGGCAGGACTGGCTGATGGATGCATAGTAGAATGTTTCATAGTCACAATCTATATAATGCTGCGTACAGGTCGGCAATTACCATAAACAACAAGAAATATGGGTTTGCTAGGGCACTGCAGGTCCGTTGCAAGAGAGAGGTTTTTGGTCATTGCCACATTCAATGTTAGAATATATTGACACATATTTGGGTTTAGCATGGTATTTTTGATCATGATCCTATATGTTGATGAGAGGGAGAAATGGACTTTAACCTGATGAAATCTAACGTCAAATTTTAAACTTGTGCATTGTCATGTTTATAATGAGAGAGAGAGAGAGAGAGAGAGAGAGAGAGAGAGAGAGAGAGAGAGAGAGAGAGAGAGAGAGAGAGAGAGAGAGAGAGAGAGAGAGAGAGAGAGAGAGAGAGAGAGAGAGAGAGAGAGAGAGAGAGAGAAGAGAGAGAGAGAGAGAGAGAGAGAGAGAGAGAGAGAGAATCAGAAGATTCTTTCAGAGAGCAGGGGCCGGAGACGGAGAGAGAGAGAGAGAGAGGGGAGAAGAGGATGAGTGGAAATATCAAAGAACATGTGTGATTAAGAATAAGACTTTAATAACTTCTTAGAGGCTGCCACTGACTACTGCTAGTCTGAACCCAGAGGACTTTCACCCCCTTACAGGTTTTCATGACTCTTAACCTCAGACCGCCAATGAAATATTAAACACAAAAAAACCCTAAAAACCCCTTGGGCAAGATGCTGCCATTCCAACAGCTGTGGCTCGCCCCATCAGCGGACATGTGCCAGACAGTGGCACAGTGAGAAGCAACAGGAATGTCACTCTCTATTGGAACACCTCAGGAGTTCTGGTGCCACGTCTATTCACATCTCTGCCAGCCCTCTCCTGGGGGACGGGAGGGACGGGGACTGGCACCAAACATCTGGCGCAACACAGCGCAGATGGCCTTCTCCGCCGTCTCCTTTCATGTATTTATCCGTCTTCTTCCTGTTTTTTCCTCCTCCTGTTTGATTGAGTGCCAGGGTGACTCAGAAGGTTCACGTGCACGCAGGTACCTAACGTTTCGGTGTATGCAAGATCCTTCTGAAATGGATGCATGTACGTAACTCTGTGCTTTGACAAAAACAAACTACTCACCCACATGTGCACAGAAAGGTGTGTGCAAACACTGCCTAGTTAACTGAATGACTGATTTACTGAATGCTGAAGATATGTTTTGTGTGTTAAGATGCCAGTCGCCAACTGTCACCCTTTAAAAATAAAAAATAATGCAGTGCTTCACTGCCCAAATACATCCTCCAGCAGGCAAAAATCTCAATCAAAATGGTATTACTACAGAAAACCTAATCCTCAGATCCAAAGATTACGGTCCCAGTTCTGCCGTAAACACAAAGGCCTTGAGAACAGATGATACTAGCATTTGTGTTATCCTTCCACAATGAATTAGATTGATGTGTGATAAACGGTTCCATCCATGTTGCACAGGGTTAGAGGCAGAGACAGAGTAATTGCATGATTGCTTACAGACGCTCACAGCCGACACACTGTCATTCCCAAAACAGCATAGATAATTTCTGTAGAAATAGGAGAATATTGGGATTAAATTGTGACATTTAATAATCAATGACATTATGAATCATGTTTGGCATGATGTCTCAATGTACAGTATTTATACAGTACATTTCTATGATATTTTTCAAATATGGGGTATAATAGCTAGCTCATATTTATAGGTTATTAATGTTTGATGAAGCATAAAACAGGAGTTACTTGAAGAGGCTGGGTTGGTGAAGCCTTCACACTGGTTGGATGAGGCTTTCTGCTGGTGGTACATAATTACTTTTCTACTTGAGTAAGTTCTAGCCTACAGGGGACCTCACTCGTATGCTGCTGCTGCTTCAAAGCTGGCTACAATACATTCTCAATAGAAATGAGTTCATACACACACATACACACACACACAGGGACACACACACACCCCCCCCCCACACACACCCACACACACACACACACACACACACACACACACACACACCACACACACACACACACACACACACACACACACACACACACACACACACACACACACATATAGACACCTGTTATATCCCTTCCACAGTTGACTGGTTAACCAGAAGGTTGCTAGTTTAATCCTTGGCTCCTCCCAGCTGAGTGTCGAGGTGTCCCTGAGCAAGACACCTCACCCTGACTGCTCACAAGGAACTGGTTGTTGCCTTGCATGGTTGACAAGGCCGTCGGTGGGAATGTGTATGAATGAGAGGTGTTTGGCAATAATTGTAACGTGCATTGAGTGGCCACAGGTTAGTGGCCAGTGCACTCAAGTGCTGTATAAATGCCATCCATTTGCAATCTCTCTGTCTGACTGCGCACATTCAGGACCCAATCAGCAGTGAGCAGTGGATGAGTCAATTCAAGGATAAAAGTGTCAACAGAGAGGAAGAGAGGGCTTACACATGTAGAGGAGGCGAAGATCTGTATTCTAATGAGAGGGACAAACGGACACTCACACTCGTTACATGGTCCTCAGTCCCCGCACATGTAGCCTTCGATATCATCATGAATGCCCATTCAGTATTTACCCGTAGGTGTTCCAGGTGGACTAGATGTTTGAGATTTACCCTGCTCTCTTTGGAAGCGTTAGGAGAAGGTTCTCTGGGGAGCGCCAGACAGAGACCGGCGGTGAGCTGTGGAGTGGAGAGAGGCTATGGTGTTGGCCTTCCTCCTTTATTACGTCCAGTGTTGCTTTGGCAGGCCAAAGCTTCATCAGCATAGTCAAGGTCAGCCAGACGGGGTGGAATTTCTTGCTGCTGTCATCCTGGGTGTGTGTGTGTGTGTGTGTGTGTGTGTGTGTGTGTGTGTGTGTGTGTGTGTGTGTGTGTGTGTGTGTGTGTGTGTGTGTGTGTGTGTGTGTGTGTGTGTGTGTGTGTGTGTGTGTGTGAGGGGGTCTGAAGACTGCTAATCACAAATAGCTGTTTGTTGACCTTGTAGCATCTACACAGGTGAATTCAAACGCCTCTCTTCTTTGTTCTTCTATTTGTGGATAATAGTAATTAAAAACCATTTAGGGAACGCTAAAATAGATCGCCTCATCTGTTCTCACGTCCCCCATGTGTCTTGATGAGCCGTCAGGACAAGGTGACGGGGAAGTGGGAATATCTGACAAGCAAATGCAATGTTTAAGTATCATTCTCATGAACATCTTGCACATGAAATAAATATGTAATGCACACATACATTCTGTATTTATCACACGCACATGCATACACACACACGCACACATACGCACACACACCTGTGTGTGTGTGTGTGTGTGTGTGTGTGTGTGTGTGTGTGTGTGTGTGTGTGTGTGTTCAGACATGGGTGTGTGTGTGTGTGTGTGTGTGTGTGTGTGTGTGTGTGTGTGTGTGTGTTCAAACAAGGGTGTAATTGGTGGCCCCATTAGGGATGATATATGTTGTCTCTGCATCGTAAATTGAGAATGATAGCCAACCTAAACTACTTCCTCATCCTCTCCTTTCCTCCTCCTCCACTTGTCTCCCAACCTCTTCTTCCTCTCCACCTCCCCTCCTCTCTGCTTTGCAACAGAGTGGACAGGGAAGTCATCCAGTAGTGATACTGGCAATCGCTCTCCCTGGAGCACTCCTCCGCCAACACTACACGCTAATCAGACAAAGGTCTGCTGGATGTAGGCCATCACCTCAACACAAGTCTGCTATGTGGATGGCCTCCATTCAAAAGCTATATTTCACTGCGACATCCAATGACGGATTAAAGGGACGTTTAGGCAGCTGTTTGGTTGGTGGCATAGCTCAAGGCTTCCAGAGCAGCTCTAATAAAGCCACCACAGTCCCCCACAAGAGCCGTCATCTATTGTTTTGTTCCTATTTGTGTTAGCTTGTATGCTGTTCGTTGATTGTCTCTAAACATGAACACTCAACTATATTAACCAGAGAACGTGATTGACATGCAGCGCTTGTTCTGCTTCGTAAACTGCGTTGGCTTCGGAAAAACAGTGCCATCTAGTTTTCAAATAGTGACCATAACAAGTTGTTGCATTGTGAGCCTATTTTTTTTTGCAAATACCGTTATTCATTTCAACAAACGGAATGACCTCTGCCCACCCCACTCCAACTCACTCTTCCCTTTTTTAATCTTTTCTGTGAAAAAGCATTAATTATAACCGCATGATATGCGATTTTTAATGGCTTTGGCTGCAGTGATTCAGTTTCACAATCGGGTGTTATTTTCATCGTGACAGCTTTCACTTTTCCTATACATTATAGGACATGACTTTATACTAGTGGGCGTGTCCGCCTAGATCTGTGCTGGATAGATGAGCAACGTTTACTTCAGTCCACTGGGTAGGCTGGAAAGCTGATCTATCCAGCACAGATCTGGGTGGACACGCCCACTAGTGATGTCATATGGGGCAGATTTTTGAAACGGCTTGTAAGGCTATTCACAATCACACCTGGTGTAATATTATGTCCCCTTTAAAAACGTTAAATTGGCTGCAAGAAGATAATTATTTGCCAGAGTCACGTTTTCTTTGGTCTCAAACAAATTATGGCAAGAGAGAAACCATTAATTATTCCAAAATAAATGTAAAGCATGTCATGATTTTTACTGTTCATGTAACGATACAAAACCTGGCTCGAATGCACGTCTTAATTAATACAATAAAAACGTGATAGTCTTGGTATTTAGTTGAACTACAAATTAGTGCTGGTACTGGTATTATTAAGGTTATCAGTCAGTCACACATTCCGGGACACACTGTGTCGCGTTTGTCACCATCTACCGCCCCCTAGCGATCTTACTACTATAATATCAGGCCTGTCGCACCAGTTACTCAAGTTACTCATGCGCTCAGAAATTTGTTACATCATCGACTCATTTCCACATTATTGCTATGGACTTATGGTGCGTTCGAGTATTCTCTGCGAGCCGACTCGGATCTCGGATCCTTCAAGCGTTTTATTATTTCACACTTCAAGCGTTTTATTATTTCACTCGGTCGTTGGAGGAAAACATGGACGCCACTTGGAAAGCTGTTGTCGCGGTAGCATTGGCAGAGTACCAGGCACTCCAAAATAGGTAGGCTACATAGGCCATAGGCAGAGATACGGGTGCAGTAAGGTATTGCAGTAATACGAGTGATTGAAATTGGCATTTAAACCACCAAAGCGGTCAAAGCACAATGAAAACATTTCATGCTTCAAGTCACACCGGGCGCAGCCATCTTGAATTCTGTCTCGGAATTGAACTCGGTCACCACTGAGTTCAACCGAGATGGCGAGTTCGCCGTCCTAGGAAAAGGGGCGTTTTCGTGCGTGTCGCTAGGCAACGTCCTCGGACCTCCGAGACGGATGGATAATAAAACGCAGCATTAATTACAACTAGAGGTTGAGCGCGTGCAACCGCAACGTGCGCCCGAAATCTCTAGTCTGATGTAAATCTCTGAATTTATACCTGGTTAAAACCAGAAGTATTTCTTCCATTAAGCGAACAACCCAACTATGTTAGCTCACAATTATCTTGAAAACCAAAGAACAGTGGTGGAGGGGCCCTAATATCTATGTAGCTTTAAGCTCAAACTTAAACTGATAATAACCATGGTTAGCTTGCTTTCGTTATACTTGAAAAAACAAAACGCACTTTTCGTCACTTTCGTTTTGGCTAGTGTACCGGTACCACCCACCTGATCCGTAGCCTGCTAAATTTATATTTATTGTAGAAATGGTTCTGGCCCTATGGGGGGGCTAGGGTAAGGGGGTGTCCTAGATATGATCTGTAAAGCCCCTTAGGGCTGTAACTGTGATTAAGGGCTAAACAAATACAATTGCCTTTAATTGAATAAAAAATAGCTGTGGATAAATGGATTGAGGCCTAGAAGATATATGAGTATGCTCTTCTGAAAGTGTCTGCCTTCGGGTGACAAATAGTAACAGCTTCTAGCGTTATACTTAAATTACTCTAGGTGGCAGTATTATTCAACAAGTATGTACAAGCCCCTTTTTGAGAAATTAAATGCGCGCACTGACACGTGCAGACACACACGAACGCATTCACACCAGAGAAATGTTGTTGTAAAGTAAAAACCAAAAAGGTTTATTTATTTCTTCTGATACAAAAGTGTATTTTAAATAACAAACAATTTCCAAATAAAGCCATTTGCCTTTTTTTTTTTTACAAAGATAAATAAGCATTTCTTATAATACATCTATGACATCATGAGGTCGCTGAGATACCCTTACAGAGCATATCATGATGACCAATGAAAAGCACTTCATACAAACCAAAGGTTATCGTGTGATTACAAGCAGGCAGAGATGAGCATTATGACGTATCAAGAAGAGAAACAGCACTGATATGGCAGATGGATGGCTGGGGTCGGATGTTATTCTGGGTTCAAAGTATTATGCTTTGTGAATGTCTTTTGATGTGCCAAGATCCTGGTCCATTCATGATTGGAAAGGTTTTGTAAAGAAATGGGATTTTAAAGAGAATTTTGATCATTTAATGATTATTTAACCTTATTAACCAACCCCTCTCTTTACTCTGGTTGGGACATGCAGCCTTCTATGGCCATTGTCATAAAAACAATGAAAGAAAAAAGAAGTACCATCAAAGACAAATGTACATTTATATATAAAGTAGAAAGAGCTTTGCAGAATAGATTGTCTCGCAAAATAGAGTCAGAATCGTGTTTTGTCACCTAGCAACATGTCGCGTGCAGACTAAACAATGTATGCCCTGTGAGAGGTGACATCTGAAATTGAACACAGGAGCAAGGACTGTGGAAAACTATCACGACATGGACCTATAGCCGCAATGTTCTGCTCATGGCAAAATTACAGTATTGCTGATCGTGACGTAGGGCAAAAGTGATCGTGACTACTGTCAACATGGCACGGGTAGAAAGGTAAACATAGAAATAATAGAATTGCAGCCCCTGCCAGCAAATCACACAAGAGATTAAGACCAACAGCAGTTAATAAATAGATTTGGACAGAAGGAAAGCTAGGCTGGCGAGTGGGCGGACAGGCAGAAAGAAAGGCGGATAGACCAAGAAGAAAACTCTTGTTCCAAGACGGAGTCCAATATGATTTGCCATTAACTATCAGCCTCTTGTGACTAATGATCGAAATTATCCTGCATCCTCTGTAACGTGAGTGTTACGAGTTGGCAAATGAAAACTAATTTGGCAAACAAATAATGTCATGAAGGCAGCAAAGTAAACAGATGAGAGGTTCTGAGGTTTCCCTGCTATCCTAAAATGTAAAACGTGAAAAAATATAACTTTTCTATTTTGTCAAAAAGCAACCACACTGAGTTTATCGTTTGTATTTGCCATCGTGGGTAGTGGTGATTAATGACTACGTAAGCAGTGTGATTTTGGACTCGTCATTGGGAGATGATTGTCTTATTGCCCTTTGACCTGGTGTTAGGTGACGAGGAAATCGTTTCATACACATATATTCAACCAGGCCCAGTTTGGGTCCCGGCCAGTTCACTGCTGCTCAGTGCCGTGAGCTCGCCGCGGCCGGGAGCTGCCTCGTGTGGCGTTGGGACTACATCAAAATGTACGTAAAAGAAAGTAATGAAAAGGGACCGGATCGTTGGCGTTCGTTTGTCCTTGAAAAAAAATAAAAAACATGTAAAATGAACTATTTCCGACTGGAAACATGCAAGTATGCAATGCAATGCAGAATGTGTGGTGTGTTGGTCATCCACGTTAGGGCATGGCCATTCAAACGGACTACCTGTGGCTCTCCTACAGTACACTGCGGTAATTGCTTATTGTGCTGGTTGTCAGTATCAGGTGACCCGGTGACACCTGGTAAGGCACTCAAATGACCGAACCCACACCACATGAACTAAGTGATGCATTAGCATAATGGCTATGGACTGGCTTTTCACATTCTTTCCCTGGTCTGTCTCCACATTGTTTTTTGAGTTGTTTTAGGATTTTGGACATCATAAAACGGCATGGAAGAATAGAAGGAGATCTGGGTCATACATGTTTCTATATATTACTTGAGAGAACCTCGGTCTGAGATCTGTTTGATACTGTCCTGCCGTCTCCCCCCCCTCTCGTTGCCCTCTCATTCATTGTTTTGCTTGCTTCTCCATCTCTGAGCGTTTCACGTCTGTCAGAGGTAGAGAGGCTAGTGGTGCTACTTTATAGACGAACCAGTCCGTTCCTTAATGTTCTTTTTTCCTTTTGGTCGCCTTCATGGATCGCTTTCAAGCTCTGCCTTCAACCGGCCCGGGGCTGAACGTCGACACCGCCACGACGTTATTCAGTGTAGACCGAGAGGCGAGCTGTGCTTTGGCTTCAAGGGAGCCCCTGGAGCCAGTAAAGTATATGCATAAGCTCTTAGAGAGCTGACATCTTGATGAAGAACCCCCCCCCCCCCGCCTCCCACCTCAAGTCATATAGTGCATCGTCTTCAGCTTCCCTGATCATCCTCTGCTCCCGTGTCTCTCTGTGTGTACTAGTCTCTCCCGTGGCGGAGACACAGAGACGGTCAGGCTGCAGGGCGTGGGGGAGGGGCTTTTTTTCATGCCCACGTTGCGGTCCTTTTGCAGCCATTTTCCCATCGCCCTCCCCGTCCTCTGTGTCTCTTCTTACGTCTCTCCACTTCTACCTCCCTCGCTCTCCTCCCCCTGAGCGGTCCTCACACCACCGTCTCGTTGCCCTTGCCCGGTTTGATCCAGCCCTCGGGCCCGGCCCCGGGGACCCTCTTGCCGGCGCGGGCCGCCCCCCGGCCGTCCCTCAGCAGGCGGGCCGTGCAGCGCTGCCAGGTGTGCAGGGTCTTGGCCGACCAGATCCACATGCCGGAGGTGATGCCCACCAGCAGGGACATGAAGATGCGCAGCATCTCCGAGGCCACGTAGGAGTCCCGCGCGGCCGAGCCAAACTCCCCCCAGTGGGAGAGCTGGTAGAGGTAGCAGCCGATGACCACCGAGGCCGGCACGGTGTAGAGCACCGAGAACACGCCGATCTTCACCATCAGACGCTCCAGCTTGTCCGTCTTGGCGCCGTCCTTCTGCAGGTTGGAGCGGATCTTGAACAGTGCCACCAGGCCGGCGCAGATGAACAGGGTGCCTGAGGGTGGAGAGAAAAACGTGGATTATCAGAGGGATACCAGGGGGAGTCTAGACCAGGGGTTTGGGGGGGGGGGGCGCTTTTGGAATTCCAGTGTGAATGGTTGTTGGGCTTCGAGGTCCAACATCTGCAGTCTTACTTGAGGGCGTCAGACAGATGTCTCTGAATAAGGTAGAAATCAGTGCAGACCTTTAACTAGTCCTCTTTCTCTTCAGAGATGATTATATACTCAGATTTCTACACATAACACGGCATCAAAACATCCCGCCCCTGTCCTGCCATGCAGGTTCAGCCTTTTGAGTTCAACGTTGTTGCCACTGTCCCCATATTGGCTTAACAGTGGAACCCCCATGCCCTCCCACTCCGTGCTTTTACGTTTTCTACAGAAAGAGAGCCGAAACGCTTGACTCTCAAAGTCTCAGGCAAGCCTCGATGTCAAACGCAGCCAACCATTCCCCCACAGAACCCCCACATGACCCCCCTGGTGCAGGAGGCTGGATGAAGACGAGGTGTACACGCGTCTCTACCTATGAGGAGGTAGGTGGCCAGCGGCGCCACCACGAAGCCCGTGAGCGCCTCCTGCTGCAGGTTGCCCACGTAGCACAGCCCCGTCAGGTCGTCTGCGTCCACCAGCCTCATGATGAGAATGACGATGGTCTTGACTGCGGGGATGGCCCAGGCAGCGATGTGGAAGTAGGAGCTGTGCATCTCGATGGCCTCGTGGCCCCACTTGAGGCCGGCTGCCAGGAACCAGGTCAGAGTCAGGATCACCCACCTGCACCCAGAGGGGATGTTAGCATAGAAACAGGCTCTTCTGCATTCCTGTCTTATCAAATTAATGGAAATCTGAGGCTACCCCTGTGCCCCTGTTACAAACGGTGACCTTGTCCCGTTTGTTTAAGTGTGTTAGTCTGCGTGTGTGTGTCTGCGTAAGCGTGTGGCACAGGGGAGGGTATATAACAGAAGCAGAGGCGTCGTCTAAGGGCAGGAGGGATGTGACTCATGTAGGAGCCGAGAGCGGACCAAGAGTCCCTACCCGGACGGACCTTTGTCCCAGGACCCGGTCTAGAGAAGACCACAGGACGACATGGAAGGACCTCCTCATCTGGATACTGGGACAGTGCGTGAGATACGACCACAGCGTCCCCAGTGGCTCACGGAGCCCAGACTCTTTTTAGTTATAGTTTGCATTGACGGGTGATTCCCCTTTTTTCTTGTTTTTTGGATTTAATAAACGTGCCTTTGTTGGCCGTTTGTGAGCATCAGAGACTCTTGTTCATTGATTGGAGGCGGGGCTGATAAAACCGGGTTACCACAATGTGTGTATGTGCTTTTGCACGTGTGTGTGTACCCACCAGAGGGATGAAGCCATGCCAAAGAAGTAGAGCAGGAGGAAGACTATAGCGCAGCCGGTGCTCTTTAACCCCTCCTGGACCAGCACCGGCACCGCCGCTTCCTCCAGGTCACAGGACACCCGCTCCCGGCCGAGAGTCAGCCGCACCTACAGGAAGGGAAGGGGGAGAGAGAAGGAAACCAGGGTTACAACTCAACTCAACACATCCAACTCAACCTCTCTTCCATGGATCAGAACGGATAAAGAAATGAACCGATAAGAATCTCAACCCTACGCTGCTTCAGCTCATTCAATCAACAAACGACACTGGCAGCTAGTCCGCGTCCTTCCTCCTCACCATCGCAGATCAGATGTGTTGACAGATCATCAACACATCCACGAGCGTGGCCCGATAACATCCCGCGGAGGACGGTTCACTCACCAGGTAGGCCACGCTGTACAGGTTGCAGCACATGGAGAGGAAGATGATGGGTCTCTCGGGGTAGGAGAAGCGCTGCGAGTCCAACAGGAAGGTGAGCACGGTGAGCGTGGTGGACAGAAAGCACATGACCGCCCAGGCCGCCATCCAGGCGTCGGTGAACACCTTGGCGCCGCGGCGGTACAGGCCGCTGTCGTAGCCGCACTGTAGAGCACAGCTGTGGCTGCGACGGACCCAGGCGTACTGGTCCGGGGCGGTGCCCAGGGCCTGGCACTCCTCCTCCTGGGGCGCCAGGGGCCGGGCCGGGTGGTGCACGTCCTCGTCCCCGGGGCCCTCCATGCACATGTGGTTGTGGTCGTTCTGCGGCGGGAACAGGCTGCAGTTCAGCACCTGGATGGGGGAGGGGGGGATTAGTGGTGTTATGGGGACAACATAGGAGCACGGCAGGGGAGGGGAAGGGTGATCCCAGGCCAAAGGTTTAGGATTCCAACCCCCGAGGACCGGAAGGTCTAACGAGCCGAGGCCTAACCCCTGTCCCTGCTCGGGAGTTGCATTGTATCCAGAATTAACTGCAAGGCTCGAGGTAACCTTGCCTCTGAACGGCATGTTTGCGTAGAACCCCGGCGGCGTAGTGACCGGAATGGTTCACATACTCGCCGTTGTGCTTTGCATGTTGCTGGAGGATTCCACATAAGGGCACACCAGAGAACCCGCATTTGTATGATGTAAACAATAACCCGGGCACGGGTGTAACAGCCTCGGACTTGTTTACATTTATTTTTGCAGGTTTCCATGGCGACTCCTCAAACGGTACTAATCTGTCACCAGTTATTTTGACCGGCGTGATCGTCACCATGCAGCGGCAATGACGCATCAAGACAAGCTAAAAGGGTTTTGCAGAAACGGTCCATTAGCTGTTCCGCAGAACTTAACGTCATGGTTGTCACTGTTGAGGTGCCCACTGACCCCTGACCCTGTCACGTCTCCGTACCGCCCCTGCCACTGTCTATGGGTGGATCTTATATCGCGTTAATTCCTGAGGAGATTCACAACCAACATTTCAAAAGGACCAAAAGATATGCGAGGCAGACACCCTGACCATGCAAAAGCATAGTTCAAAGCTAGTAAATCTCAGGCCTCTTTTTCTTCGGATAAAAGGGGCTGCTGAGTGACATCATAACACTAATGACTGCGCAGACAGACCCATATTTATGACTTATTAGCTGGGGTTTCTTAACTCGTATCTTGATGTTTACACAGCCCTCTGTGTGGTGTTTGTTTAAGGCTTTTACGGGTTGGCAAGGTGAAAGTGTAGTGATTGTGTTGCCGGTGTGTGTTGTTGATATGAAGGTTGGTATGATCTTACCTCAGGCCAGATGAAGCCGAACTCACTCAGCACGGGAAGGCACTTGCGCTTGACGGACAGACACATGCTACCGCACGGCCCAATGGGGATGGGCACCTTGTCCGTGCACATGGGGACGTACACTGAGCACAGGAAGAACTAGAGGGAAAAGAAGGACATTTTGTTGGTACACATTTCCATGTTGCTGCTTTGTTTATTTTTCCGCTTTAAATTACACTATCCTGAGGGGGGAATGAATTATCACTTTCTTAATATACAGAGTCTCTCATTGGCTTAACTGAAACAAAAAAACAAAAACCATCTTCATCCTCTAAGCAGTTTATGAAGAGGCACTCCAGAGCTTGATGAGGTGAAAATCTCAAAGATCTCCGAACAAATGCATTTAGGTCAGTTAAGTCTGTTTCTGAAGTTTTAGAACAGTAATATGAACGTTACAAATTTATTTTTGGTACTGGCGACAGTCCCGCCACGCATTTAAATCCCAAGCGGCTGACAGTGAGTGATTTGTTCACCCAGCAGTGGTTGTTCTGCAAGAGAGGATGTGGCAGAGACCTCCACCCATTCTAAAGAACCATGTCCAAAGCTAAAAACAACTGTCAGCACTACTGACAGCAATGGGTTTCTTTCATCCTAAAATCAAAAAAACATCAGACCTGATATTCTTTATGTATAATTTGTTGAATTAATGCAAACTATTGTCCCTCTAAACTGAATGTTTCTACTGGCATTTCTATTCATTAGTAAATTTAGAGGTTTTGGGAGTTTTGTAGAAGTAGTAACCGGGTCCAATAATAGAATCCAGAGTCTTTCACAGTGAAGGATAAACCCCAACAGAAAACGGTACCGGAGGTTTGAGGACAGACCGGGCAGAGGCCCGTAAGGCTCTGAATACGACCACGCTAGAGTTCAGCGTGTTAACTCCTGCTTCACCACAGAGGCCCGCACAGTGAGAAATTGGATTTTGAATGCAGTCACAAGTTGAGGCACTCAGGACTTATGACTATTTGATAGTCATCATCATCCCGTCATGTGACTGTGTTCATCTCCCGGTCAGCCGCCACAGTCATCTCTCTTTTTTAATCTCTCCTACCGCTTCAGCATTTTATGTCATTCATTCGTTCCAGTGGGGGGGTTCAGTTAAGGTCCAGCCTTCTAATTTCCGAACCAGAGCACTTCTGAACATTCTCCTGACACTACGCGACCAATCAGTGCCGTCCGCTGGGTACGACCAGGAAGTGGTGTTATCTGCGAGCAGGGGGAAATGGCTCTGCTCAAAACGAAGCAGGGATCTGATCCCTGATCAGTATCTAGATTGCGGTGCGGCTGTGCTCTCCTGCAGCTGATGCTGATCTCAAGCAGCGTAACATTTCCCGTTGAATGTAGTCTGGAGCCCATGTACCCTGTCCCCGCTCTAAACCTGGTCATTCATAACGGGTCCAACTGTGTTCATTTCCCATCGTTGCTTCCTTTAGTCAAGAGCACACTTAATTGCAATTGGGTTAACAGAAAACTACCCATTTTCTGTGCAACACAATATAAAAAAAACATTCACTTTGCATCTGCATGCATTTCATTAACATAAATGAGCATCACATGTCTACTGTATATTTGTGTGTATCTGTACTGTGTGTATATCTGCACTGTGTGTGTGTGTTACGAGCATAGGGCACATATGAGGAGAGTGAAAGATGGCGGGCGTCACAGTGTCATTTACTTTCCCACAGTCTGTGTTGGGCCGGTGACAGAGGGCACCCCCCCCCCCCACCCGACAGTTGGAAACCCGAGTGGAGCAGCCACTAAAAGCTGCTTGGGTTACCGGCCAGGAAGCCTCCCATTAGGGCCCATGTAAGTCGATATGGTTTCCCTTTTCTCTCTCTTTGTGTGTGTGTGTGTGTGTGTGTGTGTGTGTGTGTGTGTGTGTGTGTGTGTGTGTGTGTGTGTGTGTGTGTGTGTGTGTGTGTGTGTGTGTGTGTGTGGCACCACTGAGATAGTCTGATGGAGGTTATTTTCATCAGACCTTTACAGGTTGGCTCTCCAACACAGCCAGTTTTTTTTTTCACTATCAAACATGAAATGTCAATCAACATGTTGCACTCCTCTGGTCCGTAGACAACAAAAGACACAGAATCAGCTTTGGTTCGAGAGTCTCTGAGCAATCAGACTTTACATTTAAGGGGTCATTTCTTTTTTAAAAAAGAAGGAATTTTAGTAGGAGGTGACGTTGATGGCTAGAGATGTTTTTGGGAGGGTCAACCCTATTTTATTGACTGAGGTAAAATAATTTATATAATAAATCATTATTATAGCCTACAAATGATTTTACCTCAGTCAATACATTTTTAGTTAGTTTTAGTTATTAGACTATAAAGACAAGACGTATTATGAAATATAAAGTGAAGAGGAAATGAAGCAAGCAACTTAACATTATAAAAAAGTATTCACAGAGATGAACCTCAAGAACTTTAATTATTCAAATCATGAGAGCCAAATAAGATCTCAGACGAGCGGAGGAATCCGTCTCCTCGTGCATAGTGCATGAGATGAACAAGCAGCATTTGTTTAAGGACACTGAGGGAACTATTGTTGATTGAACATGGTAGTATAGTAGCCCGACTTCACTGTTGCTGTGTTTGGTAGAAACACAGAATCAGGCCAGATTATAAAAAGAAACAGCCAATAAAACACACAGTGACCATTACACAACTCACTGCGCGGCGACACATCCATCTTTCCTAATGCGATCCATCTTAACTCTGCCTTATTGCTATTGGCAGCAGTAAGTCACACTGCTTTGGAAAGTAGTTAACGAACTGTAACGGGGCTGTCATGTGCTCTGCTCTACTACCCCCCCCCACACACACACACACACACACACACACACACACACACACACACACACACACACACACACACACACACACACATAAACACACACGCACACATTTAAGCACGCACGCACACATTTAAGCACGCACGCACGCGCGCGGCTACCAAGAGCAGCCGCGCGCGTGAATGATGGGGGGGACAAGTCCCTGAGTTGAAGTTATAAATAATGTTATCCTAGTTAACCAAGTTAGAATAGACATGAAGTTGATATAAGGTCAGGCGTTTGTTATGATCTGCAGTTATTTTTATAAGGGACTCTTGGAATACGTTTGCATAGGGCCACTACACTGGATCTAAAGTTACAACATCTCGAGAAAGTTTTAGTCTAATAGCCTATGCATTTCAAATCCGATGTAAATATATCCACGTTGAGCCCACCTTGAGTTGACTAGAGCAGCCGTACTGGATGAGCGGCGTGAACGTCGTAAGCTGCAGCTCCGCGTCCGACTGCAGCACGTTGCCGACCAGATTGGGCATTTTGGTAACGTTATAACCGAGACCCTGGCACATGGCGATCCGTATCGGGTCGCAGGTCATCTCCTCAACCTCGTCGCCGAACGCTACGGCACCCAGTGGACCCGTGAGTCCACACAAGAGTAGCAGCAGGGTGAGCGAAAGCACCTCCGGCGTCCCGGGACCCCTCGCCGCGGCTCCCCCAGCCGGTTGCATTGTTGTCCCCGTAAGTCCCCTCGGTCGGTGGGACCCGTGGAAACAATACTCCCCGAAACAAATCGGGAGCTATTTTCAACCTTGCAGGATCTGCCTGTGTGTCCAGCTATAAGGGTCCTCCTGGTAGTCTCGCAGCCCGCAGCCCGGCCACTATGGGGAGAGTACGGTCCGATGCGGCGCACCACCTCACTTTGAAACGCAGCCGTAGTGTATTGAGAACTTTCCCAGTCCCGGACATCCAGTGAATAGCGGAACCCCGAATCCTCAAAGAAACCCGCGCACACTAATAACTAACAATAAACGGGTAATAAACGAGCCGTCTGTTTGTCACGCCGACATCTGATAATCCCTTCGCTTTCATTCGTCAGTGATGTTTTCCCATTTCAATTCCGTCAGAAAGTTGCGTTTTTGGGGGGCACGCGTCGCTCAGTAAGAGCGTTGTTTAGGGGCTCCAGCTAGTACTGCTCGCGCGCCTTGAGCACTCAGCTATTGGTGTGTCCAACTTCGTTTAGGAACGACTGCTCCGCTCCCCCAGTGGGAGTTTGACCAATCCATGGCCTGGATTGGAGTTCCCTGACCAATCCCTGGCAGGGATAGGCCCGAAGGGGGCGGGGTCCATCCGCTGCTTTCCAGTCATTCCAAGCACCTCGCTCTGCATACTCCTTTCTCCTTGCATCTCACCGTCCGATTATTTATCCTGTGACCTCTCACTTCTTTTTAAACTTTGACTTTATCATTGAAATATATTCTCCATTTAATGTGATATTTGATTTAGGTACATTTTTTTGAAATTCTGTCGTCCTGGGAAATTAAAATATGTAATATAAAAAATCTGTATGTAATATTTTCTTTTGCGTGTGGCCCATCTCAACACAATATCCACAACTATACAGAAGAGGTTTTACATTTTGCATAACATTCTCAAAGCCTTGTTTTGGAAGAGCAGGGCATTTTTTTTGCAAGAGTGTGAACCCCCATTATCTATGCACATGAATATGTGATGGTTGGTGTTTGTTTTATTTGAAACCTTAAGGGCCTTTAAATGTGCCGGGCCCATGTCACCGCAGGTTCCCTCGCCCTCCGCCAAGAGGCCCATTGAGCGCTGAGTGCTGCTGACATTGTAATTGAAAGTAGGGGCTGCAGCATTGGAAATCTGTTTTGCATTGCAATGAATGCACACGCTGCTGGACAGGTTTTGTTGGGTCGGGGGACACTGCCGCAGAAGAGCTCTCGTTTTAAAGCATGAAACCAACAGTGAAGACTTCTGTGTTGGCTTTTCTGGGCCGTAGACAGAAGCAGAATGAGTTGCAGGGGTTTATAGGACGGAGAGGGGAGGAATAGATTTTGAAGGTATTCCAGGCCGTAGACAGCTGCAGAATGAGTTGGAGGCTTTTCAAGGTTGTAGACAGAGGCCCAATAAGTTCCATGGTTTGGTTGTTTTCTTTTAAGACGGCAAAACGAAAATACTGAATTCGGTCCTGTATTCTCCTTAGAACGACCTGTCAGATCATTTTGAGTTCAGTTTGGTCCGTAAGGGGCTCAGCCTGCTGTAGGTAAGAGACTTGCCTGCAAAGGGAAGTGGGTTGAGACTGTTATGACATTCTAAGTACTCCAGATTATATCAGCAGGAGTACACGCTGTGCACAAAGTAGGTCTATAGGCCCACTGTTTATGGGATTTAATTCGACCTCGCTCTGAGACGTGGGCATGTTTCTGAGTGAGTAATGAATCATACACACTCACAGGAACAGGATTGAGGCGCAGTCGCACACACACAATCAGAAACCACTCTAAAAGGTCATCTTTACTTTTTCGTCTCCTGTTGCTTGTGTACAGGGTAATTTGCCAGTGCTCGGCATGGCCCACCAGCTGCACTGGGTTCTTGCATCTCATTATCTTTTTTACCTTTCTCATTTACACTGAACAAAACTCACCCTAATGGCATGCAGCCCGTTAGCATGTGAAATGCGAGTGTGAAAAAGCCCCCTCCGGTTGATGGATGGTTCTCGTTGAGTGCAGGTGATTGGTGTCTTTCTCCCGATGCTTGACTCGCCCTCTACCCCCCCAGCACCCCGCCACCCTGCCCCCCCCCCCTCTCCCCACCTCCCCCTCAATCTCCGTGTGAATTTCAGGAGAATCCAACTTGACAACTGATAGGCAGCAGCACTGACCTCCCCACCCCTCGCTGCCTACCACCTCTGTCCCCTTCAGCTATTTATTAAGAGCCTGAACTCCAACACCCCCCGTCCCCCTCCCTCCCTCCTCGCCTCCCCCTCCCTCCCCCTCCCTCCCTCCTCGCCTCCCGACTGGACCTGATAAGCACACAGACAGGCAGGCACACACGGAACCAGGCACACACACACAGGCGCACACACACACACACACACACACACACACACACACACACACACACACACACACACACACACACACACACACACACACACACACACACACACACACACACACACACACACACACACACACACACACACAGGCATGCATACAGACTGCCACACCGCCCTCACAGAAAAACAGACACACGAAACCCCCTCCACAGCTTTGTGGGTGAAGCAGGGGTCGTGGCCTTAAGTCATTAGCGCTGGGATGAAACAATAGACTGTGCCCTGCAGTTGATGGTTATCAGGGGAGTGGCAGGCACTGTGTGTGTGTGAGTGTGTTCTCAATGGCGAAAACTTCTCAAAAAGAGGCAAAATATGGAGTAAAAATGTAACGCATTAAAGCGTACCTCTTGCAACATAATGTTCATACTTGTACTTGTGATACCAAAAGAAGAATGTCGGGCCTCCATATTGGTAGGAGCATTGGCATTCACTGTAGATGATGGTTAACACCTTTGAAGATGTTATCTGTATAGATTGTCAAATGCTTTCGAATTGAAAGGTAATGAAATAAATCACATCATTTCTTTACGGTATCCTTTTTTTTCTACATTAGAATCAAAGAAAGTGGGATTGAATGGTCTTCAAAGATATAAAAAAGGAGGTATTGGGAATAATATAACGTGATCTAATCTATTCATCACATCAGCAAATTTTGTTTTTGTAGAAGGAGGCCGGTGAACAAAAAGCAAAGAATCCACGATTAGTAAAAACAAAAACAAAACGTAATGAACCATAACTTTGAGTCATTAACTATAACGTTCAGCCAATTATCTTTAAGTCGAGACAGGAAGGGGGACCGATGTCATCGCAGAGATGACAATTAACAGGAGAATGCGACACACACACACACACACACACACACACACACACACACACACACACACACACACACACACACACACACACACACACACGCACAGACCCCTCCCTGACGTTTAGTTTTAACAGAGGAGTGTGAATGGCTGGCAAAGCAGAGGAGGTGTTGGCGTCTGACAAACTAATGACCATAACACTCAGAGGATAATGAGCATGGTCCTCAAGCCATTAAACCCTTAGTGCTGAAGAGCCACACGGCATGCTTTTCGCCGGGCCACTTACACGGTCCTGGAGGGGTCACCCTGGAGGACAAAAGCGTCGGAAAAGGGGGAAAGTACAGTGTGTGTGTGTGTGTGTGTGTGTGTGTGTGTGTGTGTGTGTGTGTGTGTGTGTGTGTGTGTGTGTGTGTGTGTGTGTGTGTGTGTGTGTGTGTGTGTGTGTGTGTGTGTGTGTGTGTGGTGGGGGGGGGGGGGGGGGGGGGGGGGGTTGTGAGTGTGTGTGTGTGTGTGCGTCTTTGTGTGCCTGAAGTAGGTGGAGCAGG
The DNA here is from genome assembly GCA_900291075.1 of Melanogrammus aeglefinus. NCBI lineage: Eukaryota > Metazoa > Chordata > Actinopteri > Gadiformes > Gadidae > Melanogrammus > Melanogrammus aeglefinus. The sequence goes on along the minus strand of OLKM01000031.1, from coordinate 742,564 downwards.
AGCGTACATTATCCGGCACGTTGTGCTCTCACTAGACATCGAACAATCGATCAATCATCCCATCCAGGGTCACTTCCAGTTGTTCTCTCCTTCAGGGTATGGGATGAAGGATTTCCACGGCACATAAATCATGTCACGAGTAAACGTATTTTTTTGCAACAGGAGACTCTTTGACGAAAAAAAAACCCGTCTTCATTGCAAACCCCTCATTACTAAACCAAGCAGGCACTGGCCGGGGCCTATAGGGCTGTGGTTAGGCTAGGTACTCCAGTCAAATAACCTGACAAACAGTCTTGGGGAGCTGCAGCAGTCAGCCCCACTTCCAGACTAGCCCCCCCGGCCCAGCAAACATCAGAAGATCCATTGACCCATTGGGGTGATGTGTGCAGAGTGACTGTGGGCAGAACAGGGCTGTTAAAGAGCTACAACAGGACAGAGCGGGACTAGTTAAGAGCCTGGGAGTAGGAGAGTGTTTATCATAGCCAGCGTGTTATTAAGGATCAGCTCTTTGGCAGCGTTTCCATGACACCAGACCATACAGAAATAATCAGGGCTGGTCCATTACTCTGGGTACACTCTGTGCAACTCGCCACATTGTTGGCGCTTCAGTTGTGTCCAATTCCCAAAAAATGTCGTACAAAATATGACAAAAATCCATGCTTTGAAAAAGGCAATCCTCAAGGTGATCCATCATGGGAACACTTTCCTTCGTCGCCTCGCCAGTGAACCACCCTGTGGTTCTCCTTAAATGGACCGGAGAGAGAAAACGCGGTCCAGGATTTTTGCTACAGCCGCGCTGGGCCCAGCTGTGGGAACAGTTCTAACGCTTTAGCCTGGCAACCAGGCAGGGTGACAGGCAGCCCCCCGAGGACAGAAGGAGAGACACAAGTGTGTATCAGTCACCAAATAGCATCTTATGGCCCACTGCCCCAACCCCCAGTCCTTGATGTGTGGTATTAATAGGGTTGCCAACTCCTCGGAATGGTGTGTGTGTGTGTGTGTGTGTGTGTGTGTGTGTGTGTGTGTGTGTGTGTGTGTGTGTGTGTGTGTGTGTGTGTGTGTGTGTGTGTGTGTGTGTGTGTGTGTGTGTGTGTGTGTGTGTGTGTTTGACTTTATGTGTATGTGTGCACCACATCATCTGTGTGGTGGACGTGTTAGTGTGAGTGCATGGGTGTGAGTTGTGATTTTGTGTGTGAGTGTGTGTCTGTGTGGGTGTGTGTGTGTGAGAGATTTAGTGTAGAGAGGAGAGGAGAGGTCCATAGGTGATCCGTCTGCTCTGGGACTGCAGGCTCATATTACCTTGTTGCAGAGAAAGACAGACACACACTCATTAAACACACACACACACACGCACGCACGCACGCACGCACGCGCACACACACACACCGGAACGAGAGTGATACCAATCAATGTCACATTAATAACAGCATCACACCCTTAAGTGTAGGCGGGTTCTTGTCAAATGAATGCAGTGCACAACAGCCCAGGGGATGTTGTCTTAGTCCATGGAAGTGCGGCGCTAGAGGAAGAGGTTAATTAGCCACAGGTGTGTCTGGTTGACCCGGTGCATGGCGGTGTCTCGTGACTCTCCACCAGTCTCTCTGCCCGCAAGCCAAACGGTTATGCAAAATTACTCGTTGTTAGCTCTACCTGTCTGTCATACATCTACCAGAGTTGTGCGGTTACTGATGATATCGTATGGACACTGATAAGTTGTGCCCGTATATACACGTTATACAGAATATTTATTCAGTACCATGACAAATGTATTCATGGATTGAGAATCGTTGATCTGTTCTACTCTGACACTAGATGTAAAAGCAGAAGTTACATTTACATGGTTTTGCGTGAATAAAGGAACATTAGGGAGCAAGGACTTCCCCTTCCAGTTAAGGTCTAGTTGTCAGAGTCCATATGTGCACCGGTCGTGGTCTATCGGTCTTGGTCTTGGTCTGTGTGTGTGTGTGTGTGTGTGTGTGTGTGTGTGTGTGTGTGTGTGTGTGTGTGTGTGTGTGTGTGTGTGTGTGTGTGTGTGTGTGTGTGTGTGTGTTTGTGTGTGTGTCAACAACAGATGTCAGAAATCACTCATCTCAACTACTGGATAACTACATAAAACAATTAATTTGGCTAACTTGTTTGTTTATTTGTATGCTTGTGGTTGTTACTCTACTCCACAAAATCAACCTAAAAAGTATGACGTTAAAACAGCTGAAACGGAAGTTAACTAAAATTTTACTTTGAAGGATTTTTGGTTTGTTTGAAAAGTTCCATCACTTCCCTTGTGCATCATTCCTATTGAGCCAATCACGTTCAACCATATCCACATGTCATAATTACTTGATACAATTTCATTATTTTCCAATTACACATAACACAGAATCATAATCAACGCCTTTGTTTTGTTGTTGCACCAATCCCTGGGTTACTATTTTTATGACTCAGCAAACGCACACAGGCAAACACACACATTTCCCACACTACGTTCTCCTCGCGCCTCGCGCATCTATCGGCCTGTTTTCCCAAGGCCCAAGGCGGGTGTGTCTGGCCCTCGCTCTGACAGGCAACCAAGGGGCTGACAGATAGCCCCTCTCCATGGCAGTAAATCGGCCTCTTGTTGGAGGGTTAACCTCGCTAACCCCGGCTGTCCCCGGCAGCACAACCTTCTCCCACAGCCCGGGGCAGCTGATGAGCCTTTTCCCAGAACTCCCGGGGAGCAGGTGGCTGTGGCACCGACGGGGGAGAAGCCCAACGGATGTGCTGGCGCTGGAAATTGCTTGCATACATTGTGACGTTATGGGGGCGATGGCCGTCCATCATTCGGCCGGCCCTGGCTGACGTTATCTCTCTCCACGCGAGGGGTGTTGCGCCGTAAATCTGGATCAGTCACGGCGCGTAAAAAGTAAAAGGCCGGAATGCTCCGTGGAAGGCGTAAATGTGAGCCGAAACGTTGTAGAATACAGTGAGTTAAAGGTTGTGTGTTCAATTTGTCAGCTCGTTTATTTGGTTGTTTTTATGGTTGGGTCTTTTTTATGAAGACACGCAAACACACACACACATGCATCACCTCCTACTCCTCCTCCCCTCCTCCTCCTCCCCCTCCCCCTCCCCCTCCCTCCTCCTCCTCCTCCCCCTCCCCCTCCCTCCCTCCTCCCCTCCTCCCCTCCCCCTCCCTCCTCTCCTCCCCCCCTCGCCTCCTCCCTCCCCCTC
>OLKM01000031.1:726857-734357 GCA_900291075.1 Melanogrammus aeglefinus | reverse complement strand
ACACGCACGCACGCACGCACCACGCACGCACGCACGCACACACACACACACACACACACACACACACACACACACACTGTGGTATTGGGTATTTTTTTTATTTATTTTTTTTAAACATATTTTTTATCTCGTATCTCTAGAGGGGAGGGAGTCTTGAGCCTGCTGGGTTTCTGTCCTTCTCCTGAACTTTTATTTGTTTGTTCTTTTTTAATATTTTAATGCTTTAAGTTCTTTCATCGTGCAAATGAATATACAAGATAGTAAGTCAGTGGTTATACTGTAACGATAGCAGACTTTTTGAGGACCCCTCCCTTGTGTAGAGCAGGGCAGGCTGTGTGTGGTTCCTCACCCCGTCATGTCAGCGCATTGTGCTCCTTGACTCCTCCGAGGTCAGACGCTGATGATGCGGACCAGCCCACACTAGGAAACAATAAAAGTGAGGATTAATTAAGAGCATACTCAACGGACCACCCTGCAGCTCCTACACACTCAATGGAGGTTATTTAGTCCCAACAATGTATGATTCTAAGTATTGACCAAACACGCAACAAACCTAACCCAAAGTGTGTATTATCCAGTATTTGTGTATAAGGAGGAAGGTTTAAGTGGGTTTGTTTACCTCCTCACTGTCTCAATGCCAGTTTATAATTCATTAAGAATTTAATATTATATATTATATATGTTATATAACATATATAATAATATAGGAACATCCTCAGACAACAATGGCAGTCTACTGCACTGATGTTGAGTTCCTTCATCTATTGTTCACTACACTATATCGATTTTAGCACAAGTTTGAACAGCTCTATGCACGACCAGAGAAAGACTACATGCATGGAAACTACTCCTCTGGCATACATTTATATACACCCACCCCGTCGTCTACTGGAGTTCTCTATTTCGGGGTTCATTGTGTGTGGCTGTTTAGTTCTGGTTGATATGCGCGTCCGAGTGTGTAATACCAGTGCACACACACTGGTATCATGTTTGTTTTTGATACGCAGAAGATGTGGGTTTACAATAGCATGTCATCAAAAATGTGCTGAGTGAATGGCTCTGCGTGTGTGTGTGTGTGGGTGTGTTTCTATGTGTGTGCATGTTATGTGCGTGTCTGTACGTGCGCATGTGTGCCTAATGTGTGTGGTTGTCGTTTGTGTGCGTGTGCCTGGGTGAGAGATAATATGCATGTGCGCACTGTAAGGAAAATGTCTGCCATACAAACGGCTTATTCATGTTGTGTTGCGCGGGTCGCCGCCTCCGTAGCATTCTAACCCTTCCATGTCTCCTCAGCGTGTGGTTGTGGTTTCCTGTGTGTGTGTGTGTGTGTGTGTGTGTGTGTGTGTGTGTGTGTGTGTGTGTGTGTGTGTGTGTGTGTGTGTGTGTGTGTGTGTGTGTGTGTGTTTATATAGCCATGTGTCCTGTCTTTTTCCAAGGGCTGCCTGTTTCCTCCTGTTTAACCACTGTCATTGACACACACAAACGACCAAACACTCTTCCTTTCTCTCCCTATTTGTTAGCTCTATTTTGTTCTTTGTTTCTTTAATTTCTTTGCTTTAATTCATTATTTTATTCTTTCCTTTCATTCTTACTTTCCTTCCTTCATTCATTTTTTTTTATTTTCCTTCTCCCTTGAAAAATACACTCACACACACGCGCACGCACACAAACACACACACACACACACACACACACACACACACACACACACACACACACACACACACACACACACACACACACACACACACACACACACACACACACACACACACACACACACACACACACACACACACACACACACACACACACGCACACACTCTGCTGCTGACATGTAGACGGAGACGACGCAGATGAGCTGCTTTTCCATTTGAACGCTCAGCCAAAACCGCAAGCCACAATTACACTTGTCCCTGTCTGTTGGGCTGCCTGGGAGATAGAGAGATGGGCTGTTTACTGGGACTCTCGCTGGCAGGCTTGTGGCTGGGGTAGGAGCGAGAGGGACCGTGAAGTGTGATACTACCAGGGTATGTTTGCACAGTCAAGCCGTTGAGGAACGGTTCCCTCGCCAGAAGAAGGTTCTGTTCCTTCAGAGTTTTGGTCAACTGAGTTCTGGAAGGTTCTTGGTGTGTTGTGTGTTGCTCGAGTGGTTTCTGTCTGCCTGATGAACCCAGCGCATCGACAGGGACTATGAAGAGGGTGCTGAAGGGAGGTTTTTCTGGTTAGATAACGGCTACATCCCTTTCATTTATTGGCAGCATTTTTGGGTTGGGATATGAAGATACAACAAAATAGAGGCAGAAAGTATATTTAAGGGGAACAACATTGTACAGCATAGTGCATATGTAATAACTGTAACTTTTTGAAATACTCAAAGACATTTTATTTCACATTTTTCCCTGTGTTTTTGTCTTAGGCTCTATTTAGTCTGTTTCCATCATCACAAAAATATGTCAGTGTCCATCCCTCCCTGCCTCCATATCTCTTTCTCAGGCTTCAGGCTGTATGACCCATGACCCCGTGTCTTTCCTGCATCGCTCCTGCAGCTGCATGTCACTTACTGCCATGAATTATAATTTTTTATGTATATCTAAATCTTTCTCTCCCGTAATAGAAAAAAATGTCTGTACAAAAAGTGATTTTACTGTCTGCTACTCATGTTGTAAAGCTTGGAGTTTAAAAGGACTCAGTGGAATCTGTGTGTGTGTGTGTGTGTGTGTGTGTGTGTGTGTGTGTGTGTGTGTGTGTGTGTGTGTGTGTGTGTGTGTGTGTGTGTGTGTGTGTGTGTGTGTGTGTGTGTGTGTGTGTGTGTGTGTGTGTGTGTGTATCCTGTGGGGTTTTTGACTGCAGATGTAAAAGTCATTCCTCTGCTGTTTCTGGCCTCTCCCTACCCCCCTCTCCCCCCCTCTCTCTCTCACCCCCCCCTCTCCCTCTCTCTCCCCCCCTCTCTCTCCTCTCCCTCTCTCTCTCTCTCTCTCTCTCTCTCTCTCTCTCTCTCTCTCTCTCTCTCTCTCTCTCTCTCTCTCTCTCTCTCTTTCCATCCCATTTCTCTCTGTTATTTCCTCCCTAGACTCTAATTCTTCTCCTTCCCTTTCCCCTTCATTTATTTCTATACGTCTCCTCTCCTTCCTCTCGTCTCCTCTCCTTCCTCTCTTCTCCTCTCCTTCCTCTCGTCTCCTCTCCTTCCTCTCTTCTCCTCTCCTTCCAGTGCTTTTCTCCCCTTTTTCTCATTTCCTTTCCTCTCCTTTCCCTCTTATTCTCCCCTTCCTCTCCCCTCCTCTCCCCTCCTCTCCTTCCTCTCCTCTCCTCTTATGTCTCTCCCCTCCTCTCCTCTCCTGTCTCTCCCCTCCTCTCCTTTCTCTCCCCTCCTCTCCTTCTTCTCCTCTTCTGACTCTCCCCTCCTCTCCTTCCTCTCCTCTCCTTTTCTGTCTCTCATCTCCTCTCCTTTCTCTCCCCTCCTCTCCCCTCCTTTTCTGTCTCTCATCTCCTCCTCTTTCTCTCCTCTCACCTCAACTGTCCTCTCTCTCCTCTCCTCTATCAACATTCATGGTCTCCCCCGATCACTCCTCTCCCCTTCTCACTGCTGTGATTGGTCTGATCAGTCGGAGTACCTGGCACAGCGTTTTATCATGCTGATAGAGCTCAGAGAATAACTAATTCCACACATAAAAAGCAGTTGGAACAGGGGCTTCAACTTTGAGAACAGTCTTTTTTTTGTTCTATTGTTTTTCTCTAACTGTTGACAGCTAATATTTTCCCTTGCCTCCCGTCGCTCTTTCCACTCCAGAAATGCCCAGAGTTTTGAGTCTTGACTACTGACTGAAGACACACACACACACACACACACACACACACACACACACACACACACACACACACACACACACACACACACACACACACACACACACACACACACACACACACACACACAGAAACACAGTGAGCGGTGGCAGTGGTGGTTGTGGGCTGGTGTTCATGTTTGTTTGTGTAGCTGAGTGCTCCCGTTACCACAGACCACAGAGTGTGGGGAGCAGGGCTGCAGCATGTTTGCTGACTGAAGCTTGGCAGATGCTCTATCTGTTTCACAACACTGTGTGTGTGTGTGTGTGTGTGTGTGTGTGTGTGTGTGTGTGTGTGTGTGTGTGTGTGTGTGTGTGTGTGTGTGTGTGTGTGTGTGTGTGTGCCAGTGTCTGCGTGTGTGCGTGCTTGCATACATTCGTGTGTGTGTGTGTGGACGTGTGTTCGTTCGAGCATTTGCGTTCTTGCGCATGTGTGTGCTGGTTTGGGTATGAGTGAGCATGTGTGTGACAGCGTTCGGATCAAGATCAATGTATCGTGTCCTCAGAATTGGTGCAAGAAAGACAGAGCAGAGAAAATATCCACACAGAGATCCGTCCGAACTCATGGACATATGAACAAGGGATCAACTTGAATGAACAAAGGCCTTAGTCCTTTTTCTGCCAATGTCTCCCCTTTTTTATGTTCCTCCAGAGTTTACTGGAATGGACGGGCCAGCCTCTTGCTGTGCTGTAGTTGCAGCATCAGGAATCTGCAACATGGTCCAGGTGATTTCCACGACCACCCAATGAGTTTTAGTCACGATTCAGAGAGTTCTGAAGTTGGCCCGCCCTAAGGTTAGGTCTTTAAAGCAAAAACAATAAAGAAATAAAAAAGTACAAAAAACACATTATTCTAATTAGTAGCGTAAGTAGTGCAATTTGGTCTGCAATTAATTGAAAAAGGAATGTGATTAATATAGCCAAAGACAACATTGTTTCTAGTGAGTTGCTATATTTAGTTTAGGGTTCATTCATGGGTATTCAAAGAACCATTCAGTGTTGCGAACTGCCAAATTAAAACACAATATGCATTCACAAACCTTCAGGGCCCATGGGAGGGGAACCGGTAGAGGAAGCGTGTGGCACACCATGGTCTGAGTTCAGCCCACAGCGAGCATTTAAATAGAACAACAGTATGGGTGGAAAAAAATCACCACCCAGAAGGTTCAGACCTGCGTGCATGCTTGGGGCGTGCAAGTGTGTGGGTCTGTTTGTGATTCATACAAATTACACGTGCGTTTCAGCACAAAACAAATGAGAGAGAGAGAGAGAGAGAGAGAGAGAGAGAGAGAGAGAGAGAGAGAGAGAGAGAGAGAGAGAGAGAGAGAGAGAGAGAGAAGAGAGAAGAGAGAGAGAGAGAGAGAGAGAGAGAGAGAGAGAGAGAGAGAGAGAGAGAGAGAGAGAGAGAGAGAGAGAGAGAGAGAGAGTAAATGTCAGGATGATTTAGCTAAAAGGAAATTATGAGCAGGAGTAATCATCATACACGGTGCACATGCAATGTGAGCCTATTTTCCATTAGTGTGTGTGTGTGTGTGTGTGTGTGTGTGATAGTGTGTGGGGGCATATGCAAACATATGCATTGAATAGTGAGCATGTGTCTGGTCCTGTGTGGGTGCGTATTGGTGCGCGTGTGTCCGTGCTGATGTTCTCCTGAGGGCGTCTCAGGGCTTCGTTCTAGGGTGAGGAGGCACCACCAATAGGCGGACAGCATTCACCCTCTGCTCCTCTTGGAAACGGGATTGATCGGCTGACACTGCCTCCGAGGGTCCGGGCGAGTGTCGACCTTCAGACCTTCACCCAGGGGCCAGAGGAGCCCAAGCCCCTCGGGGGCCTCAGTCCTGGGACGGTGGGGCGTGGAGCCTCCCCCAGCATCACGTTGGACCCTTCTCTTGTCCTCCCCCTGTGCATTCATGCTCCAGCTGTTTCCTGGACCTCTCCATCCAGGGCCTTTGCTTCATGTCTGTTTGGGAGGAAGAGAAAACAAGCCACTGTTGCTATAGCAACTGCATAGACTGAATTGTCCCGGTCGTTGTTGAATGGCGACACAACAAAATGGGACGACAACGGTAACGTGTCCGGTGAAATGAACTCCCTGTAGTGAACTACTTTCACAATTCAAAGACTCATTTCAGAAGTAGTTGATGCTTTTCGTGTTGTGAGACATATCTGTCACCACCTGCCTTTAAGTGTGTATGTGTGTGTGTGTGTGTGTGTGTGTGTGTGTGTGTGTGTGTGTGTGTGTGTGTGTGTGTGTGTGTGTGTGTGTGTGTGTGTGTGTGTGTGTGTGTCGTAGCACATGTGAACCACAGAGGATATCTGGTTTTCCATAAAGGTTTCAGGAAATGCCGATATAGGATATTGGAGCTGGTTGTTTTGCTCAGCATACACACACAGACACACACACATACACTGGTACTTTAGGCCGGCACTTTATGGTCAACAGTTGGCTCCACTTCTTTTTCCTTTACGTTAGTACAAATGCGAGTGTGAGCATGTGGGTTTCTGTGTGTGTGTGGGTATATATGTGTGCTTGTTGCGGTGAGGTCATTAGGAGCAATTAGCTGTTGGACTGTGGGCTAATTAGAGGCCTGCTGACGGACTGGAAACATGCACCCAACTCACACTTGTCTCTCTCTCTCGCTCTCGCTCTCGCTCTCGCTCTCGCTCTCGCTCTCGCTCTCGCTCTCGCTCTCGCTCTCTCTCTCTCACTCTGTCTCTCTTGCTATTGCTTAGTCTCTCTCTGTTTCTGTCATTGTCTCTCTCTCTTTTTCTCCCCTCACTGCACCCTCACCTGCCTCTAATATGTGTATGGGCGTAGGTGTTCTTCTGTGTATATGTGTGTGCATGCATGTGTGCTTGTTAGGGCGTGTGGGGCGTTACTGGTGGATTTACTTTCAGAGGCCCCTTTTTGGCCCATGTGAATCATCAAGCGCAATTTGTGAAGAGGTCAGCATACCTCCTGCACACCAGCACAAATCTCCTCCTCCTCTCTCTCTCTGTCTCTCTCTCTCTCTCTCTCTCTCTCTCTCTCTCTCTCTCTCTCTCTCTCTCTCTCTCTCTCTCTCTCTCTCTCTCTCTCTCTCTCTCTCTCTCTCTCTCTCCTCCTCTCGCCTACGTCATGTCCTCTCTCTGGCTCTTTTCTCTATCTCCTCATCTATAATATATATAATATAATATATATATATTAATATATCATTATATATATTATATCATATATATATATATATATATATATATATATATAATATATATATATATAATATATATACCTTTCCCTTGAAGGCCCCCTCCCTTAGCCATCACAAGAGAAGGGTGGACAAAACGGTGAGAGAGAGAGAGAGAGAAGGAGAGAGAGAGAGAGAGAGAGAGGAGAGAGAGAGAAGAGAGAGAGAGAGAAGAGAAGAGAGACAGAGAGAGAATCGACATGGAAGGAGGCTAAGATTTGTTAACAATGACCACATGGCTTTGTGTCCAGTACATTCACAACCATGAGACTCACTTGTATAAATTCTACACCCGGAAATGTCCAATCAAACTCCCGCTTCCCTCCCGGTCTCCATCCCTCTAGCTGGGAGGCCGTTTGTTTCAAAAAGCGACCCACCTACCTCATATCCCTCCTCATCCCTCCCCTCTCCCCCCTAACCCTCTCTCTCTC
>OLKM01000031.1:708178-710678 GCA_900291075.1 Melanogrammus aeglefinus | reverse complement strand
GCAGTTAATCAATTAAAGGACTTGAAATGATTACACATTTTTTGGGGAGTATTTAAGAGACAAAGTACATTTCTCTTGGCCCTGCTGAATGTTTATGCACACAGGGTAAATACTGGGAAACACAGGAGCTTGATAATGCCGTTAGTCTTCCACATGCGTAAGTGCTTTCTCCTTCCTTTAAACACATTATTAATCGGAACGTTTATAAAGCGGATCCGGAGCGGGTTGACATCATCGGAGAGGTCTTTTGGTTTCAGGGTTATGGGGGAGGGACCATTTTGTTCTTCTTCCCGAGGTCACAAATCTAAACGGAACTGTCTGAGGTAATTGGAAAAACACATGTGAATATTGACGAGCAGGGAAGGACTCAACAATGGGACCTATATGGCAGACACAGGGATGAGGGGGGGGGGGGGGGGGGTGCGTGGTTACGGCTGAAGGAAAGTACTCTATCACTCCTCTGAGGGTTCTTTGTCCAGCGCTGACAAACCGCACATAGCCGCGCACACACACACACATACACACACACATGCGTACACATACACACACACACACACACACACGCGTTCACATACACATGCAAAGGCGCACACGCACACACTCTTAACGCACACACAAACACAAACACAAACATACACACAAAAAACACGTGCATGCACACGCAGGGGCACACGGCCGCACACGCTAACCGCACACAAATGCAAATAAACTGACATACATACAAAGAAATACAGAAACAAACGCATACAAATAGATGCACATCTGTACATATGCAAATGCACACATACACATGCAAAGACACAGAAACACACACACAGAGAGACACAAACATACACACACACACACACACACACACACACACACACACACACACACACACACACACACACACACACACACACACACACACACACACACACACACACACACACACACACACACACACGCATGCTCACACGCGCGCACACAGGGCCAAAAACATAACAAAGTGTGTGCAGTGAGTGAGTAAATGAAGCGAAGCCTCTGGGGTCCATGCATACAGTCTGTCTAGCTTCCTACACTTCATCACCGTAGAAATCACTGTTTGGAAACAGGCCCAGATTCCTCTTCCTCTCCCCAGTGCTTATCTTCCGCTTGCTCTCTCTATCTCCTCCCTAGTCACTCCCTCCCCTAGGCTCTCTGGCTCTGTCTGCTGTGTTTGTTGCATTGAATTCATCAACACAATGTCATCGTAGACATTCAGAACTGACTTAATCAATCCTAGTTGGTGCTAAACATCCCCAGCCTTCATCCACTGATTCTGTCATGCAACTGAATCTCGTGTCTCATACACTCACACAGACACGCACGCATTCAGGCACACACACACACACACACACACACACACACACACACACACACACACACACACACACACACACACACACACACACACACACACACACACACACACACACACACACACACACACACACTCAAGTGAACACTCACAGACACACAAATGCAAAAACACACAGGCACATATAACACACACATCCTCCTTCCCACTCCCCACTTTTTCTACCCTCCCTTCAAGTCTGGATTTTGTCACTGAGATTCCTCCAGTGGGAAGGTGAACGATATACTGGAATGTGTGTGTGTGTGTGTGTGTGGGGGGGGAGCGTGTGTGTCTATATGCATGTGTGTGGGTGTGTACATGTGTGTGTGTGTGTGTGTGTGTGTGTGTGTGTGTGTGTGTGTGTGTGTGTGTGTGTGTGTGTGTGTGTGTGTGTGTGTGTTTGTGTATATGTGTGTGTGTGTGTGTTTATATGTGTGTTGTGTGTGTGTGTGTCTATGTGCACTTGTGTGTGCACGTGTGTGGGTGCGTGTCTGTGTGTATGTGTGTGTGTGTGTGCTTGGAAGAGACAATCCGCGGAGGACTTTCCCCAATGGTACAACCATTGGGTTTAACCTCGTTAAAAGTGTTTTTTCTACATAAGGTCAAGATAGCTATCCGGTTCCCCTCCCCGTCATCCACCCAGCCCTGAATCACCCGTTCTCCCTTTTCTACGAGAAAGGAAGGTCGTTCACAGTCGTTAAAGTTTAAACCTAAACTCAAACCAACTCCTCAGCGACTCAAACACTAGCAGAAGGAGAATTGGAGCAGGATGGGCGTCTGACGGACAGACCAGGTCTACCAGACAAAGGGAGGATATAATTGGGCTGGTGGCTATGTGATGCATTTCAGAAGAGATTCTTTGGCTAAGTGAGTTAATTGTCAGACAAATACTAAATAGTTCCCTCTCTCACGCCTCCACCCCCCCCCCCCCCACACACACTCTCTCTCTCTCTCTCTCTCTCTCTCTCTCTCTCTCTCTCTCTCTCTCTCTCTCTCTCTCTCTCTCTCTCTCTCCCCCCTGACACCCTCTCTCTCCCCTCTCTCTCTCTCCTCTCTCTCCCTCCTCTCTGCTCCCCTTGGCTCTCTCCCTTCTCTCTCTCCCCCCCCCCCTCTCTCTCTGCG
>OLKM01000031.1:694505-697217 GCA_900291075.1 Melanogrammus aeglefinus | reverse complement strand
TTAGGTCCTAGTGCCTGAAATACAGATCAAGAATGATACAATTTTTGTTCAATCGATGCAATAAGTTTTAAACTTTTCCTACTCCTTTTTTTTATCCAATCTATGCTGAAATGTTCCATCTTTTATTTTTTTCTAGCAGGACCTGAAAGAGTATTCGGAATAATAAACAAACCAAACGTAATTTACAATCGCTGAATGAAGCTAATGACAATATAATTGAGGTCACCAGATAAGTTATCAAACTCCATTTTATATCAAAACATTGCATTTCCCACTGAGAATAAAATAATATCGGCCATGTTGTTTGTTTGTGCAGACAGTGACTTGGCGTGGACACAGGCCGATAGAATTGAATAAGGCAAAATAAGCGCAGGCATCCCTACGTTTTAGAGCAGTTATTTTGAGACTAATATATTTTCCGCTTTGGCCTAGGGTAGCTATTGCACATTTTGGTGTGAGTCTGGCTTATCCTTCCCCTCTCTCTATGTCCAAGTGTTTTTCTCGTCTTTTCTTTTCCTGTCCCATTCTTTCACGCTGTCTCAGTCTGTCTGCATTGTTATTCTGTCTGTCTCAGTTCTCTCTCCCTGCTTTGCTTCACGCTACAAAAAAACTGTCTGTTTTGTTCTGCCTTGCAGGCTGGAGATAGGCGCCTGACATGACATACAATTCAAAGGAAGGGGCACTCTCTCCGGACAGGAAGCTGAGAACCTAAACAAGGTTGCTAAAGGGAAATGAAATGATTTCCTGTCTCGCTTGGAAGGGGTTAAAGATACAAATAAAAAGGAAAACAGTTGGGACAAAAAGGTAATTATTTTCAGCAATGACATTCTTCATTTTATATCCAGGAGACCTCCTTTGTCTGTGAAATTATTAAAGCAAAAAGAGTTTGACCGTGTTATAGTAAAGTTTTAAAGTGTTATAGTTGTTCAAATAAAGCCATTAGCTCTGTTGAAATAGTCCTTAGTACTTAAGCGAGGGCATAAACCGCAGCCCTTAAAGAAAACACACAGAACTTGGCATTCATGTCTAGGGCCCGGATGATACACGATCTGCATGATGGGAAATTTGTTTCAGGCGCACAGTGCTGTTTTTAAAACCTGCTCGGAGACCTCTGCCTTTCAGCGCACTCTTTCTCCGTCTTTGTCATGCTAATCCACAAAGACACAGTGGATCTCTTGCACACCGTCTCTATTAGTAGGCCTGGATCTTGCCCTGCTACCAGGGATGCCACCCTCTGAGTTGATTAGTAGGCTTTTTGTTCAGCGGGAATTACATGATGTTGGATGAGAAAGGGGACCTTGCTTTGTTGAGAGTGCGCTCAGTGTCTTTGTGTGTCTTCATTATTTGTGTGCGTGTGTTTGCGTCTCTTTCTGTTGCCAGCACCGCAGATACAAAGCAGTCTTTTCTTCATCTGTCTCTTTTTCTTTCTTCATCTCATCTCTCTCTCTCTCTCTCTCTCTCTCTCTCTCTCTCTCTCTCTCTCTCTCTCTCTTCTCTCTCTCTCTCTCTCTCTCTCTCTCTCTCTCTCTCTCTCTCTCTCTCTCTCTCTCTCTCTCTCTCTCTCTCTCTCTCTCTCTTTCTCTCTGATTCTCTCTCTTAACTGTTAACAACTCGTACTATTAACTTAGCGTATTAAATTAGCAACTGTTGTCTGTCATGTTAATTGTCAGCCTATAATTTCCTGTCTCTCTTTTCTTGTCAAGTTCACACTCTCTCTCTTTCTCTCTCCCTCCTGCTAGCTCACTCTCTCTCACTCTAAGAATACATTTTAACATTTTAAGTGTCCGCTTACACAGCAGAATCTGATCTCACTTTGAAGTCTCTCTCCAACTCTCTCCTGTCTTTCACTCTCTCTCTCCCTCTCTCTCTCAATCTACCTTTCTAGCTATTTCTGTCTGTCTGTCTGTCTGTCTGTCTAAATATGAATCAGGTAACAAAATATATCTGTTTTAGTTGTCAGTATCTTCACTCACAGGAGGGCTTGGCTCCTGGAGATGTGATGCAGTGCAAAGCCTTTCTATCCCCCGAGCATCACAACATCCATAAACACCTTGAAAACACAGCACAGGGCTCTGCTAATGGCCTGAGGAGAGAGCCGCACAGGGGCCCGGAGGGAGGGGGGGGGGGGGGTGATCAAGAGACGATGATAGAGAGGGAATGAGGGAGAGAGAAATAGAGAGAGAGTTTTTAAAGCAGGGAGAGAGAGAGAGAGAGAGAGAGAGAGAGAGAGAGAGAGAGAGAGAGAGAGAGAGAGAGAGAATAAAAAGAGAAAGGAGGAGAGAGGATAAAAGAGAACAACTGACAGACTTCTTCCATATCAAATATCTCTGCCAGTTGTTCCAGCAGTTGCAGAAAAACATGAAGCTACTGCCAATCTGGCATCGTGAGCAGCTGGAGGGAAGGAATTCTGGTATCCAAGGTGATACTGGCTTCTACCTTTCGGTCCCTTTCGTCTATTCATAAACACGTCTTTTGTTATTTCAGATTACTATTGTCAATGGCTGTGAATCCAGCTTTACAAACATTATCACAACCAAGTACTAATTAGAACACACACACACACACACACACACACACACACACACACACACACACACACACACACACACACACACACACACACACACACACACACACACACACACACACACACGTCACACACACGTCACACACATCTGAAACAGTTCTTTTTGGGTAGATGTGCATGGTTGC
>OLKM01000031.1:684505-692005 GCA_900291075.1 Melanogrammus aeglefinus | reverse complement strand
GACAACAGATTTCCCCGTGGTAACAACACAATAGGGGGAGGGGTCAGCGGTTAGGTCAGCGGGCAAAACACTGGGTCTCTCAGGGAGTTTAAGGGGGAGCAGAGGGGGAGGGGTTCTCATGGAAAGAATGAAATGTCCCACAGTTTAATGCTCTCCTCTTTAGCACCTGTAGCGAAGACAAATTACAGGAAAACAGGAGGGGGGGAGGGGGAGGATTAGGGGAGGGGGAGGAGGAGGGGAGGGGTAAAAGGAGGGGAGGAGGGGATGGGTAAGAGGAGGGGAAGGGGAGAAAGGGGCGGGTACCGGGGAGAGAGGAGGAGAGGATGAGGGGGGAGGAGGAGGGGGTGTAGGGGGGAGGAGGGGGAGGAGTTGGAGGGGTAAGAGGAGGGAGAGGAGGAGGGGAGGGAGAGGAGAGGAGGAGTAGGAGGAGGAGGGGGAGTAACTGATGAGAAATGAGGGATGTGAAAGAAAGTGAGGAAAAAGTGGCACAAGGTAAGGACGGGGGGGAAAACAAACATTTTACGTTTAAGTTAGCGCAGAAGAAAGATGGTGGGCTTCCAGAGGAGAGGAGGAAGGAGAGAACCTGTGTCTCCATGTGATGGCTGGGAGGAGTGAACACACGGTGATGACCCAAGATCTGCTGCTGTCCCCCCACCACCGCTCAGACTATCATCTCTGACCCGCAAACATCTCCTCTCTCCTCCCCTCCACCTCGTCTATCTTACCATCAGGGTGTTATCCCGAGCCGAGGAATGTAAGGACCTGGAGTCTACACAATAAACTATACCGGCCCTCCTCTTCACTTTATCCCTCAGATCCTTCTCTTCATTTCCTCTGCCTCGCTTCTTCGCTCTCCGGGTCAATCCCTCTCTCTTTTCCCTCTTCTGCACTTTACTCCTCTGCCATGTGCATTTGTCTCTCGCTGCGTAACCCGGTCCACTCTTTGTATTCGATGCTCTCCTCCCTTCCCTCCTTAATTTATCGTTTCTCTCCTTCATTATGTAGCCTTTTCTCTCCCCACATGCCTCTTCACCCACATCTATCATTCCATCTATCTTGTCCCTCCCATATGGTGAAAAGGTCAAACCCACACACACACACACACACACACACACACACACACACACACACACACACACACACACACACACACACACACACACACACACACACACACACACACACAAGGAAAATTCCATACACATGCAAACACAAATAAACATTGGGCAGACAACCAATCCCTCAACCCCCCCCCCCCCCAAAACAAATACACACACACGCAAACACACACACACAGGGAAAACCATATGCTTAGAGAGATTGAGAGGGACACACACACACACACACACACACACACACACACACACACACACACACACACACACACACACACACACACACACACACACACACACACACACACACACACACACACACACACAGACACACACACACAGGTCCTCTGTACGCCTGTACAACAAGAAACTAACCAGAACCACAACAGAGTGTACAGTCACTTAGCGCCAACACGGCCACAATGGGGAATAAAAAGGACAGGTCAGACTGACGAGGAAGACAGGGAAGCCCAAGCAGGACCACAGAGTAAACAAGTGGTCAGCGTGACACCGACTGTGGCCCGAGCCATAGCCACAGTCTGGAGCGCAGGAGTGGGGCCAACGCAGGCCGATGACACAGGCGTATTGAAAAATCACCAACACACATTGTTTCACTCGTTGCTTTTGAATGTATCCCATCTTAGTTGTGACCCGAACCATAAGTCAAGGGATGCAGCCTGCTAGGCTGACCCAGTCTAGCATACACTACTCCCCATCTATTCTGCCCTTTTGTCTTGCGAGACAGCAAGGTTTGGCTTCATCCCATTTCAGATCTTCAGACAGACATACAGACACACAGACAGATAGACAGAAAGACATGGCAAGCAGTTTTGGCTTTTCATAGCGTCATGCGGAAGAATTTTATTCTCACTCGAAAGAATTGAATTTTCAATAAGAGAGTATGCATTTCATGAGGTGAAGGGTAATATATGACGAGTAAATATTAAATTGTGTCTAGAATGAATTACATTTAATCTTAATTCTTGATACGAAGAATAAAAACTGACATTTTCATTCTTACTAGTAAGAATTTAAATCTTACTTGTAAGGCTTCAAGCTGCTTGCCATACAGACAGAAAGACAGACAGAAAGACAGATAGATACATACGACTATAATTAGGGCAGATGTGTATCCACTCTTCTAATCGACTGCTCCCCTGGCTAACTCGCCTTGCAGCTGTGAAATATGAGACTTTATACACGCACGCACGCACGCAGGCAGGCAGGCAGGCAGGCAGGCAGGCAGGCACACACACACACACACACACACACACACACACACACACACACACACACACACACACACACACACACACACACACACACACACACACACACACACACACACACAGTGTTGTGGTTGGAGGGGAAGGCTATGAAAACATGCACTCAAACTCCCCCAACTAACCTGAGGGGAGGCAGGAGGGAGTGTGGGGTTCGGGTGGGGGTTGGGGCAGCGTCCCATGCATCACCTGCAACCAGGCGCTCCCTTTGCTCCACTCTCTGACTTATTTGGTTGACTCATGCTCTTTGGTTTACGTCCTTCTGACTCTCCACATGTCCCGCTATCTACATCCCTCCCTCTCTCTGCGCCCCGTGAGAGGAGATGGAAGGACCAGTGAGTACCCACCTGGTAATTGCTTACGTTTCTGTTGTTTCAAATTGGAACTCTTTAGAGTAAACGTGTCCCTTCATCATGTTATTGTTCATTGATTGTTCAGAGATGATAATAAATCATGCATTTATATCTACCTTTATGAAACAAAGATCGATCTACACGTCATTTAAGGTTTCCCTTAAAAAAAATCCCACTTGGATGGAGGACCTCATGAGGCCTCAACGTGCACTAAGCCATGCACCTCCTTACAAAACGAGTGCGTCCGGCCGACCCACGGTACTTTTCCTCTGCCCCGGGACAATCCCACTACCCTTTTGGAGAGCGACGGCCTGTCTCTTACAGCTCATGGCGGCTGAAGACAGCCTCTAGTGATGTCGCGTCATGGTGATCTGTGACTGGCAGGGAGGGAGAGACAGATTGTGGATAGGATGACGGACCCCCTGAAGCACTCCTCTGTGGTTTCAGGATCCCTCTCGCTGCCCCACACCACTACTGCTGATGCTCTCCCTGTTGGACACGCGTCTGCCTGATCTGTCGGCGCACTGTCGGCTCTGTGAGATATTTGAAACATGAATATCATAAATGGGAATATGCGTAACTCAGAAAGGAGCATTGTAGTCTGCGTTTTGCGGTTTGACTCAGATTTTTCATTTTGGGGTTATTCATTTGGGAATGAATTTGTGAAAAAATTGACAGGAGAAAGTGTCAAAAAGACGAAATGGAAATCAATAGAAGTGGAGACAGAGGGGTGGGGATGGTGTTGTGTTTCCCATGGTCTACAGAATGACTTGCTTGTACTCACATATTTGAATTTGTGTGTGTCTGTGTGTGTGTGTTTGCTTGTGTGTGTGTATGTGTGTGGGTGTGTCTCTGCATGTGTGTGTGTGCATCTGTGTGTGTGCATGTGTTTGTGTGTGTGTGTGTGTGTGTGTGTGTGTGTGTGTGTGTGTGTGTGTGTTTGTGTGTGTTTGCATGTGTCTGTGTGCTAGTGTGTGTTTGTCTGTACATGTGTGTGTGTCTGTCCGGTTTGCGGGTGTCTGTGCGTGTGTGTGTGTGTGTGTGTGTGTGTGTGTGTGTGTGTGTGTGTGTGTGTGTGTGTGTGTGTGTGTGTGTGTGTGTGTGTGTGTGTGTGTGTGTGTGTGTGTGTGTGTGTCATTGGAGTCTCCCATAGACATGAGACCAAAGGGGTCTCACCGCGATATCTATTATCCCTGGGAAACATGACACACCGCCAGGGACAGAACCAGAGGGGTCTGGGGCGAGGGAGAGAGAGACAGACAGAGAGAGAGAGAGACAGACAGACAGAGAGAGAGACAGACAGACAGACAGAGAGAGAGAGAGAGAGAGAACGAGAGTGAGGGCCGTGATGAACATATTGTCCAAATGCCTATCTCCTCCTTGTCCCTGTCAACGTCTAGTGTAAATGTCTCGGAACTCATAGTTCCCATCCTGGTGTTGTTTTTCGAAAGTGTGCGTTTGTATTAGTATCTTTGTGCATGGGGAAGGGGCTATACTGTAGTTGTACTTATCGACGTGAATGTACCAGAGGGAGCCGAACTGTCAGCACGTTATTCAGTACGTAAAACCTCCATCACCACCTCCACAACACCCACACTTGTGTGGCAGGAGACAAACTATAGCAGGCTGTGGGTGTAGCAGGCTGTGGGTGTAGCAGGCTGTGGGTGTAGCAGGCTGTGGGTGTAGCAGGCTGTGGGTGTAGCAGGCTGTGGGTGTAGCAGGCTGTGGGTGTAGCAGGCTGTGGGTGTAGCAGGGTGTGTGTAGCAGGCTGTGGTGTAGCAGGCTGTGGGTGTAGCAGGGTGTGTGTGTAGCAGGCTGTGGGTGTAGCAGGCTGTGTGTGTAGCAGGGTGTGGTGTAGTAGGCAGGCTGTGGTGTGTAGCAGGCTGTGTGTGTGTGTAGGCAGAGGTGTGAGTGTAGGCAGGCTGTGGGTGTAGCAGGCTGTGGGTGTAGCAGGCTGTGTGTGTAGCAGGGTGTGAGTGTAGCAGGCTGTGGGTGTGTAGCAGGCTGTGGGTGTAGCAGGCTGTGTGTTGTAGCAGGCTGTGTGTGTAGCAGGCTGTGGGTGTAGCAGGCTGTGGTGTGTAGCAGGCTCTGTGGGTGTAGGCAGGCTGTGAGTGTAGCAGGCTGTGAGTGTAGCGCAGGCTGGTGGGTGTAGCAGGCTGTGGGTTGTAGCAGGCTGTTGAGTGTAGCAGGCTGTGTGGGTTGTAGCAGGCTGTGAGCGTAGGCAGGCTGTGAGTGTAGCAGGCTGTGGGTGTAGCAGGCTGTGGGTGTAGCAGGCTGTGAGTGGTAGCAGGCTGTGGGTGTAGCAGGCTGTGGGTGTAGCAGGCTGTGGGTGTAGCAGGCTGTGGGTGTAGCAGGCTGTGAGTGTAGCAGGCTGTGGGTGTAGCAGGCTGTGGGTGTAGCAGGCTGTGAGTGTAGCAGGCTGTGAGTGTAGCAGGCTGTGGGTGTAGCAGGCTGTGGGTGTAGCAGGCTGTGAGTGTAGCAGGCTGTGAGTGTAGCAGGCTGTGGGTGTAGCAGGCTGTGGGTGTAGCAGGCTGTGGGTGTAGCAGGGTGCTTGTATTGGCCACAAAGCTGAAGCCCTCACATACATTTAACAGGGTGCACAGGGAGATAAAGTAGAAGCTCACTCTGTGTGTGTGTGTGTGTGTGTGTGTGTGTGTGTGTGTGTGTGTGTGTGTGTGTGTGTGTGTGTGTGTGTGTGTGCGTGCGCGTGTGCGTGCGTGCGTGTGGGAGAGATTTGAAAGGCTGTTTTGAGGGGCAAGGATAGTGCAATGCATAGAATGCAATGCAGGCCGTGTTGGTGTTTTGGGTGTGTGTGTATGTCTGCGTCTGTGTATGTGTGTGTGTGTGTGTGTGTGTGTGTGTGTGTGTGTGTGTGTGTGTGTGTGTGTGTGTGTGTGGTGCGTGCGCGCGTGCTGTGCGCGCGTGTGCGTTGCCGTGCGTGCGTGCGTGTGTGTGTGTGTGTGTGCGTGTGTGTGTGTGTGTACGCGCTGGGGGGGGTAACAAGGAATGGGTTTTGTCATGGATGTAAAGGCATTTTGTTTTGTGGGTTAGCAGCAGACTTTTCTTTTCTAGCAATACTTGTTTGGTTTGGGGAGGGAAATCCCTTGGGCTTGTGTGTGTGTGTGTGTGTGTGTGTGTGTGTGTGTGTGTGTGTGTGTGTGTGTGTGTGTGTGTGTGTGTGTGTGTGTGTGTGTGTGTGTGTGTGTGTGTGTGTGTGTGTGTGTGTGTGTGTGTGTGTGTGTGTGTGTGTGTGTGTGTGTGTACGGGGGGGGGGCTAGGAGCTCAAAAGGCAAGGTGGGAAGGGACACTGTAAAAGTGTGTGTCAATTTAAACAGACCATAAGGGGTGGGACGGTGCATTTTGTGTGTGGTGTGTGTGTGGGGGGGGGGGGGGGGAGGGGGGGGGTAGGGGGGGCGGGGGCGGGGGAGGCAGGCACACCCTGCCCTCCCACCACCACCCCTCCTCCTCTCCCATTCCACCCACACACCCTTCTTCGTTGCTCCACTCAGGTTTCTAGCGGGCCGCCAGCCATGGAGCAGTACAGGGCCAAACAGAGAGGGGGGGAGAGAAGGGAAGAATGGAGAAGAAAGTCTCCCCTAGGGCAGGAGGGAGAACCTGAGGATGGAGGGAGAGGGGCTGAAGAGAAGAGAGGAGGAGAGGGGGAGAGAGGAGAAGAGAGGGGGAGAGAGGGGGAGAGAAGATAGTTAGGTAGAGGGAAGGAGAGGAGAGGAGAGGAGAAGAGAGGAGACGAGAGGAGAAGAGAGGAGGAGAAGAGAGGTAGGTGGAGGAGAAGAGAGGAGGAGAAGAGAGGTAGGTAGAGGAAAGAGGAGGAGAGGGCAAGAGAGGAGAAGAGAGGTAGGTGGAGGAAAGAGGAGGAGAGGAGGAGAAGAGAGGAGGAGAAGAGAGGTAGGTGGAGGAAAGAGGAGGAGAGGAGGAGAAGAGAGGAGGAGAAGAGAGGTAGGTGGAGGAAAGAGGAGGAGAGGAGGAGAAGAGAGGTAGGTAGAGGAGAAGAGAGGAGAGGGGGAGAAGAGGGGTAGTTAGAGGAGGGGAGAGGAGAGGAGAGGAGGAGAGAGGTAGGTAAAGGAGGGGGAGAGGAGAGGAGAGGAGGAGAGAGAAGAGGAGAGGAGTGAACACGGAAAATAAAACATGAGCGAAGAACAAGCAGAATCCTGCGACCCTGGTTCTTGCAGTCTTCCTCTCATTGGTTCCTAGAGTCGGTCAGAATGATGGATTGCTGAAGGCCGGATACAAGAGGACCAGGGGGGTTAACAGAGGGGAGGGAGGACTTCAGGAGGTGGGGTTGGGGGAATGGAGGGGTCAAGGGGCGGCGGGGGTGGGAAGTGGGGTAACAGTTCAAGTAAATGTCTTCCCTATTAAGGAGTGCTGCCAGAATACACATAGACTACTAATACACAAGAATCAATTTCATTCTTTGCCTGCCACTCACAAACAGGAGATGTGTGCGTTAGCAAGCAAGGTTTTGCGAATGAATGTAACTATTGATCCTGTGGTTGTTCGTCTTTGAACTTGACTTAAACTTTATCTATATAAATATATACATATATAGAGATATTTATAGTGCATGCAAAAATAAACAAGCATTGTTTATGTTTGGTAGCAATATCTCTTGCAATACCTATATCTATGTCGATTAGGATTTATGGCGCTCATGTTATGATTACATGAATGTGAACTTCTAAACCTGTTGTGAAACCGGAGGCCATGCTAATGAAAGTAAGGTCGGGGTGT
>OLKM01000031.1:642005-679505 GCA_900291075.1 Melanogrammus aeglefinus | reverse complement strand
AGGCAAGCAAAACAAAAGTTAACATTGCAGAAGCAGGTGAAAATAGAAGCCAAATTAAAAATCTCTGTCTCTCTGAATCTTTAACTGGATGAATCACTCAACAATTGCTGAAAAAGATGTATTAGATGTGTCTGTTCGACTCAGAAATGACACGTGGTGTCTGAGTGTTTGCATCAGCCGTTTCAGAGGAAAGCCCTCTGCTAACCGTCTCCTTTGTATAGATAGAGAGAGAGAGAGAGAGAGAGAGAGAGAGAGAGAGAGAGAGAGAGAGAGAGAGAGAGAGAGAGAGAGAGAGAGAGAGAGAGAGAGAGAGAGAGATATGGAGTGATGGAGTGATGGAGTAAGAAGAGTCAGAAAAGAGTAATGTGGGTGGGTGGGGTGAGGGAGCTGGGTGGGGGCAGCATCGAACAGCAAAGTGGAGGTGAAGAGAGAAGAGGGGTCTCAATTTACTCAATCCTACATGGGGGGAGGGGGTCAGAGGCAAGTTGGAGGCCGGAAACAATACTCTTATTTTTTATAAATTGTTATAAATAGAACAAGGTTGTGGTGATTAAGAGAATGTCAGTTATAACGGTCATTTGTTGGCCGTCATCTATAGTGATCTGTAGTGGTGTCTGCCCTGCTTTGTCAACTGGTCTGGTTAGTGGCTTTAACACTAGAAATACGACATACCAGTTCTCAGTAGGTGACGTAAGCTCACCATCTAGTGGGCAAGTATATAATTGCATTTAATGAAAGTCTTTTCCGAGCCATAGAAGAGGAAGAGGAAGATGTCGGTCTCAGTGTATCTGTGTTTAACGTCATTGTTTAGCAATATTTATTGTGTGTGCCAATTAGCCATCAGGCTGGGAATTGTATTTATTAAGTAGCTCTATTTTGATGCTTTTCTATTCACTCTGGAACCTTATCGCACATTTTAAAATACTACTCCAGATTAATTACGAATCTTGATGTTAAGAATATCAGTTAGTAATTAGTATATTTATTGAGTGGATACAGAATACTTCACAACTGCTATTAACATTTATTGACTGCTGTGGCATTGTCATGCAACAATTAAATGTATTTATGTTAAAGCTTGATGTAATGCTTACTTGCTGTGAGTGTGATTAGCCAAGCCATTGGAAAATCTGCCTTTTCCGGTGTTTTAGGGACATCACAGAGTAGGCTTAGGCCTACCCACCTCGATGTATTCTGGATAAATCAGTCTACCGAGTGGACTGTAGCAAATGTTGCTTATCTTATTATTAAATATTCATTACCAAGGCTCCGAGTTGTAAAATTAGGTTTATTTCTCAATCATTGAAATAAAAAATTCAGAGAAATGTTTTTATATTGAAAATAGCCCCATATAAAAAATAGGTCTTAAAGTTAGTGATGGATTCAATGATTATTTTCCTTGATTCAGTTCGCGTTGGTCAGTTCGCCAAGAAGAGTCGTTCAGAATAGTTCGTTCGTTCAGTCGATTCGGAGAATCGACTCATGGAATGCACGGTTCTCAGCTGAGTCAGTTAGACTCAGGTCCTCCCTCGTTCTCATTCTCAAACGATCGTGGAAGTCGAACATCAAGCAACATTACAACTTTAACCAAATGCAGGGCCCGCCCACCTACTTCCGGCCAAATTTCATTTTCCCTTCAGTAGTCAGTCTGGGGCTGGGGCTTGTTAGTGGGATTTTGCACCGGACCGGTGCTTTTGTACTTGTTCCATCAAGTACAAAACAATTCTACAAGTACGGAACTAAAAGTTGCGCGTACAAAACAATTCTACAAGTACGGAACTAAAAGTTGCGCGTACAAAACAATTCTACAAGTACGGAACTAAAAGTTGCGCGTGGATCGGAATGCATTTGTGCGCGGATCAGCAAGGACTCGGGTAAAGTTAGGAAGAGATTGGCAGATTCGAACTTAAGCGATCAATAGCTCATAAACAAAACATTGTTAAAACATAAAAAATGAGTCTTTCCTATCGTGGTAAGGTAGATATTGACTCCAAACTCATTTTCGCCGAAACGAGTCTTCCTCCAGGCTGCAGGAAATACATTGCTCGCTAATAAACCCAACGACTTCAGTCGCCTTCGCAATGTTGACATGCTTATGTTAATCCCATCCATTTTGAGAAAGCGTAATATTTCCCAGTGCCTCATTCCAAGAAGGAAATAAAAACAAATTCCACGAGAGACATCCATTATTGCCTTGTTCACAGTCAGAAGTCACTACAGACAACTAAAGCTTGCTGAGGTTTCTTGTATTCAAACATTGAAGGCTGCGCGCGCAAATCCGCGGCAGAAGCCCATCTACCCTAATACAAAATGAATACAGAAGCCCAGTTTAAATGTATTGTTTATTTACTTATTTTTATCCTACCGATCCCTATTCTGTTGCCATGAATGCTTGCACACACCCTCAACATATTCCCAAACGTAACCTTGTACATTGTTGAACCTTTGTCTATATTTTATTTGACGTTAAGATGCTGGCTGTTTGCTAAGGTGGTGACTATGTTTACGTTACTTTACTACTTTTGAGACACACACTATACAGTCACAAAATACTGTTCATAGGCTACTATACAGGCTGGTAGATTTTCGGGAACTGCCCATTGGTCCGACCACCCATTGGTCCGACCTCCCATTAGTCCGACAAAATGCCCATTGGTCCGACCTCCCATTGGTTCGACCTCCCGTTACTCCGACAAAATACCCACTGGTCCGACCTCCCATTGGTTCGACCTCCCGTTACTCCGACAAAATCAACCACAAGTCCGGACCAATAGGAGGTCGAACCAAATGGGTGATCCGTTAAGTTCGACCTGTCATCCCCTACTTTTCTGACAAGCGTCTTTCATTTGCGAGCATGCTCTCTCTCTCTCTCTGTCTCTCTCTCTCTGAGAGTTTTGTTTTAATCTCTGCTGTCCCAATGCTTTGGCCAACATTGTACATCACAGTCGTGCCAATAAAGCAGAGGACAGAGGGAGAGAGAGAAAGAAAGAAAGAGAGAGGAAAGAGCTCTCGGAAAACGGCACATACCCAACACACACCACACGGACGGAGCGGAGCGAAGCCAGTTTTCCTCTCGGTGCCGGTTAACCGATTGTGCCAAGATGCGCAGAGCGCGCACCTCTGTGCCAGGCTTCGCGCTCTGTGGGGGAGATTTGTGTTATTCATCTTAACAGAGAGATGCTGAACAGAGGGATTAATGCACACACATTTCACACAGGCTACACACACACACGAGCTACCTACAGACACACAGCTGAGGGGCCGGAGAAATGCGCATCTGGTGGCGTGCTCAACCTGGTCAGTGCGTGCGTTTTATTTCAAACACAGACTGTACAGTGAAAGGACATTTTTAAATTTCAAGTTGGCAGCTCTCAAATATCCGACCTGTCTGTTTTAGATTACAGATGCATTAGTGCAGTTCGAACTAATGAGGACGTCCCATTAGTTCGAACTCTCATTACTCCGACTGTCGGAACAATGGGAGTTCGAACTAATGGGAGTTCGAACTAATGGGAGGTCGGACCAATGGGAGGTCGATCTAATGGGAGGTCGGACCAATGGGAGGTCGGACCAGTGCCATGGACCCAGATTTTCAACATGGATTATGTGGGAAGCCTTTGCGCCCCTGATCGTGCTGACTACAACAAAAAATATACACTTCAGAATGGCGAGATCTTAAATCCATAAACAATCGACGAAGATCGGTGGATTTGATCATACGAAATGGCCAGCTATTGAATGTCCTGACATGTATACCTATCTAATCCAGACACCAAGTGTGTACACAGAAGAAAAGATGCGTGCTTACAAATCTCTTGATGCTTACAACTATGTGTTATGTGGTCAGGTACAAAAAAAAGGAACTATTGATGCTGCACCAGAGTTTAGCGTCCTTAGTTCAAATGTGCTCCCTCTTGAAGGCACTAGCCAAACCCACGATGCCTGGGTACATGTAAATAAGACATGACAGATGAACAATTATTTATTTCTCAATATTTATTGATTAACATTGAACGCCACATCGAGAGAGAGCAAGCGCACAAAAGTATCTTGCAAGCATATAATGGAACATTGTAAGGATTCTCTGACATGCATGCTAGCAACGGTATTAGTTAGCTGCGACTCAACAAGCAAACTGCAACTTTTCTGATTGATATAGTAGACCTGACTCTTGCTTGATCTACAATCTGCATCGAAGTTGAAATGGGATGTTACCGAATTAATTATCAAACTGACATATCATAACATTAACTAGAGCTATAGGTTCCACCTGTTTTACTGAACCAAAGCTACACCATTGAACAGTTTAACGGTAATTGATGAATTAACGTGAACATGGACATTGACTGGTCATGCAGTGTTCATTTTACACTTGATCAAAGATAACTACCTCTAACAAACAACTTATTAAATGTGCACTGCATACGTTCTTCTCCTTGTGGACCACCTGGACCTCAAACCGCCCTTCTTATAGCGTGAACGCATAACCACCTTCTGTTCATGGCAAATGGATGCCTTTTCCTGGGTATACTGAACATCCTGATCCCATTGCCAACTCTGTTAGTACAGTTCACAACACAGCAACACCTTTTCATTTTGCCTTCATGACATTTCCTCACCCGCTTATACACAACACCTTGCTTCTTTCTGCCGTGAGTCTGCGCGCGCATACAGCGATGACATATGTGAGACACCCATGACAGATCATGCAGATAAATAATAATAATAAAAAAAAAAATGTCACCAGGTTGTCTCATAATTATGAGATAAGTATCTCATAATTATGAGATAAGTATCTCATAATTATGAGATAACCTGGTGAAATTTTTATTATTGAGTGAATGCAATGAGCCATCGTATATAACAGAGGCGCCAAAAAATGTAATTTAACAATCTCCCCCCTTGACACTTGGCTGTTTTAAATTAGTTGGCCCCTCTATTATATTATTTATGGTAGCCCGTAATCGACTTGTGTGGACTTCCTGGAAACATGGACCTACCCGGGAAGGAACAGACAAGCAATAATTAAGTAGCAATATTTGATTATCAATAAAAAAAATTGTCTGGAAAGCTTATTTTATGTCATGCCGAAAAAGAGTGTAAAGAAAGAATTAGTAAAACGGAAATGAATGGTTATATTTCTTTAATATATATATACATAAAAACAGAGTTGATCTACCTGGGGAGTTCGTAAAAAATATCCGATGGCCTTTTTTATTTATTTTTAGCAACATGAATATGCATTTGGTTGTCTACCGGCTTCTGTGGGAAATATACAAAAAAAAAATTTTGCTCAAAATAATTTGAGCAAAACTACACAGCAAAAAAATAATTACAAAGAAAACTTGGCAACGCTGCTAACGCGACAACAGAATTCCAAAAACATTAACAAATCTTTAGCAATCATCAATGATCTATTGTGCTATTTTAAATCATTTCAGTTTTTAATTCCTTGCATTGTGGCAACCCGGATTGGTGAGTGAACCGCCTCTTTCCAATCAGAACACGAGCCGGAGCTTACTTTAAGCCAAAATGGCACTTTTATTCAAACATAAAGTATATTACTATTAAACCAAACAAAATCGTCTTTGGAGGAATCCACAGTCTTGTTCCTCCGGCTGGAATCACGTCACCCACAGAGACTGGTCTCTCCGCAAACAAAAAACAAGAGAGCCTTAAATGAGGGCGCTCCTCAAATGCTCCACATTTCAATAATTGGCGGACACCGATGCTTTTACTGGCGCCGTCGCACCGAAATTGTACCGGGGGCGAAAATTGTACTGCCTACTTAAGCGAAACATAGCGTCATCGTTCGACGCGATTGTCCGTTGCCAGGCAGGTTTCAAAAACATTCACGCTCATTTTTCCAAAGACGAAATAACATAATACAGTTAAGACTTGGTTTTACTTTATATTTGTATTGTATTGAATTTAGCTAGCAACTGAGTGTTTAAAGTGTATCATAGTTTAGCTATATGTTAATACACTCAGTTTACTATACAGTATGCTTGAACTGCCGAATTCAATTTAATTTAATGTGTATATATATTTTTTTAATCACTACTGTGATCTACGGTGGTGCTCTCTGAAATGCAATGCACAACATGCAATTTGTCCTTATCTCGATTTTTAAAACTTTTTATATTTTTTATTTTCTCTCTCTCTCACGTACTTGGGAAGCCCTTCACATAACTGGTTTATTCACAAATGGCGAATACCTTGAACCTTTTGAAATGTCATTTGTAAAATAAGTGTTATTATTAACTGTTATTAAATGTTATTTCGTCTTGTGATGCTCAATGAACCTTCCTACGTCATCGTTCAACGCGATGGTCTGTTGCCAGGCAACGTTCGACCATAGGCGCCGGAACCTATGACGCCGCGGGGCCTATGGCCAACCCACTTTTCGTGAAAAAAAAAAAATAAATAATAATAATAATTATTGGCCTGTATTGATTAACTATTTCGTTTCTTAGTAATGTTTTGGCCTAATATTGTTAGTATACGAACAGAGCTTTGCCTCCCCGTGACCTTATATTGATTGAGTCTGAAACGTTCTCAACGATTCAGCCAATGAGTACTACAGCAGGTAGCAATCGCGTTGCCATGGCCCATGGGTAAACAAATGATAAGGCACGGCCAACATTGACGTACGTCATCCGGTACATGACGTACCGGATGCAGAAATATTTTTTAGCATTGTTAGCATTGTAGTGTGGACTGCGGTAAATGACGAGACAAGAGACGGAGATAGGTCGAGTCGGCTTTACTCTCCACTTCAATTAAAACACGTGTTACTCCAGCATGAGTTCAGAACGTAACTGCCGTAAAACAGAACTAACGTAAAACCAGAACGGTCGTAAAATGGAACGGTTATCCCAAAACCCTTTTCCTTAAAAGGTACCGTCCCTTGGTGAATGTCTTAGCATTGTAGTTGTGGGTAACCACAGTAGCGACACTCCAGGACTGCACAGGGCCGACGGGAGAGTGCGTCAGCATTGTTGTGGAGCCGCCCCGCCCGATGCTGGATCTCGAAGTCGTACTCCTGTAAAACTTCCAGCCATCGAGCCACCTGGCCCTCAGGGTTCTTAAAACTGAGGAGCCAGGTGAGGGACGCGTGGTCGGTGCGGATCAGGAAGCGCCTGCCATGCAGGTACGGCCTGAAATGCCGCACGGCCAGAACGACAGCCAACAGCTCCCGTCGGGTCACGCAGTAATTGCGCTCCGCCCGACTGAGAGTGCGGCTGAAGTAGGCGACGGGACGTTCCCCCTCCCCCACTCCCTGGGAGAGGACCGCACCGACCCCCACGTTACTGGCATCGGTGTCGAGGACGAAAGGACGACCAGCGTCGGGGTAAGCCAGGACCGGGGCCTCGGTGAGCACCGCCTGGAGTCGGGCGAAGGCCGTGGCGCAGGCGTTGTCCCAGACGTACGGCCGGCCCGCCTCGGTTAAACGGTGCAGGGGGCTGGCGACCGTAGCAAAGTCCCGGACAAACCGGCGGTAGTACCCTACCAGACCCAGAAAATTGCGGATCGCAGCCGCCTTGGCCGGGTTAGTGGCTATGCCCCTCTCATTCACCACGTGCCCCAAGAACAGCGTTTCTCTGGCCAGCAGGGAACATTCGGCAGGGTTCAGCCGCAACCCGGCCCGGCGGATGGCCCCAAGAACCTCCCGCAGGTTCGCCAGCGCCCCGCCGAAATCGCGTGCGTGCACCAACAGGTCGTCCAGGTACACGACACAACGACTTCGGGGGACGCTCGCCAGGACCCTCTCCATCATCCGCTCGAACGTCGCCGGCGCATTGCATAGTCCGAACGGCATGACGCGAAACTGCCACAGCCCCTGTCCGATGGTGAACGCTGTCTTAGGTTTGGCCTCGGGCGCCAACTCCACCTGCCAGTAGCCGCTACGCAGGTCCAGGGAGCTGAACCAGCTAGACCCCCCGATGTAGTCCAGGGCGTCGTCAATCGGCGGAAGTGGGTACGAATCCTTCCGAGTGACCTCGTTAAGGCGCCGGTAGTCCACACAGAATCTCCAGCTACAGTCCTTTTTTTTTACCAGGACGGCCGGGGCCGCCCATGGGCTGGACGAGGGCTCCATCACTCCCCCGGCAGCCATCTCACGGACCTTGTTCTCCGCCGCCTGGCGTTTGGCTAGTGCTAATCGGTGGGGCCGCAGTCGGATGGGCCGAGCAGAGCCGGTGTCGATGGCATGCTTCCCCAGCCCTGTCCGCCTGCAGTCCTCATCCCAAGCCGCGAAAATGTCCCCGTACTCCTCGAGTAACAGCCTCAGCTGTCGACTCTGCTGTACGTCGAGGCCAGCTACACTGCGCAGCCACAGTGCATTGACGGCCTCGCCGGTCTCAGGGGAGGGAAAGGCGGCAGACACAGGACCACGGGGAATGCAGGGACCGGGCAGAGGCTGAGGCTCCCGGGGCAAAACCTGGCGACTACTCCGCTGGCCGCCAGAGCCCCCGTGCCCCCCACGTCCGGAGCGCCACAGTCTCCGCGCCGATGGTGATGGTCGCTCCAGCCATGTCCATCCTGGCACCCCAACGGTTCAGCAGGTCCAGGCCAATGATGCATGAGTCCCGGATATCGGCGAGCCAAAACTCATGCATCACCTCCCGGTCACCCACCCGGACGGCCAGCCGCTTCCTTCCCCTCATTCCAGTCTCCTGTCCTGTAACAGTCGTCAGGCGGACGCTGGTCGCCGTCCACCCCCCGAGAGTGCGTCGGCGGTACCCGGAAAAATGCCTGGACGCACCAGGGAGATGGTCGACCCAGGGCCGTGCAGGTTTGGCCCATCGATCCCGCAGAGGAGGTAAAGACCCCGGGTGCGGCCCGGGCCGCCAACCAGAGCGCACCGACCGTGGAGAGGGGCAGGAACCCGGAGCGGCATTCCCCTCACTCACATACATGACGTTTAAATAACACCTACCCTAGCATTGTCTGTCTCCGTCAGGAGGAGGTAACGTCGACGACGTCGGCGCATTCTCCACATTTGCTACATTAACGGACCCATATTGCACAACTAAAAAGATGTTTAAACACAACGGGTACTTTATTCCACACTTCAAAGCGGGATGTTTTTGGCGGGTGACGAGCGGCGGCTGTCGCGATCATCATTTCCGGTAAGTGCACCACGGAGTACTCGATTTGGAACAGCACTCACATCTGAAAAATTAGTGTACTCAAGAGAGTACGGATAGTGCAGAAAGTGTACTTCCTTTAAGTATACTCATGGAAGTACGGGTATTGGAACACGGCACAGCGGTACACTGATAGGATGAAGAGGGCAAGACGGAGTGCAGTTTGGAGCCACTTTAAGTTGGAATGAGGAGCACTAGGGATGTTTTTGTTTTGTTTTACGAAGACAGACATATCTCTCATCAGGCAGCCTATATTTTAAGTTAAAACTAGAGCTACGACAATCCAGTCTAATGTTATTGTGATATTGTCACATTTCCCAGTTTAAGGGGGATTATAAATGCTGCTAATAGTCCACATGTGACACTTTATTTACTTTTCTGAATTTATTTTATTATGCTGCTAAGAGACAGTGCACTAATTTATTTTCATGTTAAAGTAGCCTACATAGTATTGTATTCTTCTATTCAGGAATGTATTTTTTTATGCTGCTGCTATTAATGTTTCCAATGTCGCACAAGAGAGATGAGTGTAATATTTTGATATTTTCTCTTCAGAATATGTTTGATATTCTACCAATGTTATTCCCTGCCCTCAAGTGAGCCCAGAATAAATCTTTGATGAAGGACTATGATTTGCATTTGCACCTATTCAGAGGGAAATTCAGGTTCTCAGAAAAATTGCCGCTTATCAATTAATCGATCATCGATCGATAAGATGAAACAACTATCGATTAATGAATTACTCTATAATTTGCATCCCTAGTGTCAACAATAATGAAATGAACAATAGACCACACGCTAACAGAACACACTCAACCATTTAACATCCCGAACCCATTAACCCCACTTAGCACCAACCACAGAACAACTTAATAAACCCCTTTTGTCAACGGACAACCCCAATTCCCAGAACCCCTCGCGGCTCCGTTTTCAAAAGAAAACATTTTTTGCGGAAAGACATTCCTGTTCCCCACTTGGATTGGAGTGAACGGATATACTGTATCTACTTCTGGACACTATGAATCGAGGGACCCGTCCACAGCCCGCTTAAACAGCTGCAATACCAGGCTTGGCCGCTGAGCACTGGTGGATTGCGGAAGCATGCACTGTTCCTGGGGGCTTGCTCCAGGGGCGCTGTGCTGTCGACGGGCTGCCACAACATGTAACAATAATAATAATAATAATAATAATAATAAACAGGCAACCAGCAACAATGAGTGGAAAATGATGGCGATGACTTTGTTCAGCTTCTGGAATAGAGAAAAACACAATGAAAATCAGAATGAACAAATTGTTCAGTTACTGTCACGGTAACTAAAAAAAATCTTTTTTAGTTATATCAATAACATCATTATCTGTTTGGAACGATCTGCAGGGCATGACGGGTCATATCGTTTTTATTTTTCTCAAATGACTAGATCGAATAACTGAAATCTGATCTGAAAAACATGATTGCAATTCTTTACCCCCATAAACTTCTCGAAACATAGTCCCCAAACATAGAAATGTTGTTACCAGAGCTGTTGTTGGGCTGAGATTCGTCTGAACGGATGAAGAAAGGAGTAGGCCTATTAAAGATATTAACAGTGAGGAATTGTTAACACGTGTAACTCTGTAGTCCTCTTCCTTCCCTTGATGTTCATTAAAGAAGACAGCTTTGACACAATTATAGATTAAACAGGCTTCACAGGCCCAACAGAGGGTAACATAGTCCAACCAATTGTGCATTTTATGACTAAAGCATGACATTTCACTAGCATATAATCGATATACCCCAAGGTCATCAATATCTGACCTCTCTTAACCATTGAGAGGCCATGCCCTAAGCATTGCATTCTTTCAGTCACTGTGCCTCACAATCATGTTTATCTTTTGCCTAAATTGCATTTTTATTCTAACAAAAATGCTTATTTTGGCCCTGTTACTATATCCTGCTGTGTTTCCCTTAGGGCATTTATTTTATTCATCTTTCTAATTTCTCTTCTGTCAAAAAATATTTAGGTTTGTCCTTTTAAGTCATATGATGACGTCGGCACTCTCAGTTTAGTCACTACCTGGTTAGGTCTTCCTGGTTCTGCGTCATAGAGGCAATGCCATTCATTTGACATCAGGCATGTTAAGGGGACCAAGCTTGAACTTGGTCCCCTCGCGTCGGGAGAAGGTCACGATGGACGCCTTCCTTGCGGGCGGGGTACCATGTGGCCTAAGAGTCCAGCTCAGAGATCCGAGCACATACATTCAATGGGGCTACGGGCGGTCCAATAAGCTCTATCATTTTCATCATTCACTCTTGCATTAGAGGGCAGGCAAGTGCTGAAAAGGACCATAAACATGTTGGCTGACTACCATGAAAATCATCAGGGAGGCATGAGACCCAGTCTGTAGATCAAGCATGTCTACTGGTATGGGCCTTTCCCCATCTGGCAAGGTTGACTTTAATGCACCTTCTAGGCATATTGAACAGCGCAGCAGACTTCCTGTCATGTCAAACTCCTTCACCTGGGGAGTGGGGATTAACTCCAGAGGTAGGTGACCTGGCAGTAGTGTAGACCTTTCTCAATGCTAGAGAACCATCAACGAAGGCGCTCTACACCTGGTTTATGCCAGTTGGTGCAAATCATAAGGTTCAGATAATCAAGGTTTGAGGATGACCATTGGGACACAGAACACAGGGAGCCTGACCTCAGCCTCACCTCACTCTTTGGCATAAACCATCATTCTTACCTAAGCGGCTGTCAGCTTGTTCCTTGAACCAGCCTTTGAGTTTGGCAGCATTCTAGCCTCCTTTACAGGAGAGCAGGCAGGAGGGAGCCCCAGACTTATTATGCCCCGTAGATCTATTCTGACACAACTGCAGAGCTTCGGCAGCCGGAAGCAGTGTGTGCTACGCAGGAGACACTAACGGCTATGTGTATCAAAGTTTATAACCAAAGTTATAAAAATGGATGTTTGAAGCTATTGTCCAAGCCTACAGGTACTGCAGAGTTCCTCTACCTCTAGGTATCAGGGGTCACCCCACTGGAACCATGGCTACCTCTCGGGCTGCACAGAGAGGTGTTCCCATCGTGGAAATCTGTGCAGTAGCGGTGGGGTCCCTGGCATGTACATTTTACCCGGATCCACAAGGGTAAACGTGGCTTTCACGTAGTCTTTTGGCAGCCGCTGTTTTATCGACTCCTCTACAGAGCTCTTAAGGGAGTAAGTATGGCTTCCTTGTGACCTTGTTGGTACAAGTATATAGTTATTAATGCAATGCCTACGTTTCTATGAATTAGAAATGACCACCAGTATTTGCAGACACCCTTAATGTTGGCATGAAAACTCTTAAGGAAACGTCACCCAGGTCACTTTGTTGAATTAGGGTACTCGCATAAAGCACTTTTGTATATTGTCATAAGGCACAATGTCTTCCATATATGAGCTTATCTGCTTCACTACACATGGAACCAAAAAAAAAGAGTTGTTGTGATGTTGTAGTTTGGCATGACTGTAGTTATACTTTCCGCTAGGGGGAGCTGTAAATCTTAAGAGAACCCTTCTCCCACTGGGGGCACTCCTCATCTCAACTATAGAACATGACTGATGCAACATTATGCAACTGACACCGTTATACAAAAACTCACCTGTTGGTAGTTGTGGTAGAGACGTTGAGGAAAATGATATATTCCTCAGTTTTTCCATTGTAATAGTTGATGAAAATCTTATAGAGCCCTTCATCTTCAGCTGTCAGATTCCACATGCTTACGGTCCTCTCTGTCCTGTTCACACTGATGGTGTGATTTATTGTGGGGTTGATCGGTTTTGTAGCATGCCATCCAATATAAAAAACCTTAAAGTCGGGGCCACCTTGAAAGTAAAAAGATTTGACAGGCCCCTCTTTGCCACAGGGGCTGGGGCATAGAAATAACACCCCCCTTCCAACCTCTCCATGTACAGTTTGGTAAGCAAAACCTGAAAGAGAAAGGTTGGGACTTCATTAGGGAAACAGCAGGTTTATAACCAAAATAAACTGATATTATGTTATCGTTTTGAGTTTTAGGCAGAAAAATCGTAATATCTCACTATAGCCTCAATGTCTCAGACAATAGACAAACACTCACAAAACAATTATCATGCGTTGCCAAAGTATTTGTTTTTGTACCCCATGTTTATTTTGGGTACGCACACACACACACCACACGCGCACGACACACACACACACACACACACACACACACACACACACACACACACACACACACACACACACACACACACACACACACACACACACACACACACACACACACACACACACACACACACACACACACACACACACACAATTTTAACTCAAATGTATTCAAACTTGATCACATTAGCTATTAGTTTAACTCTTCACTTTATTTGTTTCAAACCATTTCAATTTTTTTTAAATTGGGTGCAAGTTCACATTTACACACCATGGAGGAGAAAGGGATTGTTGCAAGCGAATGTCTCCCGCTTGAGCGCCGCTTCCTGCTGCCGAGGGACAGGCGGCAGTCCCTCGGCAGCGAGGCTCCGGCGGGAGACAACCGCAGTCAACAATCCCTTTTTCCTCCATGTCGTGGTTCAGTCTACTTCCGATTGATGTGGACGTAGAAGAACGAGAGTCGTCGGAGAACTCGTCGCATTCGTTTGAGATTCACGTCTGGAGGCTCACACAGCTTTTGGCCGTAATATATCATTTGATAGAAATGCATTTTCTAGTTAGTAGGCCTACATTTACTTTTTTTTTCTTACCTTTCATAAAAGCAGCATATCCCACCAACCAAAATAGTGTAGGCCTATTCATCTTCAACCTGAAACACACACACATCGATAGTTCCTCTAAATGATTTAAACGAAATGTGATCGCTTCACCATGATTTGGCGACATATTCCCAATAGCCTATACATTCTGACATCGCCATTCTGCACACTTTCAGTGTGTGTTCCATCAAGTCTTGAGTATTCTTCTATGGGCAGCCCATATCATTCTTTTATACATCAATATATTTGTATCATAATAAAAGTCAAGCTTAAGCTTTATGCAAAAAAGAACGATATTCATTAATAAAAGCCATTTTATTAACTTTTTCTTTGAGTGGCACAATTTCACTCAAAGTGAAATCTCATCGCGTGCAAATGACGGTATCAGCAAGAAAGTGTTTCCTGAGTAATCATCGACTGTAAACCTCTGCGGCGTCTTGTGTAGGCTATCTTGTACCTGAGCATGTTGATCATAAAAAAGCATGGTGTAGGGCTACGATTTCTAAAAAAAAAAAAAGAGAAGAAATCTCCAGCTAGAACATGAGTAGATCTAACTGGAGAATGGCATGTGTTAATTATATTGAAGTCTACGCAACACTATTGTATAGCCTAGCCTACTATTGTTGTTTTTATAATTGCCATTTCACTATTTTCCTCAAATTCAGGCACAACCTGACCTGGTTGTGCTTGCGTGCGTGCGTGTTGGGTTATCTGGAGGATGTAGCAAGGAAGTGTTAACCAGATAAGAAAGGGAAAAAGCGCGAGCTGCTAACCATCATGGGTGAGAAGGTGAGGCAGGCGAAGACGGGGAGAGATGGTGCGATATACGAGAAAGACGCAGAGGAACTTTCCTTACGAAAGAAAGAAGTATGTTGGGAGAGGGTAAATGGGAATTTAACCCCCTGCATGAGGTGCTTTTTTGCGTTTCAATCTGAATATTGGTGGGGACATTTCAGTCGTCATTTGACATTGGTGGGGACACGTGCCGCGCAAATATAGGCGCTTGATTGTATGATGGATGGCGAAAAGGGTATACTCACTCAGGTTCAGTTCCCCCCTACTTCCAGTACGATATATATACCTGGGACAGCTCCTGCGGTTCTTACTCCTTCGTTCAGGCAGTAATGTGCTCCAATACCTATAAACATGAACAGTGTCCGACCCACCGGAGGATCAACAGCGATGTTTGACGGGTATGCGGATGTAATCGGGCCGGCTACTCGTGGATCCAAGTTTAGACACAATAACGCGGTGAACTCTTCCTCTAAATCCACGCGTACTATCAATTCCAAAAAGAGGAAACAGATTTATGCATAAAGCAATCCAACAACACACCGACTACCATCTGGGACAATCAGGTCTTTGGTATTTTAAATACCCCGCCCCGCTGTCCCGTGAAGCTTACAGTTCAGCTGATCAGCCAACCACATCTTCCCTTTACGATAGAGCCCATGAGATATGAGATCGAAAAATATGTATGGGTTTCAATGGAGAGAAAGTAAAAGTAATTATCTTCTGATCCCAGTCTTTATATGCCCCGGATTACACATATGTTGTTAGCGGATTTAAATTATAGTTTTAATGTCAAGAGTTTGATCGTTTATTGTGCAATTGTTCAGTTAAAGGCTGTAGAGAAAACACAATGAGAAAGACGTCATGTCTCGAATGTATGAGGGGCCGTTTAGGACATAACTAATTGAGACACTCTCACACACATACCTATGAAACACTCTTACACTCAGTGGTTAAATTGGGATTTTCTATGTGGGGGAGCTCTGATCCGGAGGGGCCGCCGCTCCCCATACGCAGAGTAGGCCTACGCAGAGCCAAAATTAAGGTTGCAAAAAAAATAAATCCATGATATTCGTTATATTAGTAGGCCTACATTAAAGAAATTAGCATTTTTTACATGTTGCTTAATATGTAGCCTACACTGTAGATTTTGAGTGTGTTTGATGAGGTCACATTAAGAGCTGATTTTATTTTCACAAAAACAAACAACAAAAACAATATGTCTTATTGACATGGATGAACACAAACATTTGAACAGATAATGGGCAATGGTAATCCCTTTGTTACTACATTTTCTATTACATTGCATCACACATAAAGATTTTATAATCTCAACCGATTTTTATTCTGTGAGAGACCCCAACACTACTGTGGCATATACACATACATATGAAATGCTTACATTCATACAAGTGAAACATTTATACGTATCTATCTGAAACACTCATGCAAGCACATATTTGTATAAATGTTTCAAATGTATGAATACGTTTTTCAGTTATATGTATGTATGCTCTTACATGAGGATGTGCAAGCGTTTCACATGTACTCATACCAGTAATTTCAGTAGTGACGGCCCCTGTAGTACTAGTGACGGCCCCTAGTAGTGACGGCCCCTAGTAAACGGCCCCTCATACGAATGTGCCGTCGCGCACCCTGCGACTGGCGTGGACAAGACCGACCGTCTCCCCATCGGCATAACTGAAACTCTCCACATGCCCTAAGTTATAATGTTTTTCACCTCTTTTGATGCTTTTATCCTGACATTATCAAACTTCTTCACGAAAATGTTTAGTTTTCTTTGCATGAAAAATTATCATTTAAATCCACAAACAACATATGTGTAATCCGGGGCATATAAAGACTGGGACCAGAAAAAAATTACATTCTCTCCATTGAAACCCATGTATTATGATTAATTTTTCCTGCTTAATGAAAATGCAAGCCCATATCTAATGATATTAGCCTATTGGTTTAATTTAGTTTCTCTTACCTCGCCATTCACCTGTCTACTACGATAATTATGTCTGATCTTGACCGTTAGAATGATTTGACGTTGTGTTGTCTGATCTGGGGGGAGGAGGAGCTGCTGCGCAAGTTTCGTGCGCGATATGCCTACTTCTCAAACTTGCTCCAGATGTCTAGGCCAGCCTATCCCTACTCCATTATTTAGAATTGTGTTTTAAAACAACATAGATTTGCAATGGAAAAGTTGTAAATGAGTAGGACAACATTGCTCGTGATGGACTAGGCAGACTGCCAAAATCGGCTGGAGCTGATCTGGCTGCGCAGAAATCCATGAGCCAGGCCGTCTCGTATGTGAGGGGCCGTTTAGGACATAACTAATTGAGACACTCTCACACACATACCTATGAAACACTCTTACACTCACTACTGAAACGCTCACACACTCACTACTGAAACACTCACACATACATACATACTCTTCTGAAACACTTACACATACATATGAGAAACACACACGCATACATACATACCTCTGTGGCATATACACATACATATGAAATGCTTACATTCATACAAGTGAAACATTTATACGTATCTATCTGAAACACTCATGCAAGCACATATTTGTATAAATGTTTCAAATGTATGAATACGGTTTTTCAGTTATATGTATGTATGCTCTTACATGAGGATGTGCAAGGCGTTTGCCCTATGTTTCAGCCAACAACCACATGACTTGCATCCCTCAAATCAGGTAGGCCTACAGTGTTATACCTGTATAATAAGCACCAGATATACAAGGAACTTGAGCCATTAACTCCTCAAAGAACTACGAGGTCATGAGACCCAGTCAGCAGCTGAGCAGGACACACTGAGCAGGTGTCCTTACCGTTTTAGGGTTGCGTGTTCCTTTCCCCAACTGCTAATGGAAAAACTGCTGAGATGTCGTTGAGCAAGCTACCATATCGCTGTCTGATTCCATATACCACAGTCATCAAACCGCAAACTTGATGTGGTAAGGCACTAGCCCTCGTGCCATAGTCACAGGATTATATCAAACCATTAATTACATTTTTACTGTGGACATGTCCCCACCACTTTTTAAAATGGACGATTTTGCCACCATCACTTTTTGAAAGCATAATTTGTTAAAAATGTTCTGAAAAAGAATCAACTCTTTGAGAAATGTTAATTCTCACAGCATGAAAACAGACTTCAATTGATCTCATAGATCCCATGGGCTCCCGTGAGGTCACGGCTCTTCTACCGGAAGAGGCGTGACCTCTTTAGTTGCTCCTTGGTAACTATGCAAACGTAGCAACAACAACCATAGCTGCGGTTGGTAATCATGGATTACCACGCATGCCTCGTATCCATAGATGAAACAGGCATTTAGTTCAATAAACCTTTAGAAGGTAGGTCCTCGTTGTCGTGAGGAGGCTCGCCCACAGCACGGTGTCTGTTTATGGTCTGTTCTGCTAGCGTCTGCTACGACATTTAGACACTTGTAGATCGCCAGCCACATTGAGACTGCGAGTCGCTGTTTTTCTGTCATTGCGTGAACCCATTCCAAGTCATTATTGTTTAACTGAGCGAACTGAAGTAATGCTTTGTTTATGTTGCGTCCGTTAGCCTAGGGGATGTTTGCTATAGTTAAATGCTAATATGCTATCTCCCTGCGACCCAAGCCTGTATTGCTTTGGGAACAGATGGCGCTGCGTGGCCCCGGTGGAGGGATGATGCCGCTTAATGCATGACTTGAATATAGCCTTTATCTA
The DNA here is from genome assembly GCA_900291075.1 of Melanogrammus aeglefinus. Taxonomy (NCBI): domain Eukaryota; kingdom Metazoa; phylum Chordata; class Actinopteri; order Gadiformes; family Gadidae; genus Melanogrammus; species Melanogrammus aeglefinus. The sequence continues at coordinate 661,045 of OLKM01000031.1, read as the reverse complement.
CATGTATGTTGAGGTGTTACATTGTGGGGGCTTCACATTCCTCGTACTTCCCCATTCTGTTCAATGCAAAGAGCATGCAAAGAGAAATGCCACTAAGAAGTACCGTAACATAAGAATGCTCATGGGGGTTGCCGTGGTCATTGTTACACTGCACGTTTTCATTAGTAAGTCACCCTGAGTCTGCTGACATGTGTCTGTTATGTATCGCTGTTTTCATGTCCACGCAGTGCCAAATTGAAAGATGCCTCCAAGCTCAGCTGATCCTCGCAAACAGTTTATTCTTACAACAACGGGGAACTTCTTTGGCTTGACGGCTTCCCCCCGACTGGCTGACAGTGCTGAACTCAACAATTTTCTTGATGATGGCAACGAGTTTGTCCTATGTTTCAGCCAACAACCACATGACTTGCATCCCTCAAATCAGGTAGGCCTACAGTGTTATACCTGTATAATAAGCACCAGATATACAAGGAACTTGAGCCATTAACTCCTCAAAGAACTACGAGGTCATGAGACCCAGTCAGCAGCTGAGCAGGACACACTGAGCAGGTGTCCTTACCGTTTTAGGGTTGCGTGTTCCTTTCCCCAACTGCTAATGGAAAAACTGCTGAGATGTCGTTGAGCAAGCTACCATATCGCTGTCTGATTCCATATACCACAGTCATCAAACCGCAAACTTGATGTGGTAAGGCACTAGCCCTCGTGCCATAGTCACAGGATTATATCAAACCATTAATTACATTTTTACTGTGGACATGTCCCCACCACTTTTTAAAATGGACGATTTTGCCACCATCACTTTTTGAAAGCATAATTTGTTAAAAATGTTCTGAAAAAGAATCAACTCTTTGAGAAATGTTAATTTGCACAGCAAGAAAACAGACTGCAATGTAAATACAGAACAGATGTTAACTCTGTACTAGCCTTTCAGCCCTTTGGATACTGTGTTGTGCAGTTTTCTCCTAGTAACTATCTACTCTTACCTCATAATACCCATCCATAGCCTGGGAACCAGAGGGATCTGCAAGGTCAGACAAATTTCCAAAAGAGATTTACCCCTAATTAACCCTATTTAACCCTTTTATCTAACATGTAATGGGTTTATTAGGATCAATTTAAAGAGTAGTGCCCTGTTGGAGCATCATTCATGGTGGCTGCAACTGATGTGTACATTTCGCTGCTCTGATTGGTTGTAGGTTCAATCAATTGCGTCCAGAGGCATTTGGGTCTACACTCATTGATGATGAACCTTGGAAATCTAAAATGGACTGAGAGGTTACAGAGGCAAAATATTCACACTTATCCATGTGACATAATTGATCCGATCAGATCAAGTTTTCACAGTTTAAGTCTAATGACAATGTTTTTATTCTACAGCCCATTTACTCCATGTCATATGTATTCCCTTGCATTACAATGTGAGTAACTTAATCTTGTTTATTTATTCACTGACATGTTAGATTGAAACATCTGGGGACAATGGAGGCAAGGTGCTGGTGTTCTTCAAACTTAAACCCACCGTGATCACGGAGGAGAACCTGCATCAGAGCATCCTTGTGTCTTCTATGCTGGAGTCCCCAGTCAGAAGCCTCTACCAGGCTGTGAGACAGGTGTTTGCCCCCGTGCTGCTCCAGGTGGGTTTGCAAGGAAGCGAGGAAAAGGAGGAAAACCAGTAAAAATGCCAACTGACAATATGATTTTCTTGGTGTTGGCTTCTGCCTGCAGATGCTGTCATACATTTACAATGTTTTTTTAACTTTTTTTAACATTTAACTTTAAAAAATGTAATACTTTCTTCTACTCTACTGGTCCTATAATTCTCTCTGATGATTGCAAGTGAAAAAAAGCTAAAGCCTTCCTATCATTAACTTTTCTGATTTACGTTTTAATGTTATCCATATTTGGGTGTTTTGGGCATTCGGCTCACCAACATGCCACGCCAATTACAATCTCTTGCCTCCTTTTATTGTGCAGGATGAGCGCTGGAGTTCAGAGTTGGACCCTAAACTGGCAGGGCTGCTCAGCGACCTGGAGCAAGGCCTGGGCTCGGTGATCCGTCAGTCAGGGCCGCGATCACAGGGGAAGACGGGCCTCACAGAGGGGGATGTGTTAGGTACGCCAATGGACAGAAAGGCCAATGCATGTGCACGCACGATGAGCGAGTGTGGTTTGTACTGAGAAATTTACTGACACACATGTTGTTGCGGCAATACCTTTCTGCAGAGCAAGTTACAGGGAACCGAGTCCCCTCAAAGTCTTAAGTGGGACAGTTAAGGTCCAAGGCCACTGACAGTGTGGCATGATGTTTTATAGGCTTAATCACTTATTTTCTGCAGGTATACTGTCCCCCGGGGATGAGTTCCAATACTGGGCGGATCTCTCAGAGTCTGCGGAGAAGCACGGTGTAAGAGAAAGGGCCCGCCATTTCGTTGAGCTTTTCCGACCAATCGAAAAGGTATGTAGGTTGGGAGCATTTTACATCCTACTTAAACAAACAAATATGTAATGTATATCATTTTTTATATATATGCACACACACACACACACACACACACACACACACACACACACACACACACACACACACACACACACACACACACACACACACACACACACACACACACACACACACACACACACACACACAGACTGCAATACAACACGGTTCTACATACCACAAATTCCGGTATATAATGTGGCGCGCCACGAAAACCAAAATCTTCCGGCACGTGAAGTTTAGAGTGGGGAGCTCTCCATAAAACTGCAGATAAACCTCGCAATTGAAGGATCGATGGATTTACGGCAGAGCTGATCCGAGCAGCAGAGTGGAAACTGGAGGAATATACGCTCAAGCTGACACCATGCAGTGGATCTGACCTGTATATCAGCTTCTGTGACACCCATGTTTGCCATTTGTTTATTTGTGTTCATTTGTTCATCACCAATTCTTAAATCGTTACATTGGCTTCCTGTAGGTCAGAGAATTGATTTTAAAATCATGTTGCCAACCTATAAATCCCTTCATGGTTTAGGCCCAAAATATTTAACTGATATGCTTCAACTACATACGCCTTCTAGACCACTAAGATCCTCTGAGACCAATCTGTTAATTATCCCCAGAGTAAACACGAAACATGGGAAAACAGATTTAGTTACTATGCAACAAATAGCTGGAATAAACTCCCTGAGGACTTAAGACTTGCCCCAACTCTGAGCACCTTTAAAGCAAGACTGAAGACTTTTATGTTTGCTTTAGCTTTCTGCTAAATCTTAAATACATTGCACTTTCTAAAAAGGTTTTTTAACTTTGCTTTTATTTTCTATTTTAATGCTAAAATGCTTTTTTAACTTTCTATTTAGCATATGTTTTCTTTTACCAATCTATAATTTTATTGTATGACAATGTTTATATGTGAAGCACTTTGAGTCTGCCTTGTGTACGAAAAGTGCTATATAAATAAAGTTGCCTTGCCTTGCCTTCATTTTTGTTCAAGGAGTACTTCGGTCTAGATGGCCTGCCCATGGCGGACGTTGTGGATCTTGTGGAGCAGAGCAAACACACACTGGATGACGTATGGAGACAGACTGACTTTGATACCCTTTACCCCGAGCCACGCATGCTGCGCCTCATGGACAACATAGGTATAAGGTCCCATGCACAAGGAACAAGAATGCAGATACACTGTTATGTCCACAGGAGCCTGATGGCTACACTATTTCATGAGGGTGTGTGTGTGTGTGTCTGTTTGTCTGTCTCTCTCACTCACTCACTCACTCACTCACTCACTCACTCACTCACTCAGGTGGGGCCCTCGGCAGATATGTCCAGAGGAAGTTGAGCGGTGTGAAAATCTTCGAGGAGCCATACGTGTCCATGCAAGAGAACCTGAGGATGGGTGTTATCATCTGTGAACAGTGGGTGACGGCTTGTGAACACCTCACAGGACAGGTGTGGTTTACGATCAGACGTGAGACTTCCATGTCGCTTATGAATAGGAATGGAACTGTAATGCCTTGACCTTGAACACCCAACATTTAAATTATATTCCTTCTGTGTATTAATTTTGATTAGGTGTGGAAGAGTCATACCTCGCATGTTTGGAAGGGAGACAAGCATCAGCCACACACTCTGAAGTGCTTGGCGCAGAGATTTGATGAGGTGAGGTCATGGATTTAGTCGAGCATGGTTGATGCAACTGCTTGACCACAACCACGTTCCTTGAATTGATGAATGTATATGTTGTACTTTACACGTACCATGTAAACAGTTCTAGAATGTCGCACACAATATATTGTGGCCTTCCAGGGCTGAATTATAGTGAAACGATTAAGTTTCAAAGTTCGGACAGTCTTTTGAGGTCTGCTTTGCGCTACACATGCATCATATTTGTGATTGACACTTTAAAGTGTATCAATTTGGAAGGAATGATGCATTTAAAAAACAAAACAAACAGTTATACGCATTTGTGTGTGTGATTGTGTGTTTGCACTGGTTGTTGGCCACCAGGTAGTGACTCTGCGTACCGTGTACGAGAAACTGCTGCGGCTGCTCCCTGGAGGTAAACAGCAGGCACTGAGCCCTGAGCGTGTGTCTGAACCCTTCTCTGGACTCAACCCTCTACACTACAACCCCTACACTGAGGTAGGGGACTTTATGAACGTTACGTCGTTGTAGTCGGCGGTACTGGATGTGTGAATGTAATTTTCATTTGCATGCATGCAAATGTGTGTTTTCTTTGCATTTTGCAGCCTCTGTGGAGAGCAGCTGTCTACACGTTTGAGCGATGTATCGCCGCTTCAGAACAGGAAGTGGCTGCTATACTGAAGTGTTACATTGGAGATGTACAAGACAACCCACAACAGGTTCTTGTCTAGACTTTTTGAGGCCCGAGGCAGAATCAGCAGGTGACTGGAGGTTAGTGATACAGTCCATGTGTTGTTTCTGTGTGTGAACCAGCTGCTGCAGGTGTTTAAGAAGCACAAGGAGTTGATCATGCGTCCCACCATCAGCAAGGAGCTGCAGTCTGAGAGAGAGACCCTGCTGGCCAGGCTGCTCGACTATAGCAAAGGTCTCCAACACCACACCCTCTGCATCTGCTCTTTCTGTTTCCCCCTGGGTCTCCTTTGCCTATATGTTATGTTCGGGCCTACTGCACTGTCCTGCCTTTCACAAACTCTTTTGAAGAAAGTGTTAATAGATGCTGGTTAGAGACACATGCACTCATTTGCCTCTCATTGTTTGACACTGTATTTTTTCTGTCCATTTTCTTAAGGTCTAAAGTCTGATTTTGAGGATCGCTGCCATGGTGCTCCAGGGGAAAAAACGGGGCCCCTTGTCGGCAGGAACCTCCCTGAGGTGGTCAACAAAATTGTCTGGGTTCGACAGCTCATTCACAAGGTAGCTGTGAGCTTCACTGTGTGTTTCGCCCTCGCCGCCTCACCTTTCACCTTTCTGATGTCCACGGGCCTCCATTGCTGTTCCTCTTGTCTCCCTGCAAGGTGGAGGACTCCATTCGTATCTCCGAGGCGCTGCTCCCAGACCTGTCAGCCTTCCGCTCCTTCATGCGCTTCTGTGATGACCTCCTCGAGGGCCTGAGGGCCTACGAGCAGGAGCAGTTCGAAGACTGGTCGAGAGAAATACTGTCCGGACTGGCCGACCCAAAGTCCGGTATAAGGTGGGCGCACATTCTTTGTTTTATTAATTTTTTTTCTCTCTGTTCTCGCTCTCTGCTTCAATAGTGTGACCTGGCTCAAGGGCAGTTTGGCAGCAGTGGGAAGAAAGTGATTGAACCCTGCCTGGTTCCTCTCCCCCTTCCCACCCTCTGACCTCTCCCACCTCCAGTCTGCAGGCCAGTAACCGGGTGATGGACCTGGACCACGTGGACGGCCGGCTGAGGATCCAGTACTCTGACCGGCTGGTGACGCTTCTGAGGGAGGTCAGACAGTTGTCGGCCCTCGGCTTCGCCATCCCAGCCAAGATACAGCAAGCCGCCAACACAGCAGACAAGTTCTACGGACAGGCCATCGTCCTAAAACAGGTACGCAAAGCATGCACACGACAAGGCATGAGCCGAAACAGTCCACATCACCCTGGTTCCAGAGAGGCTCCTGAATGAGACGCCCTTCTTGATAATGTGTTCTTGATTTATTTAAGGTGGCCCATTTCTACAACATCATAGACCAGCAGATGATTCCCTCTCAGAGACCCATGATGCTTGGTCTAGCTCTGGCCTTTGAACAAGTGATTAAGGTACAGAAACCTTTGCCTTTTACTTAACCAAAATTAAATTTGCATTAGGATGTCTTTTCCAGTTAAATATGTCATGCAAAGTTAAGTACACCACAGACTTCCTTACAGACTTTGAGGAAGTCTATGCTCTTTCTGCGTTTCTATGTTGTGTATGCTTGCTTTCTTTCCCTACGTGAGTTTTGTACTTTGTTAATGCATAAATATTTTAAAAAAAAGTGTGTGTATACATATATATATATATATATATATATATTTTTTTTAATACATTGGTAGTCAAGGCGGGGCCCTAGTGTTGCTAAGGCAGCCGCCCTAACCATACAGTGCTGGGGGAACCACTGTGTTTGAGGGCAGACCTGTAATTTGAATACAATTCAATATGTAGGTCAGGTTACGACAGTAAGGAATAGATTGTCCGACATAACAGAAACTTACCTTGATGAAAGATCCATTAAGAATAATAATTAAAGTAAATTTGATTTATGTAGCCCCAATAATCCCAGGGCACTTTCACAGTGATCAGGCGATACAAAACCAAGAACCAACATAACAAACGCATCGAAAGCCACAATCTAGCCGACTAGCTACCACAATGGTTGTTTACTTCCTGCCATAGTCCCTCTCCATAGACCTAACCTTCCACCCTTTCTGATGGTCAGAGTCCTCGGCCCCATGCTAAGGAGTCGGGAGGCAAGCTGCAGATCACCTGGGACAACCCCAGAGAGCTGGAGCTCTACATCGGCAAGCTGCAGTCTGCTGCCGAGAGACTCTCCACCGAGAACAGGAAGCTTCGCAAGTGGCACACTGAGTTCACAGAGAAGGTAGTCGGCCTGCTTCATAGACGATCACTGGCATATTGTCACCATGATTGTTCATAAAAAGACACAAGCTCTATTCTTCCCTAAGATCTATGGAGAAATGGATGGCAAACGCATGGTAAAAAGGGCTGTGACATGCCAAGATGAAGATAACAATAAAGCTGCTCTATCACTGAATTTAAGATCCTCCAAACATCTTGGTTTCCAAGGTTCTGTCACATTAGGACTCAAGGTTTTGGAGTTGCTCTCAAGCAACTTGTGAAACTAGATTCACATGTGATGGAGCTCAAGTTAAATGGGCCAATCATTCTACTCCCAATCATGTTAGGGAGCTGTGCAATGCAGCAGTTGTGCCTGTTATACAAAGAAAGTAGACTTTAACTTCATAATGCAAGTCTTCTTAATATACTTCAAACTTGTATTAAAGGGGTAGTTTGAACTTGAAGTTAGCCCAAGGCTAGCGAACGGCAACAGGCAATACTAGCCTGCTAATAAAACAGTCTTACCGACTCCAAAGTACACCCGAGGGAAATCAAGTACAGTACAGCGCCAGACTATAGGTGTAAATGTCTGTTGATAGAATAATGTTAGAAATAAAACTAACCTCTCATCGCATGAATCATCGCATTTTGAGGGACTGCTTTCTCAGCAGCAGCGGAATTTAACCTAGGTATCAGTCCGCCGCTGCCGTAGCCTACTACCAGGAATATAACACTGCTGCTGAGACACAGCAAGTCCCTCAAAATGCAATGCAATACAAGGTTGGTATTATTTCTAACTTCTATTGATTTGCTGCGAGTCATGTTTGGGATGTGGTATGTATCTGGTGAAATGCTGAAAGGTTTGACCCCACGTGCACAATGCTCACGTCAGGTGGTACTCCTGATGAACGTGGACCTCCTGAGACACCAGCAACGCTGGAAGGACGGCCTCCAGTTGCTGCGGACAGGCTTTGCCACTCTAGAGACGCAGGTAGCAGAGAGACTGCCATCGTCAAACGACAGGGCCTAAGGCCAAGAGAGCAGAGGGCAACGGGGGCCTCATGCGAGAACACTGTGTATCGATCTTTGTCAGGGATTCCGGTCAGGTGACATGCGGGCGTGGCGCCAACACTGGAACCACCAGCTGTACAAGGCCCTAGAACACCAGTACCAGACGGGCCTGGAGGCTCTGAACAAGAACCTCCCCGAGATACACGTCGACCTCACCTTCAAGTTAGTACACTTGTTTTTAATCTGTCATCACATTCTCCAGACCACTGGAAGGCTTGATGTCCGAATGATTGGGTCACAGGGGGGGTTTCTGACTTCCTTTGTATGGATATTTCATGAAGTGTTTTTTGAAAGTGGTTTAAAATACAGGAAAGCCTCTATTACATCCCATATATGGTTCGGTTTACTTTCGGCGTGAACCAAGCTGGAGGTAGATAACTGCAACACATTACAATGTGGAATGCTTTATGCAAGGCATGACCACTATTAGCAATGATGGAACACGCTGTAACCACATTTATGATGCAACATATAATGCACAAAAAAGATTAGTTGGGCTTCTTCAGAGCTTAAAATAAGCAATCGAGCCCTTTACAGATTTGCTTTGTTGGTTAATCTGCGTTAGGGATCGACTGATTATCGGCGCCGATATTCGGGGTTGCAACAAGGTTGCTGATGATATCGATATGGAAATAGCCCTTGATAGTAGAAGTCTGTGTGAGTGAGAGAGTAAAAACCTAATAAACTCAATTCAGTCCAGTTTTACTGCAGGGAAGCACGTTAAGCGGTGGTTATGCTTCTACAACTGCGTAATGCGCTATCCAACTGCGTAACCACGGAGCCCCTCGAGCCCTTAGGCTTCACTTAGGCTTCACCAACCTTTTTGAACCTGAGAGCTACTTCATGGGTACTGAGTCATACGAAGGGCACCCAGTTTGATACACTCTTCTGAAATTACAAATTTGCTCAGTTTGCCTTTAGTTATATATTATTATTAATGATTAATGATACTCATCTATGTGAAGACACTGATCATGTTAATGATTTCTCTCAATAATTATCAACAATTACTTAAAGGTATGAAAGAGTTGTTTAAGAATGAGTTGTGCTATGTTTAGAACAGGCCTGCGGGCGCCTCATATGGTCCTTGCGGGCGACCTGGTGCCCGTGGGCACCGTGTGTTGGTGACCCCTGCTCTAGACGCTCAGCAGACAGTAGCGAAACTCTACAACTCAGGACTACTAACGTTAATGTGAGGCCCAATGCATTAGCAGCAGCTGTCTGTTCCTATGATAAACACTGATTATTAAAGTGAAGATGCTGTAGGCAATTTAGTGTTTTTTAACGGTTTAAACACTTGTAACAAGGTTGCTGATAATAATGATAGGGAAATACCGGTAGTCAGTGATAAAAGTAAGGAGAGAGAGAGAGAGAGAGGGAGAGAGAGAGGGCGAGAGAGAGGGAGAGGGAGAGAGAGAGAGAGAGAGAGAGAGTGTTTCTTTGCAAGGAAGCACGATGAGGGATGGCTAGAGAATAGTGTGTGTGTGTGTGTAAGCCACATGAAAAGCTGCAGAAACTGACAGCAAAGCACCGTCTGTCTGAGAGAAAACTGTTGGGCAATAATGGCTGTTTAACTAGGGAACTATTTATTTATTTAAATTTTCAGTTAACTTCATTAGAACACCCTGCACTTTTTGATTTTGTTTGAACTTAAAAGAAAGATAAGTAAAAGATTAACATTTCAGTTCAGAAACATTTTAGGGAGCCATTTATTTGTTTAAATTGTGTTATGTTGCAAAACTGATAAGCTGTTGTATTTATTAAACATATGCTTAAAGCCATTTAAATGTAGTTAAGTGTTGGAGTTTGTATTATTCCATATTTTGACGGCAATATTTTCCCTTTTTCTGTACGTTAATATCGGCTCCAAATATTGGTTATCGGCCCCCTTGACTACTAATAATCGGTATCGGCCCTGAAAAAACCATATCGGTCTCTCTCTCTCTCTCTCTCTCTCTCTCTCTCTCTCTCTCTCTCTCTCTCTCTCTCTCTCTCTTCTCTCTCTCTCTCTCTCTCTCTCTCTCTCTCTCTCTCTCTCTCTCTCTCTCTCTCTCTCTCTCTCTCTCTCTCTCTCTCTCTCTCTCTCTCTCTCTCTCTCTCTCTCTCTCTCTCTCTCTCTCTCTCTCTCTTATAGACAAGGCCATTTGCAGTTTCGTCCTCCCTTTGAAGAAGTGCGGGCTCGATACTTCAGGGAAATGAAGCGGTTCATTTCTATTCCTAACCAATTCAAGGGGGTTAGTGAGCAGGGTGAGGAGCTCATCTTCGGAGTCATGATTGACAGAAACGCTCCTGGGTTCCTTACCATCTACAGGAAAGCAGAAGACCTTTTCAGTCGCTTGCTGGCCGTTCAGGACAAGTTCAAGGTGAAGGAGCAAGAAGTGGTTCTAATGACAAACATGGTTACGTTCAAAGTGCTCGTGTTACCTTGTTGGTAGTGTGAACAGTGTGTCAAAGCCCTCTTAAAACAACACACATTTTACCCTTAGCGCTTTACCGGGGAATTTGTCTTACATGATCATGAACTGTAATACAGAGAAAACAGAAGCAGAATGTGGTTTGGCAAGTCCCCTCAAAACACTTTGAACGTGACTAAAGACGACATATGTTGGTATTCTAATTTCCCTCCTAGTTTCATAATTCAGGTTCTAAAGAGCACTGTTGGGTATATGTGTGAAATGATGTTTTACTTAGATCAGGAAATGGAGAACGTGCAATGTGTGTGTTTGTGTGAGTTACAGGAGTGGGTGATTTTGGGCCTGGTAGACATCGAGACGTTGGTGGAGAAGCATTTGCACTCTGTGCAAGAATGGGAGAGAAACTTCAAGTCCCTGAAAGCCCGGGGCAAGGAGTCTGAACGCCTGCCCAGGTAGAAACCCTTTTAAACCCAGGCCTCTTAAACCAGCACACTAATTACTTAGCACTGAGCACACTTCTGCAAGGGAGCATCAGGTTATATATTGTTTCATAGCGGCATATAATTACTGAGCATATAGCTGGCTACAGCCATGCAGGCAAACGGCTGTGCAGTTGACCAGATGTTAAGCAACAGGACACACAAATAAGACATAAAGACGTAAATCCAGCAGCATTCTGGAGTTTGGTTTTAGTTTTGGTTATTTTCAACACACTTTCTTATTCTCTCTGTCTCTGATTTTTTCTCTGTCTCTGTCTCTTCCTCCTCTCTCGCTCCCCTCTTTCAGTCAGGAGAAGGTGGACTGTATCACAGTGAATTGTGAGCCAGTCAGAGCCGTCATCGATGACCTGATTCAAAGGCTGTTTGATGCTCTCCTTGTCTCTCTCAGGAAGTCCATACAAGGTAGCAATTCACCACATCTTTATATCCATGTATATTTATAGATATATCTACCGATTATTTGCTCACATTGTCTTCTGGTGGTCGGTCTTGTTGTCCGGTCGCTCCCCCTACCCCCCTACTCTGGTCACGTCCAGGCCACACACAGAACATAGAGGCCTTTGTGTCTGACGCCATGGAAGCCTTGTCCACTCGTCCCGAGAGCATCGAGGAGATCAGCGAGGCCAATGCCAGACACTGCCAGATTAAAGCCCGCGAACCAGAGGTTTAGCGCAAGACCCTTTTGAATATATATATATATTTTTTAGAAAGTCCAACCAATTATTAAGTTGACCTACTGTATGTGTGTGTGTGTGTGTGTGTGTGTGTGTGTGTGTGCGTGTGCGTGTTTTAGATCCTGCCTCAGTTTCAGTGTGCAGAGGAGAAGAACCGGCTGCTGCGTGCAGTAGCCGGAGGCGGCCTGGACTCCCTGTCCTCGCTGAGGGCCAGGTGGGACAAGTTGGAGCTGGTCATGGAGAGCCACAAGCTCATGATCAAGGAACAGGTAATATATGGCTGCATGGACCTGCCAGGGCAGTTTTTTTTTCTTGCCGGCCCTGTGTCTCTGTCCCAAGGTTGAAAGTGCTTTTGAAGTGGAAAACATCCCTAAACACTAAAACTAACTAGGATACAACATAGGATGCAAAATAGTGATAGTTAAATTGTTCTAATTGTTTTTTATCAAACTGCGTATTGCAAAGTAACACATGGCTTATTTTGTGTGTCTGGGTGTGTGTGTGTATGTAGGAAAAGACAAACATTTTTTTTCTCTCTCTCTCTCTCTCTCTCTCTCTCTCTCTCTCTCTCTCTCTCTCTCTCTCTCTCTCTCTCTCTCTCTCTCTCTCTCGCTCTCTCTCTCTCTCTCTCTCTCTCTCTCTCTCTCTCTCTCTTCTCTCTCTCTCTCTCTCTCTCTCTCTCTCTCTCTCTCTCTCTCTCTCTCTCTCTCTCTCTCTCTCTCTCTCTCTCTCTCTCTCTCTCTCTCTCTCTCTCTCTCTCTCTCTCTCTCTCTCTCTCTCTCTCTCTCTCTCTCGTAAAACATGCATCGCTGCCTCCCCCCCCCCATCTATGTATATATTACCGCTAACCGTATACATACTATATGTACTGTATATAAATATAAGTGTTTGTATGACTGTGAAAACCTTTCCCCTCACCCACCCTCTTCACGTGCCTTTCCTCTCAGCTGGAGATGATGCGGAGTAACGCGGAAGGCCGCATCCAGGCCTACCGGACTAATCTGGAGCGCTTCAGGGCGCATTGGGATCAGCTAAAGCCCAGTGATGAGGTGGTGGAGACGGGCGACCAGGCCAGCATGTTGGCCTGCCTCCAGACCATCAGGGATAAGCAGCAGGAGTTCCAGGAACTGGAGCTTATTCGTCTGAAACTGCTGTAGGTTTTCAGTTCTTGGTCTTCTTTATTCTGATTGATCAAAGATTGTAGTATTTTCTTTGCGTGCAATTGTGCGTATGGATATTGTGCATGGTACCAGTGACAGCATCAATTGATCAAATGATCGGACGAAATAAAATCTATAATCCGGTATCTGATGCCACAGGCCTGTACTAAGCCTGTACAATAATTTCTTCTGACCCAAATGAACCGATTGGATGGGTTGGGCTATCTACATCCCCTGCTTCCCGTGTGCCCTCTGCCCGTGCACATAAGTCTTCCACAAGGCTAGGCAGAGCTATTTCCAATGTATGCGAGCTAGTTCCCTGTTTTGAGGGAGCGTTTTTGGACGGAGGCTTGAAGGGAAGGGTTGGATAATTTCAGAATCATTCTTAATCTTCCTGGTTTCTCCAAATCGCCTACTCTAGCTGAACGGCTTACTTATTGAGATGGTAGGTGTATTATATAATGCTAAATCTCTTATTAGTGTTTCACATCTCGCCAATGAGTAAAAAAATTCAACACTGTGCAGGAAGCAAAAGCAAACGGTGATATTAATGCTCTCCTGGCTCCCATCTCCACTTCCCAGGGTTATCCCTCACATAAGTGTTTCAAGTCTCGCCACTGAGTTAAAAAGTCAACACAATGTGCAGAAAACCAAAACCACATGGTGATTTTCGGACGGATGTTGTCCTGGCTTTCCATCTCCACCTCTAGTGACGACTGTGTTCATTTTGAGCTGGAGGCCCCAGACTTCTCCTTTGCGGAAGAGACCATCCGGGACATGGAGGAGTGCAGTCGGATGTGGTCTCTGTATGAAGAGTGGCTGCAGGGCTTCACGGAGAAGGCTAAGGAGGACTGGATCACGTTCAGGTATGGCTCCTCGCTATAGCGTCTCACCGGGGCTGTGTAGATCTGTGAAATGTGACGTGTGCTTCTAATGTTTCTAATGTTTAAGAAAGAACCGGGGTTCCTTGAATGAGTCGTCTTTATTATTAACTGCCCCCATCAACTAAAACAACCTATCCTGTAGAAATATGGATGACTAACATCCTGCGGTCTGCAGTGTAATGACACCACATCACAACAATGGTGAAACCTGTGAATGACACGTCGTTGGTATGTCTTTTCTTGAATTCTAGGAGCAAGACTTACTTGTTTGAGGAGTTCCTCTTTGCTTGGCAGGACCGACTGAAGAAGCTGGATCAGCCCACCACCATGTCTGTCAAACTGCAGGCCGAGGTGGACAAATACAAGGTTCGCCCCACCCGCGTTGGAAGGCTTATCGAGTCGACCAATGGCTCTCTATCTCTGTCTCTGTCTCTCTGTCCCAGGACCACTAGCTGGATGTGTTCCGCCTTCTTCCGAGTACACTCACACTGCTTTCCGCCTCCTCTCCCCTGCATTGTGTAGAACCTGGCCCCGGTGCTGAAGTACGTGCGTGGGGAACACTTGTCCCAGGACCACTGGCTGGACATGTTCCGCCTACTGGGCCTGCCCAGGGGCACCAAGCTGGAGATGCTCACCTTCAACGACCTGCTCTCAGTGGCGGAATCAATCATTGAAAAGGCCCTGGAGCTAAAGGTTCATTAAAACAAACACAAACACACACACATACTATATGCACATACAAAAACATTCACTATTACTAGGGCTGTAACGATACACCAACTCACGATTCGGCTTGTATCACGATTTTTAACCCACGAATGGATTCATCCCACGATTTTTTTAAATTTAAAAAGCATTTTATTTGACCAACCCTTATATACAGGGTGTCCGCGCATCCTTAAAAAGTCTTAAAAAGTCTTAAATTCATGTTTCTAAATGTAAGGCCTTGAAAAGTCTTAAATTCGTTACAAATGTCATATGCTGGTCTTAAAGCTATACTGTACGATTTGAGAGAGCTAGCATGATTCGAAATTAGCTTCTCTTCGGAGTTCCGTTTAACTCCTCCCCCACCCTTCAGGACTCCCTGCCCCCACCCCTCGACACAGAGCCGTGCACGAGCGCTGCTGCTACTTGGCAACCAGGTAGCTACGCTGCCGCTGCCTCATTGAGCGAGAGCTATATGACAACAACGCTTTCTTTGCCCTCCGTGAACGCGCTCAGGCCGGCTCAGGCTCGTACACAGAGGGGAGAGAACGCGCAGGCTTGTGATTGGTTCTTTAGATTCGGGTACAATGTCTCCGATTGGTAAGCATTCTAACAGGTTTATAGCCGATACAGAATTCGTTTTTGTTTCGCTTCTTTTTCATTGCCCATAAGTTATTTATTGCTGGCAGGATGTAAAAACCAATTTCAACAACATATTAAAAAGTGCATATCACTGGAAATCGTACAGTATGCCTTTAAATACTGTAACTCAAGGTCTTAAATTTGTCGGGGCAGGACTATTTATTTTTTATTTTTCTTGTGGAACTTTTCAGGAAGGACATGTAGAGAGGCTTCTTTCTTGCTAGCTGCATATATAAATGATTATCTGCGTGCTTGCATAGCTAATCTGCGACAATGGGTAGGTGCAAATTCAAGGACAGTTGGCTGGAAGACGTCTGTTTCCGAAGTTAGCCCGCGTCTGTTGCCAACCCAGAAAAGGCCAGATGCATTCTGTGCAAAACTACAATCAAGCTCGGCACCATGGGCATTAAGGCTGTCGTCAGCCACATGCAGTGCCAAAAACACAAAACTTTTGCCAGGAGCCACACAGAGACCCCAGACATTTCACAGTTTTGCATCTCTGCCCCGGCGCCACTGCCGCAGACAACGGTCCGCGCTGCTACTAGCACTGACCTCAGAGTAGCGTTTGGTGCGACACCAACACTGAAAGCAGAGGTTTTGTGGATTTTAAATACAGTGGTCAAGCACCAGTCTTACAACTCCAATGAGGGGATAGGAGATCTCTTCCGTTTGATGTTCCCTGACTCGCAAATCGCGAGCAAAATGCTTGGGTTATAATACAGTGGAATACCCCCCCACCATCGCGAGTTTTAGGTCAGAAATTTCATTCAAGGTGGTATTGAAAAGTCTTGAATTTGACTTGCTGAAACCTGCAGACAATTAACTTAACGTAACATTTTATAACAAATAATTTGGAACATTGGACAGATTTGAACAGAAAGAATACTATTAAAGTAGGTCTATAGCAAAATGAAGAAATAAATAACCAAAGATTGCAGTTGGAGGATCCTGGCAGGTAGGCAAAAACCCTCATCTAGTTTTGTGGTTTAGGCTGACGTATTTGAAAAAATTTATGTGAAATAAATAATAGTCATTTGAATAGTTTGGTAGCACTAACCAGCGTTCCCGCTAGAAAAAACGGTGCTGGTTAAAGTGACCTTCATAGGTTTAGTTTTCGGTCAAATATCCTATTATTACTATTATTATTATTATTATTGTCATCTCTACCCTTGATATGACTGTTATCTACTGATTCACTTGTTTGTAAATACTTAGAGTGTTTTTGTTTTTGTGCAACATAATAGGCTCTTTATTAATATTTGGATGCTGTGGTGTTGTAGCATTGGTCATTCCAAATAAATGAATCCAATGTGTGTAGGACCTAAACAGCCGCGCGCAGGCGGAGGTGACCGTCAGGGAGGCGCTAAGGGAGCTGGACCTGTGGGGGGCCGCGGCGACCTTTAACCTCACGGAGTACACCGACAGCAGCGGACAGGCCCTCACCCTCATCAAGGACTGGAAGGACATCGTCAGCCAGGTCTGTACGCACGCACGAGCACACGGCACCGTTGAACTTCAATACAGGACAGGTTTACTGTTTATGTTCATCTTGTCTCTGCTCCTCAAACCCAGGTGGGGGACAACCGCTGCCTGCTTCAGTCTCTGAAAGACTCCCCCTACTACCGTGGCTTTCAGGACAAGGTCAGCTACACGCATCGGCAAACACTTAAAATAACTAGCTGCAGACCGGAGGGTACAATTCCCTTATCTGTCTATCTCGGTGTTGTAACAAAACCCACAGATGAGTCATCTGAGAACTGATGACTGAGATCCATTGGAAATTGCGCACTTTCATGCACAGCGTGCTAAAATTATGCAATTTAGCACAATCTGAATATCGTCATGTGTGTGTTTGTGCATGTGTGTGTCCAGGTGAGTTTGTGGGAGGTGCGCCTGGCTGACCTGGACGAGCATCTCCTCAGTCTGAACACCATCCAGCGGCGCTGGGTATACCTGGAGCCCATATTTGGGCGCGGAGCCCTCCCCAAAGAGCAGGCCCGCTTCAAGCGAGTGGACGAGGATTTTAGGTAGTGTGTGTGTGTGTGTGTGTGTGTGTGTGTGTGTGTGTGTGTGTGTGTGTGTGTGTGTGTGTGTGTGTGTGTGTGTGTGTGTGTGTGTGTGTGTGTGTGTGTGTGTGTGTGTGTGTGTGTGTGTGTGCTGTTGACTTTTTCATTAAATGTTCATCTTTGTGTAAAGAGTGATAGTTGCGGATGGACTGTATCCCTGTGTGTTTGTGTGTGTGCACGGCAGGTCCATCATGTCAGACGTTCAGAGGGACAGCAGAGTGGTGTCTTTGTGCTCTAGAGCCGGCATCAGAAACTCCCTTGTCACTATACTGGATCAGCTGCAGCGCTGCCAGAAGTCCCTCAACGAGTTCTTGGAGGTACGCATGTGCACACACCACACACCACACCCCACAACACACCCCACATCACACCACACCACACACACACACACACACACACACACACACACACACACACACACACACACACACACACACACACACACACACACACACACACACACACACACACACACACACACACACACACACACACACACACACACACACACACACACAGGGAACTTATTGTAAGTCAAGAGACCTTCTTGTAAGACCGACCATGCTGGTTATGTAGAGGAAGTAAATTGGGATTCCCCATACTCCAAAAATGTGCTATGAAATGTGCTCTTGAAATGTGCTCTTGTGCTCTTAAAACCGAGCGCCGGTGGGGGCAGCTGCGCCAACGTGTGCTGTAAACAGCTGTAAACAGCACCACCATGCTCCAACATGTTCATGGTGCATTCCCACGTAACGGGAAGTAGCTCGGCTAAAAGCCCATGATAACCATTTTTACCGAAACAAAACACAATTCTAACACCAAGCAACTAAATGAGCCCGTAGCAAAACACGCAAAACGTGCATGCGTGCATACTGGCCACCGCCAATTTCGCTACTTCATGCCACCCACACAAACTACACTCACCGGCCACTTTATTAGGTACACCTTGCTAGTACCGGGTTGGACCCCCTTTGCCTTCAGAACTGCCTTAATCCTTCCTGGCATAGATTCAACAAGGTACTGGAAACATTCCTCACAGTTTGGTCCATATTGACATGATAGCATCACGCAGTTGCTGCAGATTTGTCGGCTGCACATCTATGATGCAAATCTCCTGTTCCACCACATCCCAAAGGTGCTCTATTGGATTGAGATCTGATGACTGTGGAGGCCATTTGAGTACAGTGAACTCATTATCATGTTCAAGAAACCAGTGATCAGATGATTTGCGCTTTATGACATGGCGCGTTATCCTGCTGGAAGTAGCGATCAGAAGATGGGTACACTGTGGTCATAAAGGGATGGACATGGTCAGCAACAATACTCAGGTAGGCTGTGGCGTTGACACGACGCTCAATTGGTACTAAGGGACCCAAAGTGTGCCAAGAAAATATCCCCCACACCATTGCACCACCACCACCAGCCTGAACCGTTGATACAAGGCAGGATGGATCCATGCTTTCATGTTGGTTACTCCAAATTCTGATCCTACCATCCGAATGTCGCAGCAGAAATCGAGACTCATCAGACCAGGCAACCTTTTTCCAATCTTCTATTGTCCAATTTTAGTGAGCCTGTGCGAATTGTAGCCTCAGTTTCTTAGCTGACAGGAGTGACACCCGGTGTGGTCTTCTGCTGCTGTAGCCCATCCGCCTCAAAGTTTGACGTGTTGTGCGTTCAGAGATGCTCTTCTGCATACCTCGGTTGTAACGAGTGGTTATTTGAGTTACTGTTGCCTTTCTATCAGCTCAACATTACAACATAATATAGTAACATAACAACATTATATTGCAAAAAGACCACAATAAAATAACACGACACATACAGAAAGACATTACATACATTATATTGAAAAGATTATTCACAGTGTTTTTT
>OLKM01000031.1:512005-637005 GCA_900291075.1 Melanogrammus aeglefinus | reverse complement strand
GCGCAGTGAAAAAAAAAAGACAGAGTGGGGCCAATCCCTATAGATGCAGACAACTCGCATATCAGAGAATGTGGTGCGGCTGCGGGTGCAAGGGCTATAACATGCCGGAGAGTAACTTCCTTTTTTAATAGTCTTGGGGGAAAACCCGGCGTTTAATCTTTTTATTCAACACACACACACTTAACTTCTTCGTTTTACATTATAGCCTTTCACATCAATGACATTACCCTCTTCTATTAAATAATTACATAAAAGAACAAGTGATTATGTCACAAATGCCCTTTTTTCAATTTTATAATTGTCGCAACAATGACATTCACTTAGTTCATTATATAATTATATATAAAATGAATAACAACAAAGCACACAAGTTGAGATCTCTACTCTATGTGATTGATGATTTGTGACCAACACAAGAACACATGCAATTAGTTTGTTTTCAAAGGCTACATTTTAAAGTTTTAAGAGAGAATTTATTAGTTAACACTGACTGTGTGTGTGTGTGTGTGTGTGTGTGTGTGTGTGTGTGTGTGTGTGTGTGTGTGTGTGTGTGTGTGTGTGTGTGTGTGTGTGTGTGTGTGTGTGTGTGTGTGTGTGTGTGTGTGTGTGTGTGTGTGTGCCACGCCAGCCGCCTGCCATTTCGTAACTCTGCTTATCTCTCTCTCGTTCTGTCTCCGACTCACACACACACTCTCAGAGTGAGAGGCAGTGGTTCTAACCGTGGCAGGACCTGTGTTTGAATTGAAACACGAGCTATGCTTACTGAAAACCGTCAAACTTCAATAAGTCACCTCATCTGATCATCTTTTTGTGTGAAGTGAAACCAACGCACACTCCACAGTCCACACTGACCCCAACATTATTTTTAGATTGAAGATTGATCGGTTAACGTTGATACGTTCAACCATCGGTCAAACGGTCATCGGTTAACATCCCTCGGCCATTCAAAGTGATTTACAAAGAAAGAAATCACATGTAAAAATATTAAAAGGACAATCATTAAAAGCTTAACACAATCATTACAAGCTATACGTGTGTTTGTCGCGGGAATATCAATCATAACTATAATATACAATTATATACAAATTATATTAACCTTGTTTATATAATTACTAATCACATTAAAATGAATTGTATACATTCTCCCTATATCTAAAGATACATCCCTTCCTCTCTCTGAGAGAGGTTAAGTTCACATTTGCATTCCCACTGGAGCCACTAAGGCCAGGCAAATCGACTGACTTTGTTGTGTAGATTCCTTTAACTGTCTTGCAGCCTTGCTTGCAGACTTGCAGACAGGTCCACATCCCCCGTCGTTTATTGCAGTTAACTTGGCCTCTCCCGCCAATCCTAAACTCTCCACGATGGTTACTCCACTCACCTTTGTTACCTGTGTGTTCCCTACCCACAATGCAAACATTACCCTATAAGAATCTTGTTCACCCATTGTCTGACTGAATGTATCATTGCTACCTCTACTTTCCCATGATCATGCTCTAATATTAAATCAAATATTTCGCTGGCCGACGTGTCCTAAAAATAAGTTTGTGTGTGTGTGTGTGTGTGTGTGTGTGTGTGTGTGTGTGTGTGTGTGTGTGTGTGTGTGTGTGTGTGTGTGTGTCTTCGTCCGTGTGTATGTGTGTGTCTATGCAGAGACAGGCGTCCTCCAGCTGAAGCTCAAGGCCCTGATCCTGGACATCATCCACAACATCAGTGTGGTGAGGCAGCTGAACCAGGCCGGGGTCTGCAGCCCTGACGACTGGTCATGGAGGAAGCAGCTTCGCTTCTCCATGGGATCCGACCAGTGCTGCCGCATTCACATGGTCCACGCCCACTTCCAATACACCTATGAGTACCAGGTGAGCGAGAAGTCCATTCCTAGAACACCCCCCACATTCTTATAGTGAATGACAGTTTAAACATGTTAATGCTACGGTATTATATACTCCCATATTTTCGGGCAAAGGCTCCTGCTTTCACGAGAACCTTTAAAGTCGGGGTTGACTTCGGCAGTAAATAATACACGACTAGCCTCGATGATCACTCTTGCTTTGCTGTCCGGTCGGTGGTCCACACTAAGAGAGTGGGAACGTGAAGGGGTCAATACATGGAGACTCTACTGTCAGACCATCCGCACCTTCTCTGAAAACTAGCCATATCTTGGCTGACACCGTCATTTGCTGGTTTCATTCTCACTGTACGTTCACATCAGAAACGAATTGCGCTGCGAAGACGCTTTGGTCGCTCATAAAGTATCGCTGCGAATATTTCTGTTCGCTTTTGTCGCTCAAGTCGCTCATGACGTACAATTTAATTTTGCAGACGCATTTAAAGGAGCCGTATGCTTTTAGTACGCACAGCCATATCAAAGAGTGAACTCCCATGTACTTTGGCCATATTGCATTGACAGTTTTGCTTGTTGGATAAAGTGCTTCGTCAGCAAGTTGGACGGTGATTCCCCTCCAATGTATATCTATATAAAAAAACTCCTAAAATGTAATTACAACCGAGAACAAAAAAACGATGCAGGCTGTAGTAGGCTAGTTAAAATACGTTTCACTGATCTCTATCTGCAAATCATGAGCTGCACTCATTTGTCCAACAAATTGACATTGGCGCACATGGCTAAGGCAAATAATGGAACATGTCGGTCGTGTCGGTCTGGTCTGGTCTTGTAGGCTACGGTCCTGTGTGAGCCGAATCACCTAAATTAATTTCAGACGATTCGTGTCGTTTGGTATTAATAAAGACTTGACTAGGCTATCTTCTATCTAGACTATTTCATTAAAAATGCTTTACCTCAGGCTCCGTGAATAGTGGGGAATAGCGGGAATAGAGGGATAAAAGACAAGAGATATATCCCTCGTCTTGTCGATTAGTTTGTATGTTTGCATGTGACGATTTCAAAAACGTGTTTTGTTTAAAGCATGACTACACGCGTTTGGTTGGTTAGATTGGTGGTATGGAGAGCAAATGAAAAATTATTCCCGCTTAAATACGAACGTTCTAGATCGCAAATATTTTCTATTAATACTCCCGCTTATCATCACTTGGTATCAAAATCACTATGGATGTTGCACTCATTAACTATTGACCACAGAAAACAGTAAATCCAGCTGTCATTATCACTGTCACTGACAGCGATATATTGTTTCACTTGTTCTTATGTTCTATGCATTATTCATTTGCATTATTATGCGTGCATTATTCCTTTGCACAACGTATTATTCCTTTGCACAACGTACTGTATGTATTTTCGATGTTTGAAAACGATATTGTCCCATTCAGAGCAAGGAAGATTAGTATGCTAGGATCTCGGTTAGCAGGCATGTATGCGCCTATTTTACAATATTCATTAAATATTCATTTTACAATATTCATTAACGTTTCATTAACTCACACACCAGACCAACCAACCACGTGTGACACCTCCGCCCAGGCCAGAGCCTTTTTGTTGCGATCTCTGAAATGAAAAAGTCTCGGACACCGGGTGCCCAGTTACAGCCGCGATTAATTTTTCAGTCGACATTTTGTACAGTCAGTAGGAACCAAGTGCCGGTGTTCGATGTTCCCTTGGATCCACGCAAGCGAAGAGTGTGTACATTCCGATTGGCTGTCAGTATTTTTCCGCTGAAACGTGTACAATTCTCATGAACCACATTCAGCATCGATTAATATACAATACAAGACTAGGGACAAGACTATTCACTTTGCCTTCGGCGAATAATTGGTGTGTGTCTGTGTGTGTGTGCATATATACTGTACATACTGTACATAAATACATTTGGGTAAACAGTCATGTTTGGTGATGATGTGAAGTGATGTCAACCTTCTCCTGTGTCTCTGCGTCCCAAGGGGAATGCTGCCAAGCTGGTGCACACCCCGCTGACTGACAAGTGCTACCTGACGCTGACCCAGGCCATGGAGATGGGTCTGGGGGGTAACCCCTACGGGCCGGCTGGCACGGGGAAGACTGAGTCGGTCAA
Organism: Melanogrammus aeglefinus; assembly: GCA_900291075.1. NCBI lineage: Eukaryota > Metazoa > Chordata > Actinopteri > Gadiformes > Gadidae > Melanogrammus > Melanogrammus aeglefinus. The sequence goes on along the minus strand of OLKM01000031.1, from coordinate 633,019 downwards.
AGCCCTGGGGGGGCTGTTTGGACGGCAGGTGCTGGTGTTTAACTGCGACGAGGTATTGATAACGTAAACCTGGGTAATTCATGTTTGACACAAAACTCATCATCATAATGATTAAAGTAATTTCAAGATGATCATTGTGAATGAAAACAAAGTCAACGCATCAAGGTTTAAGAGGCAATTCATAGCTAGCTAGAATTAGCCAATTTTTCATTTTGTTTTAACCTATTTCTAGTGTGGAGATCTGTAAAGCTTTAAAAGCTATTGATCTGAAAAAGTTGTCTGGACCCGACAGTCAGGATTCTTATCTTTTAAGGCTTGCAGCTCATATTATTTATCCCTTTGGTCCAATTTTAAATCATGGCCTGCAAACTAATTCCATCCCCAAAGTTGGAAAAGCAGCCTTTGTTCGAGCTCCATCCTCTTTAATTGCTCCTTTTCTGTTTTGACAAGCTCTATTCTATAATTTTGTACTCTGGGACATATTATGAAAACAGCACTTTTCCTGGGATTTGGGGTGTTGTTGTGGGTACATGGTGGCCTGGTCCTACCAGACCGTCGTACTTCATTTCATTTGTACAGAAGGTCTGGAACTGCCCAATTGACATACGTTCACTCACTTGAAGGCGGGGGTCTGTTGAAGTTTTAAAATGATTGGATCTGCCCAGTGCCGCTCTGGACCTGCCATAACCAATCGCATAGCGTTTGGTCGTGACGCATGTCCTGCGACGGGACCGGCTCCTTCACCACTAACGGAGCCAGCTGGAAATTCAAACTTTTCCCGAACTCGGTGGGGAGAAGCGCCACAACATCATGGCCACCAACAAAACTCAGCAAAGCTTGTTCTTGCTCCGGCTTTAATTGGTCGATATTCGGCAGCGATCCCACAACAGACCGAATAGCTTCTCTCGTATCCTTCTCCATTGTCTTCCCTTCTCTGACTACAACTGAAACTGGCGCGCGACCTCAACGTCATCGTTCTCAGCCACTCCCTCTGTTCGCTGAATGGACTGACAAAAATCTGGCTTCCAAGGAACCCATGCATATGAAGCAGACCCAGACCTAGTACTGAAGTGAAATGAAAATTGAGCGGAAGTAGGTGCCAGGCTAGGTACATGGTGCTCCCACACGCATACAAACTTTGAAAAAAGTCTATATGATCTTTTTGAGTGAGATACGCATTTCTGGATTTCAGCTCATCTCCCGGAGTACAATCCCTTTTTTCTCCATGTTGCGGTTCATGGACTTCAGAGAGCCTATGCCAAAGTTCCTTCCCCTCAATTCTTCTCAACCATGGCCGTGATATCCCCCACTACGAGTCTTACCTGTGGAAATACCAGATACGTCAGATAGTCTTTATTTTTCATAATATCATCCGAGGCTCACATAGCTTTTGGCCGTGATATTAGATATATTATATAAATGCCATATATAATATTATTTATATTATATAGATATAGAGCTCCAGGAGTCCACAAACAGCAACAATCCCTTATCCTCCATGCTGTGGTTCAGTCAAAGCTCATTGGTCAATGGGCAGCAGCTCATTTGCATTAAAGCTACAGACACCAGAAACGGCGCATTCTGAAGGGACTGAAGCAGAGGGGAACAGCGGTTAACAATATTTTTTTTCCTTAAAGCTATTTCCAGCAAACAGCTTCAAAAACATGTTTATATAAATACTATAAATACTATGTTTACATGTTGGGAAAATACCATAATATGTCTCCTTTAATATCTTGCCGGGTTGAGTCTCCCTTGAAAAATAGATTAAAATCTCATGGGACGTCCAAGTCAAATAAGGGTTAAATAAATAAAAAGCCTGAATCAACGATGGTGCTGTGCGTCTGTCTGTCCACCAGGGCATTGACGTGAAGTCCATGGGTCGCATCTTTGTGGGCCTGGTGAAGTGTGGAGCTTGGGGCTGCTTTGATGAGTTCAACCGCCTGGAGGAGGCGGTGCTCTCGGCCGTGTCCATGCAGATCCAGGCCATCCAGGACTGCCTCAAACACCAGAAGAACACCTGCGAGCTGCTGGGCAAAGAGGTCTGTCTGGGTACATTCTGTACACGCTCACACTGTTCTCGACTGCTCTAACATGCTTACGTTAGGCCGAAGAGTCAATAAGTCATCGTTGTATTTTCTTTGGTTTACCCGTGTGGAAAATGTGGCTTTATTTCATGACTTGTCAATAGCAATATCTTTTGCATGCATGATTAGCGGTACATAATTTATCATCTTTGTCGCTCTACCAGGTAATCGGCTGTCTCCTGGTTTGCTCATTTACCTTATGAACTGATCCAATAGTCTGTGATTTATGTAACAAAATAATTGTTGGCTAATTACTATCGCTTGAAATTAGGCGGATACAAATTATGGTGCACGCACGCACACATGCACGCACACACAATTCATCTCAGTGGAGCATTTGTGCTTTCTCTACCATGAATTAATATAATTAACCCATAAGCTTTATCAAAGCGACTCACAGTGAATCAAATGAAGATTATTAGATGGGCTAGGCTTCTTGCTCAAGGATTTCTATCTCTGCTTTAGGCATGGAACCCAACCCAGCGCCTTCGGCTTCGAACCATCAAACACCACCACTAGACACAACTCTTCCAACACTTCACATTTCACGTATGAGTGTTTCTCGCGTCAGGTGGAGCTGGACCCTAACTCCGGGGTGTTCATCACCCTGAACCCAGCGGGGAAGGGCTACGGTGGGAGGCAGAAGCTTCCAGACAACCTGAAGCAACTGTTCCGGCCCGTGGCCATGACCCGACCCGACAACGAGCTCATCGCGAAGGTCATCCTCTACTCGGAGGGCTTCCGGGACGGAGAGATGCTGGGGCGCAAGCTGGTTGCTATCTTCAACCTCGCTAGGTAGGACACGTTGGGGAAAGGAATGTCTGCAATGTGTGCATTATTTGTGTTAGACTTGTATTTTGACCTTTTTCTCTTTTTTGCCTGCGAAATAAACACAGTGGTTTTAAAATAATCAAACATGTAATGTCCATCGCATTGCGATTCCACACCTCTACAAACCTTTTCAACCGCAGCCCCCAACCTTAAGCGGGACCACTATAATCACCTTATGAGTTGCTTTGTGTATTGTTGAGGGTGTGCGTGCACCTCTCTCTCCAGGGAGCTCTTGACTCCGCAGCAGCACTACGACTGGGGTTTGCGCGCCTTGAAGACAGTGCTCAAGGGCTGTGGCAGCCTGCTCCAGCAGCAGAGGAAGAGCCAGGACAAGGACCAGAGTAAGAACCACACTGCTTTAGTGTACTTGTGGTAGAAATGTACAATGCTGAAGATTGCGGTCAGAGACCTTTTAGCATGGGAGTTCCAGTAAATTCATTCCGAGCATGGTTCCCCCTTCCCCGTTAAGCAAGTTTATACATTTCTCTGTTTCAATAACTGAGAAATTGACTTTGATGTTCATCAAAATCTTTGAGAGACTCAAACCGAAACATTATAGAGACAGAGAACAGAAAGCAATCGCAGAACAATGGAAACTTAAGAAACTTAGAGACACCACATTGCCCATATTTTGCTTGCATCCCTATTGCTTTCAATCACACCAGCACTCTCACTCTGTCTTTCTCTCTTTCTTGTGTGTGTGTGTGTGTGTGTGTGTGTGTGTGTGTGTGTGTGTGTGTGTGTGTGTGTGTGTGTGTGTGTGTGTGTGTGTGTGTGTGTGTGTGTGTGTGTGTGTGTGTGTGTGTGTGTGTGTGTGTGCAGTCCGACAAAGTCATTGTCTCAGTGCTTAAAATAAATGATAGAATTGTACCTCTGGCCCTTTGTGCCGTCTTTGGAGAGGAGCAGAGTATTGAACGCCTATTAAATCATGAAAAGCTTTTGGTAATTAGCACATTTATAACAGCAGTCAACACCTGGAGCCTGGCCGTAACGATCGCACAAGTTAACTTTCACCGCAAAGCTCCTGGGGAATAGGCCCTTTTGTATTACACAGCTTTATATTGAATGCAATTTCAGAAGCTTAAACCTGTGCTGTTCAATTTAATTTTCGTGCCAAATGTGTTTTGTAGTTAACCTTTTCTTTAGGTATCATTCAACATATGTTGAATTTATTGGTGACTTCCTTTTAAGGAAGGTTGGTTCTCAACCCAGAGAGGGAGCTATAATTTGGGGTAATGGTTTGAATCAGAGATGGCACAAAGTCACTGTTTGACAAGTCCTAAGTAAGTCCCAAGTTTTAGCAGTGAAGTCCGATTCGAGTCCCAAGTTAAGACAGGGAAAGGCAAGTCGAAGTCAGAGTCACACCAAAGCCAAGTCGAGTCCAAGTCCAAGTCACCATGTATTTTTACTTAATAATGTCATTATTAGGTTGTTGATCATAATTTCAACGTATCACTCTAATGTACAGTGTCATTTCTTATACAGTTATAATATGTTCATTGATTCTGTCTTCAAATGTGTTATGATATGCGCATGCGCCGAAATCCTATGTCGTCTCAGAGGAGAAGTGAGAGTGGACAGTGGGTTTGGGTTTGTATTAGTAGGCTACGGAAGGCACCACTGTGACCCTAAAGTTAGTGAAGCTGCGCCTTGACTAGTGTGGCATATGAGCTATGTATGGATGTCTGAAAGGACTTCTTGAGTGGATGTCAGTCACAGTATGCCACAATTTTCCTTAAGGAAATTTCCTTACCACCCACCTGTGTCTTCAGTAGTTGTAGTAGTAGTAGTAGTAGTAGTAGTAGTAGTAGTAGCTGATGTAGTAGTAGTAGTAGCTGAAGTAGTAGTAGTAGTAGCTGAAGTAGTAGTAATAGTAGATGAGGTAGTAGTAGTAGCTGAAGTAGTAGTAGTAGCTGAATTCGTAGTATTAATGATAGTAGTAGTAATGGTAGTTATGGTATTCTCTTTAAGAGAATAGCGTAGTCGGTGCATGATTAAAAGTAGCCCAATAGGGAAAAAACGCCCAATCTGGCAACACTGCCGGAACGTCTTCAAAATGTAGCCCAATAGGGTGGGAAAAACTGCCCAAGCGTCAACGTAAACGAAGCCGATATGAAACTTAAACTGTGATTCTGAAGAATGCATAAATGATATCAAATTTCCATTTAGATTATTATTATTTTTTTCATCTTCACGGAAGTGAATGCGTCTTGGGCAGGGATGGACTGGGACAAAAATCTGGACCAGGACTTTGAGAGGTCTTTCATGAGACCACGAGAATAGCATGTGTAGAATTTTGCCACTGTGTAAAATAATCGAAACTAGCCCTCAACCGTGGATTTTTGAATTGCTAAAACATGTCAATGTTGGGATGTGTGTGGTTAGAATTGTGTGAGGATCATATAGCAAATATTTTACAAGCAAATAAGCAAGTGTGAAAAGGTTCCAAATAGCGTAGATGTGCTTTGCATAGACAAAACATGCTGGGCAGAACAGAGTCTTTCTTACAGCATGTGAACCACTTTCTGTTTATATCATCATTGGTTTCATAGAAACACTTTTCTGGGGGGTGGTTGAGGGTGGAAGAAAATACAAATCAATACAATGAGTGTACAGCTAGCTCAGCTTCCCCTTTGCTGGACCCTGAATCCGGTGTTGACGGTAGAGCTACATTTGCATGAAAATGACAAGTAACAAATAATTCTAATTTAGCAGGCCAATACATTAAAGGGAATAGTGGATATTCTCTTAATTTATGTTTTTTTTTATGATTTTAGGAGGAACAGTGACCCTTTTTAAATACAAAGAAAATAACTAAATGAAAGACAAAGAAATAAAATACATTTAATGTAAGCCTAATATTAATGAGTTTAGGAGTTTAAGTCATTATAATATTGCCAACCATGCCCGCTAGTGCACCTGTCATATCTATGCTGCTGTGTTATTCTTAAAAAAAATAAAATAAAAAAAGGACAAATGACGGCCGGCCGGCTCAGCCTGAAACCGTCCAGCCGTTCGGGAAATCTCCCAAACCTCCTGTTGGCCAGTCCGCCCCTGGTCTTCGGTGTCTAGACTAGCCCTCCTGCCCGGAAATACGTTAGATATCTGAAACAATAAATGTTTTAGACTTTTTTTTTGTCAAGTCATTACAAGTCAAAGAGGCAAAGTCTGAGTCAAGTCTCAAGTCAAGTCATGCGTAATTTTGTCCATGCTTGCTGGCATTCTGGATTGAGGCCAAGGCCCTGCTGTCACTGATGTGATGAGATAGAGATCTGGTCTTGCCATCATCTGTGAAGCTCCTCAATATATGGCTGGGAGGGAAGCACAAAAAAAGTATCTTGTGGCGGGACATGCCTAAAGAATGCACTAGCTGGAGCGCTTGCTGTGGAGCCTCATCCAACCCTAAGCGTGCCAGTGCCATTCGGACCACTGGCTTAACCCTGGCCGGGGAAGCTTCTGAGCCTAACACTAAAACAGAGAGAATACATACCTTTAGCAGCCGCTATAGCTGGTGAAGACGCTACGCTGTTTCAGCCTAGCGTTGTATGCAGCGTTCATAACATAGCCGTGCGTGACTAATCGCCAGCCCTTGGAGGACGAATCCTTGGCTCCAACCATGCGGTTGAAGGTCTACCAGCAAAGAGTCACTGGCTAATATTGCTCTTATTTAAGATTATTTCGTACTCTAAACCTGTATTCGCTACTGTGCGAAGATACAAGGGACATCTTGGAGAGTGACGTGGGCTTATATAGACGGGCGGCCCGACGTCATCCCCGGTCACGTGCGACTTTGTTGATATTAAATACTCGACCTGCGAATGCGCGATGGATAACATCCAGTGTTAAGCACTGCCTTTGGCGGTCAGTAAGAATGAAATAGAACCATGGTTTATCTATTAGGTGCTGCAAAATACATTCCTAATTCAGTATGCTGCTCACTATAAACATCTTACCTACCTAATGTAGCCCTGATCTCTGCCCTCACCCACTCACTCACCCTCTCTCTCTCCCGCTCTAGTCCAGGAAAGCGGTCTGGTGGTGCAAGCTCTGAGGCTCAACACCATGTCCAAGCTGACGTTTGCCGACAGCTTCCGCTTTGACGCGCTGGTCAAGGACGTCTTCCCCGGGGTGAGCTTCACGGACGTGGAGGACCAGATCCTCACACGCGCGCTGGAGCAAGCCTACAGCGAGGCCCGACTGGAGCTCATCCCCAGCCAGGTGCGTGCGTGTGCGTGTGTGTGTGTGCGTGTGCGTGCTTGCGTGTGCGTGCTTGCGTGCTTGCCTACGTGCCTGGGTACCGGCATGCGTGCTGCCTGCGCGTGTGCCTGCGTGCGTGTGTGCAGGCGTGGCATGAACATAATCACGTTCCTTCTTCTAATAAAGCAGGATTTGCAGACATGGATCCACCCGTCCATGAATATCACAGACAGGTTCACGAGGACATGATTATAGTCCTCAAACATAGCCACCAACCAATAACACGCCTTTTTATTATGCTGCAACAAATCCAGCTCATAATATCTGAAGGGTTACGAGGTGGAGCCCCAGATGGCCTGAGTGTTGGAGCTGTTTCCCCCTGCAGGTGAAGAAGGCCCTGGAGCTGCAGGAGCAGCTGAAGCAGCGGATGGGCGTGGTGGTGGTGGGGCCCAGCGGAGCTGGCAAGTCCACCCTCTGGAGAATGCTCAGGGCCGCGCTCGGCAAGACGGGGAAAGTGGTACGTGGGCACAGGCGATGGCACAAGCTGCCCCTCACAGGCTCTATGCTAGACACTGTTTGTGTTCAGCTATCTATCTGTTGTGGTGGTGCTGATGATGGTTGGGTATTATATAAAGCTTTAGACATGATATTGATGTGTTAATACTCAGATAATACATGGAGTTCTCGATACATATTTTGTGATACTAGTCACTAGGGCTTTGACTTTTGCCCAAAAATCATATTTGAAGTTTGTTTGTTTATTAATATTAATATTCGAATATATTGAAATATTTATTAATAATATTTTGACCATTAAATGCCTTTAGTAAGACCTGGATTGGGTTTCGCAAGATTTGTTTACCGCGTTGCTATGGTTACCGGTCTTGCGCGTTCCAACGGTTTATTAGGGTTCTAATAAATCGCTGTCTAATACTTCATTCACTGCCTCTTCCGTGGTCATTACAATATTATGAATAGACTGCGTCGGGTTCTCCAACGTCTCTCCCTCTTGGCCTGCCATAACATTCGAATATTAAGGGCTGCCTAATATTTGTTTGAATTTTGATTTATTTTTTGATATTCGAATTATATTCGAATAACAAAGTTCGGAGTCAAAGCCCTACTAGTCGCGCACCAACTGAGGAACAGAGAGATGCTTTTAGAAAGATTTTTTTCTATAAAATAACTTTTGACCTCTGGTGAACCCCAGGTGAAGCAGTACACCATGAACCCTAAGGCCATGGCCAGACAGCATCTGCTGGGACACATAGACATGGACACCAGGGAGTGGGCCGACGGAGTGCTCACTCACAGTGCCCGGAAGGTGGTACGGGAACCACAGGGTAAGCCCACCCCACAATTTCACAACCCCCTTTTAAAGTACTGCACCTGCTTCAAAATATGGAAGAAAAGTCTCAATGAATGTGTGATTGAATGACTTTGGTTATTCCATACATCTGCCCAAACGTTCATCTATGTATTAATGCATGCATTCATTTATCCCCTCGTACACCCATTTTTATTGATGTTTTCATGTATTTACTCCTCCATCCATGCGTTTGTTTGTTTTGTTCAGCCACAGTCATCCATCCATCTGACCCCGGGGTAGATCTATACAGTTGTGTTCAGTGGTTCCTCTGCTTGTCTGTGGTCCCCAGAGGTGAGCTCGTGGATCGTGTGCGACGGGGACATAGATCCTGAGTGGATCGAGAGCCTGAACTCCGTGCTGGACGACAACCGGCTGCTGACCATGCCCAGCGGCGAGCGCATCCAGTTCGGACCCAACGTCAACTTCCTGTTCGAAACCCATGACCTCAGCTGCGCCTCCCCAGCAACAATATCCCGCATGGGCATGATCTTCCTCAGGTCAGGAACGTGTGTGTGTGTGTGTGTGTGTGTGTGTGTGTGTGCGTGTGCGTGTGTAGGTATATGCTACAATAATACCTTCATGGTTCAGATGCATGTGTATGTGTTTGTAAGAGTATGTCTACGGTTCAGATGTATGTGTGTGAGTGTGTGTCTGTATGTTCGGGAGTATGTGTATGTGTTCAGATGTATGTGTCTGTGTGAGTGATTGAGTGTGTGTGTCGGGGTGGGGGGATGTTTATCTTTGTTTCAGCTTGTGTATATCTCTGTTTATGTTTCTATGTATGTGTATGTATCTCTCTCCCCTCCATCGACTGCGTCCCCTGACCTCTCTCTGACTGGTCCCCAATAGTGATGAGGACACAGATGTGGGGGCCCTGGTGAAGTCCTGGCTGAGCGGACAGCCCCAGGAGTGCCGGGCCAACCTGGAGAACTGGCTCGGCGACTACTTCCATCGTGCCTTGGACTGGGTGCTGAAACAGGTGAGCACTACTTTACTTAGTGAAGGTTAAATTGGAATAATGACAGTTTGATGAGTGAATTTTTCCTCAAATTTTGTTATACTGATACATTATTTCACTGAAATTATATTCTCAATAAAATGTTGACTTTGAAAATGAATCAGATGTTTGAAATAAAATTTGTATTTAAAACAAAACGTTAGTTTGATATGTTAGTTTGATATTAAGTGTTAAGTTATTAAGTGTTTGAAATTAGACATACATTTGGAAATACATTTATATTTGAATGATTTTAAATTTCAAATGAAATGTACATTTTCAAGGCCATTTGACTTCAGTACCTCACCCACCGTGTGCCCCCTCCTGCCTCTCTTCCTCCGGCCCCCCCGGTCAGAATGAGTTTGTGGTGGAGACCAGTCTGGTGGGCACCGTGTTGAACGGCCTCTCCCACCTCAGCGCTGCGGCCGAGAGGGGGAGCTTCATCGTGGGACTGCTCAGAGGCCTGGGCGGGAACCTGCTCCTCAAAACGCGGAAGGAGTTTGCCAAGGAGGTGAGGCACCTTGACGTCCTTGTGTGGATACAAACAGCCTAGCTCCCAGGGGAGGTAGCTCTTTTTGCCTGGGTATTGGGCGCCCTGCTGCTGGTTTTGAACCCCGATGTTAACGGCTAATCCATAAGGCATCCTTCTGCGAGATGCCAAACCCTGACCCTGCTCCTTAACAACATGGATCCAAAATCAGCATAGGTTGCTTTAGTCTGTGTACAATATATGAATATTGCATGTTTTTCCTCTTATGACTGAAATGTTGCTTGCCAAGTGGACTTTTAGCAAGTGGACTTTAGATGTCCAGTTTGACATCGGATTCCATCCTCCCGCCACATGTGGCTGAGTGTGTGTGGCGATGCGTGTGCTTTCCAGCTGCTGGGCTGGGCCCGAGAGGATCCGCCGGACCCCAAGAAGCCCCTGGACACCTACTACGACCCGGACACGGGCCGCCTGGCCGCCTACACCCTGCAGCCGCCCGAGGGGCTCTGCCTGGAGCAGCTGTCCCAGCCGCACACACTGCCGGTCATCCGGACGGCGGATGCACAGCGTGGCCTGCAGTGCTTCTACCAGTGGCTCGCGCCCCCCCACAGGCAGCCCTTCATGGTGGTGGGCCCCGAGGGCTGCGGGAAAGGGTGAGGGGGCACCCCAGCAACACCACCACTGCCACAGAGACGCATTTTCTCTCTCACTCTCTTATCGGTTTCTTTCATTCTCTTTGTGTACATTAAGGGCGTGTTTTTTTATATCAAAAAACACCTGACCCGAGCGGTTTTTTACCAACTAAAAAACTGACTGGGGGGTTTTGTCTAGTTCATTCTAGAGCACAATGATCTAGAGCACATTTACGTTGCAAATCGGTTACCGTATCAAAGTGGTTTGACTACGCTACCTGAATCAGTGTCAACTAGTTACAATGTCGAGGATGAGAAAATTAGCCCTTGTTTTGGCGTTAGATGCCAACGACGAAGAAAACGACGAACCTTCCCGTTTGTGGGTGCATGATATAAACCGGGGACGGCAGCAGTGCGGTGCATTTCATTGTTTGATACAAGAGCTACGGTTTGATAATGCACGGTTCAGTGCGTAATCAGACTCGACAAGAGTCACTTTGAAACCCTTTTGCGCATCGTTGCACCTTCAATAATAAAGCAAGACACCCACATGAGGTCATATTTAAACTACGTCTTTTGAGGACTTTCCTAGTGACGTAAGTTCTCGTTCATTGGTCAGCTGTCAAAAAAATGCCTGACGTCGGGTGCTTTTTCTTGGCGAGATGAACTTTTCCCAACTTGAAAACCACCCAGAGCGGTGAAAAAAACTTGCTGGCAGCGGCGTTTTTAAAAGCAACCAGGATGTTTTTACAAAAACATTCTGTATCATAGAAATATAATGTAAAACATCCAACTCGCACCTGGAAAAAAAACTGCCTGTGTGAACACGCCCTAAGGGCATTTAGCAGACGCTTTTTACCAAAGCGACTTACATTTACGTACATTTGTCAGAAGAAGGAAAAAACAATATATTGCTGTCGGTACAGTAGGATATTCATAGAAACAAGCACCGAGCACTTACAAGTATTATTTGAAGTGCTTATAACATACATACCGTACTTTGTCTGCTTATTGATCTCTTGCTGTCTGTTTGCTCTTTTTCTCCCGCTCTGTATCTCTCATGACATGGCCTCTAGGCGTATGCACACACACATACACACGCTCTCAGACGAGGTGGACGGGTCAAAGTGATTCACACAAAAACATATTTTTGTTTTCAGTTGATCGTCCACAGAAATCATAGTGAACCTCAGACACACACACACACACACACACGCACACGCACGCGCACACACCGAGAGAAATGTTGTTGAGTCAACCGTAGTTGTCCTCATGATTTTATAAGGGTGTGCTTTTTGAGTAGGGTAGAGGATATTCTTTGTTTGTGTGTAATTAACGTACACACATGAAGACACACCAAAAATGTACACAATGATATGCATATACACTTACAAATGGCAGTTTTCTGAAAGTTTAATGTATTGGTCTTGCAACATTTCCCCCACTTCTAAGGAGTAATTTAGGTAAGGTTAAGGTTTTTGTATCATTTCAGTTAAGGTTTTAATTCTGACGGTTAGAATTAAAACCTGTATGGTGCATTCAATCTGGTTGGGGAAATTAGCTTTTCTCATAGAATAGGGCATTTACTTATTTATGAATTTGACTTACGGTTACCTTTTATGCAGTTTTTTTATATCAAAAAACACCTGACCCGAGCGGTTTTTTACCAACTAAAAAACTGACTGGGGGGTTTTGTCTAGTTCATTCTAGAGCACAATGATCTAGAGCACATTTACGTTGCAAATCGGTTACCGTATCAAAGTGGTTTGACTACTTTGATACGGTTACCTTTTATGCTATTTGGTGAAACAACATGAACTTTTTGAATGTCCTCATACCCTAGCCCATTCACTAATAGGTCTGCCTATCTTGTAACAATCTGGTTTCTCTTTCTGTCCTCCTCCATCTCCTCCACCTCCTCTTCATTGCTCCCCCGTGTGCCCCCTCTCTCCAGCATGCTACTGCGCCATGCCTTCTCCACCCTGCGCTCCACCCAGGTGGCGGTGGTGCACTGCAGCGCCCAGACCTCGTCGCGCCACGTGCTGCAGAAGCTCAGCCAGACGTGCCTGCTGCTCAGCTCCAACACGGGCCGCGCCTACAGGCCCAAGGACTGTGAGAGCCTGGTGCTCTACCTCAAGGACATCAACCTGCCCAAGCCCGACAAGTGGGGCACCAGCAACCTCATCGCCTTCCTGCAGCAGGTGGGCAGGGTGGTTGAAATGGGCTGCAGTGTGAAATACAAAAGTAACATGAGTAAAATTGAGGCATCTCTTGAAGCAAAATTTGAAGCATCAAAAAATGGAGACCTTGGAGACATTAATGGATGTGTCCTCAATATGAACTCAATCCGTGGGCTCTTCAATGTAATCGCAAATAATGATCTCTTTTTAATTAAATTAAAAAATTGTATTGACATTGTTTACTTCACATTGTTTGTTCACATGTGGCACAGAACCTCACATAATGTGCAATTTACTTAGGCAAGGCAACTTTATTTATATAGCACTTCTCAAACACAAGGCAGACTTTTCATACTCAAAGTGCTTCACATAGGACTACAATAAAATATAATTATAAAATAAAATGGATTTCTAATAGAAAACAAAGGCAAAGTTAAAAAAATGCATTGTAGAAAGTGCAGTGTATTTAAGATGAACAGAAAGCTAAAGCAAACATAAGTCTTCAGTCTTGTTATAAAAGTGGTCAGAGTTGGGGCAAGTATTTAATCCTCTTACTCTTTAATTACTTTGAGATTTGCCTCTTGTGTCCCTTGTTCAGGTGTTGACATATCAAGGTTTCTATGACGACAACCTGGAGTGGGTGGGGCTGGAGAACATCCAGATCGTGGCCTCTATGTCCACAGGGGGCGCTGTGGGGAGACACACACTCACTCCGCGCTTCTCCTCCATAGTGCGCATCTGCACCATAGAGTGAGTGCAACCAATAAGGATCACGCTTGCAATTCCTCCCATGCCCTGCATGAGGCAGACGTGCGTCTCTTAATCTGTATCGGTCCTATTCTTTGTGCTGTATGAATTATACGCGTGTCTCTTTATCAGTATCTCTTCCGTGTCTTTTTCCGTGTCTTTTTCATTGTGGTTCGACTGTTTGGAACCCCTCCCCCACACAAACGCAATATTTTCATCCCATCTTCCCTTCTCCCGTTTACTCTACTACTATCTTTCATTCTTACTCACTATACATCATTTTTTGTAGCATACTTAACATACAAGTGGAATGACGCACAATGCACAAACGATAACACGCAAAGCAACCTCTGAATCCCTTTCCCGCTCTCTTTTCTAAATCCTGGGGCTCGCGGGGTCGTCGTGCTGACCAGTTACCCGGAGCGGGAGCAGCTGCAGATCATCTACGCTGCGTACCTGCAGCCCGTGCTGCAGCACGGCCTGGGCAGCCAGGGTGCCTGGGCCAACGCCGGCAAAGCCCACCAGCTGGCCGGCTCATTGGTGCAGGTGTACGAACAGGTAGGAGGCCAGCGCCCAGATCCAGAATGACAGGGGGCCAGAGCGAGAGCCGAGAGCGCACGTTCTCCCCCCCCCCCCCCCCCCCCCCCCCCTTGTTTGTTGCGTAGCGGAGCCTGCTATTGTCTATAAGGCGATACCATCCGTTGGGGGTAATGCCTGTGGCAGAACCATCCCCCCCACCCCCTACCCCAAACCCCAAAGCCTTCCACGGCACACATGGCGTACAGCCACTGGCACTGGCATCCCCACTCGCAGGGCTCTGGATGAGAGGGGTGGAGATAGAGATGTGCTACCAGGTGTTACAGCAGCCATAAACACAGCATTGTACCCCATTGTAGCGCACGGTGTAACCTAGGCTCTATGGTCGCACCAGAGGCAATAGGGCCCCGTGTGGGATTCCTGTGAGTCCCTGGCATCGGGGAAAAACACCGGCAGCACAGCTGGTGTTGAGGGGCTGCTAAGCAGGAGCAACCTATTATGGGCCCGAGGTAGAGGCTGTCGGCCGTTGAGAGAACACGGAAAACACATGTTTAATGCCATGTGGCTTGAGGTTCAGAGAAGAGCATGTGGTTGATTACGAGCGACAACGTCTAATTCTCACCCATGTTGCGCTCTTTTAGCAATTGAAACATATTCATATTTGGCGATACTTTTTGTGTTAAGAAAAGTAGATGGCATAGTCTTATGTAATGGGGTCATCATATATTATGCGTTTCTTTATCTGGTTTTGTGTATGTTTTCCCCATCGTCAGGTGAAGGCCAAGTTCACGGTGGACGACCACAGCCACTATCTGTTCACACCCTGCATCCTCACACAGTGGGTTCTGAGCCTGCTCCGATACAACCTCACTGCAGGTAACACGCTAGAGGAGTTATCCACATTGCACCGTTCAAAACCTGATCAATTTGTCAGTTGTGATGCCAAACAGAGCAGAGGGGGGGGCAACCGGATGGAAAATAATTGGCTAACGTGGCGTTCTGTAAACCCAATGTGTTAAAGTCACCTTCCCGCTCAATCCATATCCCCCTCCGATGCTTTTCTGTCTCTCCCCTCTTATCTCTCTCTCGCTCTCTGTCTCTCACAGCCTTCCTCTCGCTCTCCTCTCCCCCCGGTCCGCGTAGGGGCATCACCAGACACATACACAGACGCACACTTTTTTTCTTTTGCCGTACTCAGCACTTTTCATCTGCCTTGGTTCCCATGCTCGCTGCTAACCCTTTATTGGAAGTGAGCAGCAATGAGGAAGTGAATTTACAGCAAGTGCGTAGGTGAGGTTGGAAATTACCCAAGTGTTCTTCAAAACAAACACTTGCATGGATAGTACGTAATATACTGTATCTCAAAAGATATCAAAAAAAGTGGATGAGTTGTGTAGTCGCATTATCCCAATTGTTTCAAACACTGTTCAAACCCAGAGAAATCTGTAGTTTTATTCAAGGTTAGGCTCTGTTACATTTGCTGGGGGAATGGAGGGAATGTGTCCAACTTCTAAAAAACATGAAATTGTCCCGTCCCCCCAAAATATATATTATTTCTGCATGTAATTGGAAATATATATTTAACAGAAGCTGACCTAACTTCCGGATATAATTCAGACATAAACACAGCACTTCCAAAAGGTTTGGTTTATGTCCCCCTATGTATCCTGCTCAGTGGTTTGAACCGTTGCTTTATACGACTGGCATGTTGCACGTCTATGCCTGTTTTCAGAGAATGAATGGTGCTGCATTGTGCGGCCCTGAAAAACAGATAAATGTGTAAAGTGATTCATTAATATACTGTATTTTAAGCTACTGTTAATGGCTGTGTGCATGTTACACCAGATAATGTTATATACTGTACATTGGTGATATTAATGATGTCTCCTCCAGAAAATAGTCCTGAAAACACACCCATGTTTCATTTATTGATGGGATGTTTCAATATTGATATAGCTTGCAATGAATCCTTGCGGCTATTTCATTCGAATGAAAAAATAATTACGTGAATAAACATGACTAAACGTCAGTAAATACAACTTTAATACAATAATTCATCTGTGAACATGATTTCTCAGTCAATGTCAGATTGATTTTCCCCGGCGAAGGTGGTGGGGAAAAAAAGGATTTCCATAATCTCAACCTTCTTCATGATGTCATCAAACTACACATGTTTGAACTCTTTTTTTCATTTTTTCTTTTTTCAGAATTTTTCATTCTGTCTTGCAAAGCAGACTGGAGCAGATCTTGAGGATCCTTTGCACACCTATAGATCGAAGCAGAAATCATTACGAACCGAAAATCGTTTAGAATCGAAAATCGATTTTGAATCGAATCGTAGCCCCAAAAACCGGAATCGAATCGTGAGATAGTAAAAGATTCCCACCCCTAGTATTTATTACCATTACTTTGTCTATAAAATCATTCATGGATAATCCTTGTGTGGAGTAATGTTCACAGACGGTATATTGATAACCTCTTTAATCAAGCCTTACTCAGAGGGAAATTGCTTCATGCTTTGCTGTTACCATTTAATCTAGGTCATTAAGAAATGTGGTTCATATTCAATCATCAATTCTCTCTGATCATGTTTTTATGTTAAATTAGATTATGTTCTGGCTCTATTCCTATTTAAGGAATAGAGCCAGGAGGGAAAATCAAAAATATACAATATTATATGTAATGTAATGAAGTTTCACTGTGTATAAATTCAATAATTGACAGTCAATTAGAGGTCAGTCAATATCCCTATGAATACTACTTTGGCTCCATACTTAACCTGATGGTATGAAGACATGGTGTGATGCGTGTGTCTTTGTGATGCGTGTGTCTTTTTGTGCGTGTTTGTGTGTCTGTATGCGTGTGTGTATGTGTGTATATGTGTCTGCCCTAGCCCACGCCAACGTGACTGACAGCGTGCTAGAGGTGGTGGCCAGCGAGGCCAGGAGGCTGTTCAGAGACAGGCTGGTGTCCTCCAAAGACCTCCACGCCTTCAACAACATCCTGTCCTCCGTCATCCAGGGGGACTGGGGCTCTGATGCCCTGGACAACATGAGCGGTACGGACTTCCCGCAGACGCACGACATTAGTATTGACTGATTGAACATATGCATCACCTTCCTCCACAGGTGATCAAAAATGAAAAATATGACAACTTCTGAAGCTCATCGTGTGTGTGTGTGTGTGTGTGTGTGTGTGTGTGTGTGTGTGTGTGTGTGTGTGTGTGTGTGTGTGTGTGTGTGTGTGTGTGTGTGTGTGTGTGTGCGTGTGTGTGTGTGCTGCCACTAACGGTGTCTCAATTGCCTCCTCAGATGGGTTCTACGTGACGTGGGGGGCCAGTGAGGGGTCCGTGATGGCCCCGGGCCAGTCTCTCCCCCCCCACGGGAAGCCGCTGGGACGCCTCAACTCTGCTGACCTCAGGGAGGTCATACAGAAGGTACCCACCTAAAAGTCCAGACAGGAGACATGCACATCATGTTGTTCTGTACTTCTGAATGCTATTTTTGAAATTATACCTTTTACTGTAGCATCATTAGCATTTTGCTATTAACTGCAAAACCTGGAAATAAGAAGATAATGTGGCCCTGGTGACCAAGCCGCTAAAATAAGATTTGATTAACCTTTCAAGCTAATTAAAACCTAAATATGGTTTGCTTTTTTTTAAATTAAATTGTTCACACTGGCAAAAACCCAATATCTTGGTGATAGGGTAAGGCCAGGTGACGGCACAAAGCTAATCCAAATCATCAGTAGAACAACTGGGGGGATGAATGAGAATGTGTTTGAAGGTCACCTGTCCACTTTGTACTCATACCACACCGTCTACATGCCTTTCATACCTTTCATATTGAGATGGACTACCTGCCAGGGTACCTTTTCACCAGTCCCCCCCCCCCCTCCCCTCCCCTTCCAGGGGATGGTGCTGTACAGCCGTGATAACCGGGAGCTGGACCTGCTCCTCTTCTGGGAGGTGTGCGACTTTGTGTCCCGGGTGGACCGGGCGCTGAGCCGCCCCGGGGGGTCGATGCTGCTGGCGGGGCGCAGTGGCGTGGGCCGGCGCAGCGCCACCTGCCTGGTGGCGCACATGCACGGCTACACGCTCTACACGCCCAAGATCTCCCGCGGCTACGCCCTCAAGCAGTTCAGCAACGACCTCAAGGCCGTGAGTCTCCAGCGCCCCCCCGGAGCGCGCCGGCGCGGATTTTCTTCGTGTTCTTAGCGCCACTATGCCGATGAAAGGGTTTATTATCATATTGTTTTAATGGAGCAAAGTACACTGAGCGCAATTGTAGCCTGGGCTGTGATTTTTCCCTGCAATTTTCATTAGGACTCAAGTGTACTTCCGTCCAGACGCGGCCGTGTGCTTTGGGCTTTACGCCGCAGATACAAATTATCGGATAATCTTGAAAATCATCATGCTGTTTGATTTTCCTTGTGTGTAGCTCATTTAAAAACTTTTTACTAAGTAAGAATTTAGTTATTGCAAATTACAGAGTGTACTCAGTTGGACTACTCGGCCGGCAGATGTGGCCCGAGGAGTGCAGTCCTGACCGTGTTCATGAATCGCCGTTTTGGGATAAAATGTAACAATTTATCTGGAATGATGTCTGCAGGTAATGCAGCTCGCTGGACTGGAGGGCCAACAGGTGGTTCTGCTTCTGGAAGACTATCAGTTTGTCCACCCAGTCTTCTGCTTCTGGAAGACTATCAGTTTGTCCACCCAGCCTTCCTCGAAATGGTCAACAGTCTCCTGTCCTCAGGTATGCCTCGTGTGTGTGTGTGTGTGTGTGTGTGTGTGTGTGTGTGTGTGTGTGTGTGTGTGTGTGTGTGTGTGTGTGTGTGTGTGTGTGTGTGTGTGTGTGTGTGTGTGTTGTGTGTGTGGTGTGTGTGTGTGTGTGTGTGTGTGTGTGTGTGATGGTAGGTAGTATGACCTGGCCAAGTTTTGTGAACCGTGTCCAATGGGGAAAATCAATATGCCGTATAATTGCCTAATCACCATATATATAGATAACACATATAGTAAAATTAAAATTGATGACAAAGGCATAATGTACCCATAATCATGGGTCAATTGACAAATAATGATGTGTGTGTGGGTTCAGGCGAGGTTCCGGGTCTGTACTCCCCAGAGGAGCTGGAGCCCCTCCTTAGTTCTCTGAAAGACCCTGCGTCCAAGGACGGATTCACGGGGCCACTCTATAACTACTTCTCCTACAGTGAGTCCAATCCTCTTGACAATTTCTCCATCGCTGGTTCATCTCTCTGCATTGACAATAGTCGTCAAAATGACTGCTGACGCTGACAGCCTCCCTATAATGTGTGTTCTCCAGGGATCCAGCAGAACCTCCACATAGTGCTGATCATGGACTGCACCAACTCCAACTTCACCATCAACTGTGAGAGCAACCCCGCCTTCTACCGCAAATGCTCGGTGCAATGGATGGAGGGCTGGTCCGAAAGCAGCATAAAGAAGGTTGGCGGGGGCGGAGGTGGAGAGTGGAAAAATAAATATGCTGCAAGAGAGATGGGAAAGCCTTTACAGTTGTCTGAAATGCATTTTTCATTTTTTCATTTTTCTTTCCATTTTTTTAAACTTCCAGTAGTAGTTCAATGAATGTATTTGAATTAGCTACATGGATCATTAGTTACATTGCTTAAGTTTTACTACGGTTCAATTTAATAAAAGGAAAGATGAGAGCGTAATCCTTTCATAATATGAAAGAAAATTGTTATGAAATAATCGTGCCTTTGTTAGTTTCTGACTTAATAAGATACAAATACACAGACTCTCATCCATTAGCTCGCAGCCTGGAGTCTTGAGGGCTGGGAGAAAATACTCCTACCAAACGATGTCATCTACAATATAAAGTGTTGAATATGAGCTTGAAACCCATTTTCCTTTGTCAGATTCCTGAGTTGTTGCTGGAGAAGATGGACGGAGTCGGGGAGCAGGGTGGAGGGGACAAGACCTGGAGCTCAGGTACCCAAGTGACCCCGGGATCGGCCTTATCCAATCAATAGATATGAATATTATCATAGCTGAAGCAGTTGGTGTTTGGTGTCTCTGTCCTGTACAGATTACCGTAAGGCACGTGGCGTTCAACTGCTGATCGGCTACTGCTGTTTGTTCTCGCCTACAGCCCATTAGACTATGTAGAAAATGCCGGAAATGTTAGACATAATTCTAATAGAGCATATAAGCTACCAATCCATCGCAGCATTCACTTTATGAACGCGGGTCTTTTCCTCGTTATGTATGATACCAAGAGGATTTGTGATCAATGCTGATCTAGAGAGACACTGTGGAAGTGCTGTGTAGCCTGACCATGACGGTCAGGCTGTCCATTAAAATGATTAGGCTAAGGCTTGAGCTCAGCCATGCGTCCTTCCCCAGGCTCCGGCCCAGCGGACCTGTGCAGGCTGTTCCAGACGGTGCACGAGTCGTGCCGGGAGCACGGCGCCACGCCCCGGCAGTACATGGCCTTCCTCAAGGTGTACAACGCCATCTACAGCAGCAAGCAAAGCCAGCTGGTCACTAAGAAACAGCACCTGCAGGTACAGTCGAGGGAATGCGTCCCTCAAACACTGCACCTCATATGCTATGTCCTATGCAGCATCCCCTAGAGTCTTGCTTATGTTGCATAGCGCTTATTGTGTATGGGTATATGGATTAAAGTATAGGTTATGGGGTAACGAGTAGCACTTTACCCTATTCTTTAAACCCTATGCTTCCATACACCATATGCACTATACACTATGGTGGCTACACCCTTTAGCCTGCTTCCATTCCAAAAGTTGTACACCACGTTAAAATGTTACCATGGTATCATAGCCAAATTTTATGCCAACATAGCTCTAAATGGCTGCAAAATAAAAACAATCAACCTTGTTTATTCCATTGAATATGGAATAAACAAGTGATGACTTGCATACCACTGAGCACATGCAGAACCCAACCTTCTGTGTTTGTGTTTGCTGTTTGTCAGGCGGGCGTGGCCAAGTTGAATGAAGCCAAGGCCTTGGTGGATGAGCTGAAGAGGAAGGCTGCAGAGCAGAGCACACTACTGAAAACCAAGCAGCAGGAGGCTGATTCTGCCCTCCATGAAATCACAAGTTCGATGCAGGTGTGTTTGTTGCATGTCTAAATAGTAGACATCCCGTTGGTGGTGACATTGTCATTACAGTATTGTCATTGGAGAAATATCGTTTAAAAATACTGTCGGCAAAAGTTCTTAGAACGAAAAAATGGATCATAATACTATAGCTGGCATAAGCTCATGGCGTTTGAATGCTTTAGACTTAAGGTAGGAAGCAAAAAGAGAAAAAGTGACTTAATAATAGAAAGAAGCTTACATATTTGATTGTGTAGAACAGAAACAACACTATTATCATACTCTAATATGAAACTAGCTTTAAATTCAGACTGAACCTGAATTTGTGCTCACATAAAATACATTTTCTTTCCCCCCACTCATAGTGGGCTCACATGCGAGAAAAGACATTTTTATTTTTTTGCTAACATAAAATACTTTTTCTTTGCTCACACTCATAGTGTGTTCACATGCTGATCCTTGTTATCTTATATTGATGCGTATGAGACCATTTTCTTCACACTAAAGCCTATCTGTGTCCAAGCTTATGAGCCCTGTGCGTGTATACGATACTGATGTGCAGTACCGTGCTTATCAACATAGTTCACCTCACAACACAGCTCTTCGTAAATGGTGGGAGAAACATTGGTACACATACACATTATTAAAAGCATGTGATTTAAAGTCAAATAAATAATCATAATGAATGCACAACAATATATATTAAATACTCCATATTTACATCTTGATACTGAATCCTATTTTGAAGAACTCTCAAGTGAGAGTGTAGCTGTTGAGCAACTCTTTGGAGGAACATTTTCAATGAGGTCGTAGATTATAAAGTGAAGCTGGTCGTTAAGATTGGTGTACTAAATTTGTCAACCCCATCAACGGCACCCGAGGTGAGACATCTCGGCAAAGATAAGCAACCAACAAATCGGATGGGCAAAACGCCACACTGAAGATAGCAGATTAAACGGAGACACTGCGGTCAACTCTTATACGGAGACTTGATTAAACCGAATGGTGCCCGGGTCTCCAGTGAGTGAGAGAGATATTTTAAAATGGCTCCTGGTGGCGTATTGTGTGTCGTTCCATGCAAGTCTGACTCTACTCCAGGCAGCGTTTATCCTCCTTTCAACTCTCAAACCCCAGAGCTACGCACAGGAGAACTTCTTCTGTGGAGGACTTTTTCCAACAGTAATATTTTCGGTATCCATGCACATCCACGTGATTCTATTTCTGCTGCTCCAAGGAACTTATGGATCGTTGTGTAGACAGACAAAATGAAGGAGAGGAGAAAGTAAGAAGAATGTTGGTTAATTAACCTCCTTTTCTTCTCGGTGTTGGGAGTGTCGGTTCATACCGAAAGAGAGTGATAGTGAGCACGAGAGAGAGTGAGCACGAGAGAGATGGTGAATAATTAGTCTGCAGAGCGGTAATTAGCGAGTGGATTCGGCCCTCTGGGCTGAAACAACTTGTGTCTTCTACTGAGGCAGCAGCAGCATGAAGGATGGCTGGGCCTAACAGACCAAACAGTCAGTCACATTGGAGCAGGGGGATAGATGGATCTGTAGCTGGATGATGAAGAACACGATATTTGTAGCTGTCAGCAGTGAAAAAACACTTGAAAGAGATGGTGGGGGTAAAAAAACAAGTAAATAAATACTATGCCGAAGGAGGTACTGTCAAAATACAGGAATAAAGCATGGAATGAATGGAAGATGAAAAAGAAAAGATTGATGCATATGAGAGACACGGAGAGAGAGAGCGAGCGCTCGTGTGAGCGGTGTAGGAGAGATCAATCGTGCCAAACACTTGCTCATCTTTTGGCGCTCCCCTCTCTCCAACGCCTGTCTGTGCGTTTTGCCTGTCTTGCTAAACCAGGCTTTTTATCTTCCACACAGGGAGAGGGGGCTTTGGGCCATGTGCCTGAAACATCTTAATCTTGGCCCGCGTCAGTGAGACTGATTTACATTTTAACAGTGTGTTCCTGTGCCTCCTTCTGCTGCGCTGCAGCCTGTAACGTCTGCAGACAGGAGGCTGGCCTTCCCAGGGTGGATACTGATAAGTCTTCAAAAGAAAATGGCATACTATTTATGTGTTCAATTGAAGCGTGCTTGGGCTCAGTGTAAAAACACATCAGTTGGGGCCCTTTCTGGAGTAAGGCCAAAAAAAAGAGAAATCATCCATAAAGCCCAGGGAGAGAGGATGAAGACACTATTTATTGGAAGTCCTTCAGAGGGCCGCATTACGCGCATTCATAATGTATTAAAGAAAGGTTCCCTGGGAGAATCCTTGTTTTTTAGCACACAAGTGAAAAGACATAAGTTAAAGTGGCAATCTCAAAGATGTTCATGCAACTAAATGTGTGTTAAGACACTATGATCGAATGAGGTTATACAATGGAGGATCTGTGGGAATAATTACCGCCCATCGCCAAAGAGGTCGCCACTCAGAACGAAACAAACATCTTTGAGATTGACAGTTGAGGATTCATGTGGAGCGCAGGATTACAGGTCTAATGGTATTGGTAACGGTGAACTTCACAGAACGCGGGCGACCAGAAGACGGAGATGGAGAAGCTGAAGGGGAAGATGTCTCAGGAGCTGTCCAAGATCGAGGAGAGGACGGGCAAGATAGACGATGAGCTGCAGGAAGTGCAGGCAAGGACACGGACCCAAGACGATGTTTATGTTATTAATTCATTAATTATATGTGTGTGTATATAATATATGCGTGTGTGTGTGGGTGGGTGGGTGTGTTTTTTATCTAGATACCTTTATTTGTCTTTTTGGGGTTTCCGTAAATTCTATTCCCCTATTTGATTCCATTTCAAATTCAACGAAAAACATTCACGAAAACGTAATAAAGCCCCACAAACAAATGACTGTAACTTCCTGTTTCACCTCTTCACCCTTCCTCCCTCTCCTCCACCCTCGCCACCCTCTCCCCCTCGGTCCTCCAGCCCCTTGTGGACGAGGCCAAGAGGGCGGTGGGGAACATCAAGTCGGAGGCGCTGTCAGAGATCCGCTCGCTGCGCATGCCCCCGGATGTCATCCGGGACATCCTAGAGGGGGTGCTGAGGCTGATGGGGATCTTCGACACGTCCTGGGTCAGCATGAAGAGGTGAGGCTAGGGTCAGGGGCTGTTGAGGCTGAGAGGGATCTAAGACACGACCTGGGTTAGCATGAAAGGTAAGGTACGGAATGTCACCAGAGGAAGATGTACACCTCGAACGTGGGACAAGAGAACAGATTTACAAGAATGTCAAGCAGGAAAGTGGATCCATGCCAGAGGGAGTCATTTAACTGACAGAGTGCTCCACACCACACGAGTGCTCGGGAGCAGATGATGGAGAGAGGTCAACTGAGTTAGATAGAGAGAGGGTGAGGGGGAGTGAGGGGGGGAGTGTCGGTAGGGCAGCCATTAGAATGCACAGAGGTGAAGACAACCACATGAGTCTCTTCTACTCGCTGTCCTTGGTCTTTAAAGAAGACGAGGAGAGCAGATTGAGGTGGAAGATGGGATAATATAGAATACATGGAGTAAGCTGCCATATAGATCCACACACGCACATCTTTTGAACATAGAGGGTAGATCAAGAAGTGCAGACTGCAGGGAGGGAAGCTTATGGAGGAATAGAGAGTATACTATTCTTAGAGAAATGAGATAAAGGTTGAATTGAAGGTTGAGTGCACAGAAGACATACAAAATTCATAAATTAACCAACCTGCTGCTTTGGGCTTTCCATCCAGCCAAGTGTTGCGTGTCATTGAGTTTAAAGTCAGGTCCTACTTTTAGATTTAGATTTTCACATTACGCAAAGCCCTGGCGCTGACCAGCTTTTTAATGACATCCTGATGGACACGGTGATTGAGCCAGACAGATGGCAGAGATGTTATATACAGCCTAAGGCTGTGCTTACTGTGTGCGTGTGCGCGTTTTTTGTGTACGCTGTCCATGGTGTGTGTGTTTGTGCGTGTGTGCTTGTGTGTGTGTTTCCTGTTCATGCTGTATAACTGAATTGCTCAGTTTCCTCACAGGCAGTGCAAAATATGATCAGGCCCACTCATGACTCATGCTTATGCTGCTTTGAGCAGGGATGAAAACTATGTCGTATGTGTGTGTGTGTGTGACGGGCTCTGAATTTAGTATTCGAGTCAGAAATGAAATAGCTTGCTGTTTTCTCTACCATTAGTCATCAAGCCTAATACCCCCCCAATTTTATGCTTGAATTAGCATTAGCCGCCTAATTATCCGCTTAAATCTCTCTTTTTGCTCTGCTGTCTTTGTGTGTGATGATGATGTGCCTGTCCTGTTTCCCTCAACACATCCCTCTTTAATACCATTACTGCCTCCCCATTTACCATCATCTTACTCTCTTTCTCTCTGTCTCCTTCTCTGTGTGTGTGTCTGTCTGTCTGTCTGTCTGTCTGTCTGTCTGTCTGTCTGTCTGTCTGTCTGTCTGTCTGTCTGTCTGTCTGTCTGTCTGTCTGTCTGTCTGTCTGTCTGTCTGTCTGTCTGTCTGTGTTTGTCTCTCTCTCTCTCTGTCTGTGTCTCTCTTCTCTCTCTGTGTGTCTCTGTGTCTCCGTCTCTTTCTCTCTAGCTTCCTTGCAAAGCGTGGTGTGAGGGAGGACATCGCCACGTTCGAGGCGCGGGACATAACCCACGAGATACGGCAGAGTGTGGAGGAGCTTCTCCAGAGAAACAAAGCCTCCTTCGACCCCAAGGTCGGTGCCGTCTCGATATCTGATGCCATGCAACAAAGACAAAGCTCATGTTAGAGCCTTTTTAGAAATAAAAAGGAATGGAATGGAGCTGAGGCTGATCAAAGTATTTATGGTTAAAGAAGATAGTCTGATCCAGAATGTAATGGGCTATTTTAACCTGGCATTAACCTTTCACTGTTGACCGAGTCAGAGTCACCTATACGGCATTGTCATTCTGGATAGATGTTTGAATTTGGTTAAGACACTCACATGGGATGGTCGGTCTTGATGCCGTGTTTGTTTGATCCGAGCCGTGGTCGTTGATGATTTTGGACATGTTATAGTGTTATAATTGTCGCCGCTCTCCCGTCTGTCAGAACGCCAAGCGAGCGAGCACGGCCGCAGCTCCTCTGGCTGCCTGGGTCAAGGCCAACGTCCAGTACTCCCACGTCCTGGAGAGGATCGGGCCGCTGGAGAAGGAGCAGGCCACACTGCTGGAGTATGGACGCACGCACGCAGACACACACGCACACAGACACACATGCACGCACACACACACGCAGACACACACACACGCACGCACACGCACACACACTATTTTGAAATTGATTCAAAATTGAATCAATTAAATATAATACACAAACAGCTTTTTGGATCAACATCGTATACTGTATATGCCTATATAATCTCCTAATATTGGTGAAATACAGTTTATTTTAGACTTACCTAAAAGCGTGTGTGTTTGTGTGTAAAGAAACCTGAGGAAAACGGAGAACAGGAAGAACAAGCTAGAAGACCAGCTCAACTCCGTGGGAGCCAAAGTCAACGAGCTCAAAGAGAAGTACGTTCCCCCACATCTGTTCCTCTCACCCACTTATTGCCAGAAGCAAGATTACCCTTAATACTTTCCGGGAAGGTTAAGTCATGTCAAACCAGTGGTCCAGTGAATGACACAATTCCTCAAACAATTATCACATGGGGTTTTTTTTTATCTGCGTATCCTTCCTTCTGCCATTTCTGTTTGATCATTCAGTTATAAATGAAGGACTATATCACTGTTATTCAATATAATAATCCCTTGTTTTCTGAACACTCTCTCGCTCTCTTTATTAAATTCAATCCAATTAAATTTAAAAGGATCATTGGCATGAGAAACAAACGTTAACCTTCCCAAAGCAGTTGAACTATTAGGAGTTCAAAGTATAAAGCGTTAAATACAAAATATATACATATTAGATATTATTTTTTAACAAATATTTTTCCTATTTATTGTTGGCTAATAGTTAAAGTCCAGTCGGATGATTTATCTCTCTCTCCCTCTCCAGGTTCCAGTGTCGCACGACCGAGGCAACTAAGCTGGAGGTGGAGGTGACCAAGGCCCAGGAAACCATCACCGCCGCCCAGCAGCTCGTCTCCCAACTGGACGGAGAGCACACCCGCTGGAACACACAGGTGTGTGTGTGTGTGTGTGTGTGAAAAGTATTGAAGACAATTAATTCCACTCACATAGTACTGACTGATGTGAGGGTCACAATAGGTGTGTGTGTGTGTGTGTGTGTGTGTGTGTGTGTGTGTGTGTGTGTGTGTGTGTGTGTGTGTGTGTGTGTGTGTGTGTGTGTGTGTGTGTGTGTGTGTGTGTGTGTGTGTGTGTGTGTCATCGGGAGGGTGGGTCTTTCTGTCTTTAGTCCCTCCTGGCTGTTTTCCTTCCTCTCTCCAGGATCTGTCTGTCCTTAATTAAACCACTTAATCTCCCTCCGTACCAAACACAGGCAAACTCTTACATGAACGCCCGCATGCATAAGCCCCCACACACACACTCGCGCGCACACACATATGGAAGGTTAAGAGACGCCGTATTGTAGACATGTACCGATTTAATTTGATGTAAAATTTTGCGTTCAAGCTTTAATAATGCAGCACTTTAAATCGTATTTTATAAGACTGTAAACAATGTCGTTTAAGTGGTTAAAAAACATCTTTAGGAACAGTTTAACAAACCCTAAAACGATGTGTAAGAAGTTCCTGACAGCTTTTAACCACAGCAGTGAGTCACCAGTCAAATGAACTCCTGCTCCTGTTTTTCGCTGTCGAATTAACAAACAACCAAGAGGCATAGATCTAGGGCTGCAATAACACACATTACATCCACATTAAACACAGTCGATCAAGACATATATATGGATCAGTATGCTAATTTCCAACAGTTAAGGGAGAAAGAATGCACTGATCGAAGTGAAAATAACGTTAAGCCCGCAGTGGATCACTGAATTAAACGTTGATTAAACACCCAATATATCCTAGGCCCATAAAGTGTGGCCTTGTGAAGGGAACGCACAGCGGTGAACTGTGTGCTAATGGACTGTATAATGGACTGCTGTGGTCTGACTTTGGTTGTGGTCTGACTTTGGTGATTGGTGATTTGGTGAAGAGGGTTCATGATGACTGGCTGTGAGTTAATTTGACTGAAATCAAATTATTGAACACACTATTCTAGGCGTTCACTAGCCGGCTTGAACGCTGTATTTTACGCGTTTTAGAGTTCATGAGAAACGGTGTAAAAGAGACAGCGCTAAAACAGTGCATTATACGGCCTAATAAAATACAAGGGGTAAAATTCGGCCCTCTTAACACTGTATCTGAGGTAAATTGATATAAATTCTCGCCTACTCAGTGGTGACTCTTTTGGCCTTCCCTACACACACATGTGCACAAACACACATTCAATGCTTCCCCTCGTGGCCCTCACCACAGACCCAATTAACTTTCCATTCATATTTCTCCTTTCATTCTCCCTCTCTTGGTCTCTCTCGCTCTCCTCATCTCTGCCCTCTACCCTCTCTTCTCATCCACATACAGACACATCCACACACACACACACACATACTTGGCTGAGCTTCATTCAGTGCATACAGAAACGCAGCGAGAGAACGGCAGGGCACCGGGTCCAGGGCCTGCTTGAACGAGCGTTGGTCCGCCTGGCGGTGGTCCGACATTTGACCCAGCGCCCCATGGATCCACAGTGTTCAGTGTCCGTGTGGGGGGCCCACAGATGGCCCCAGCCTGGCAGGCTGCAGAGTAGAGCGGCGCGGACACCTGTCGCAGCCATTAGCGCCGCGATGAAGCAGCCGGTGGAGCCCTAACGCCCGGGTCCCCGCCGCTATATCCCCTGCGTTAAGTAGCCATTGCTAGCCACCGCCGCACACACAAGTAGCTCCCCCTGGAAGGGAGGCTCATCACCGCTCGTCTGACGGTTATTATAAGAGTCACTTAGGATGTTTGGACGGGGGGCTAGCAGGCATAGATGAGTGGCTCTATCGCAGTATGTTTTTTCTCGTCTCCTGGCCGGCTCTTTACTCCATGTATCTGAATTCCATGATTTTTTTTTTTTTTCTCTTTTCTTAAAACATGGTGATGTGGGTAAAGGTGAAATGTTAACCTTGCAACTACCTGTTCGTCAATTCTGCTCTCCATCTCCATCCATCCCTCTGTCCCCCATCCGTCTCCCTCTGGTGGCGTTCCCGGCTCCCTCCGTCTGCGTGTCGGCGGTCGTCTAGGTGTGTGAGATTAAAGAGGAGCTGGACACGCTCCCCATGAGAGCCATGCTGGCAGCCGCCTTCATCACCTACCTGTCCTCCGCCACCGAGGACCGCAGGAGACACTGTCTGGACACCTGGATGACACACTCCGGACTACAGAGTGAGGAGAACTTCACCCTCTCTAGCCATACCGTTATATTACAACTATCCAGCAGTGTTTTTGCCCATCTCTGTGTTAAAATTCTTCTCTGCTCCGATGTGTTTGGATGTGTACATCCCCATCTGGGCAGGAGACATATAAGTGGCCTCATATGAGGCATGGAAGAAGCTTTTCGGACACTTATAGTATAACGCCACGGTGTTTAGTGCTACAACATAGTACTTGCTTAAAGTATCACAAAGTTAGCGTGGGTCGTAACCATGGGGATAACACTCCTTCCTTGAACTCTCAGCCCAAATGGCATTTTTCTTATATCATAGTGTCGAATTTCAGCTAAAACAGGAGGTTCACCCACACTAAAAGGCCAAATCCAAGCTCTGCTTCCTGCATGTATTCAAAGACCTGAAAGGACCCATGTCGCCACTCAAAAACCATGCACACCCTTTTGCCGTTCCATGACCTAGGCGAAGACGTGCAGTCTTCCAGAGTGTAGTCCCTGTGTTTGCAGCTTTAACATGTGCATTTATGATGCCGGATGCTGCAGAAAATGCGTGATGGTCCTTTTTTAATCGCCTCACTTCATAGGTTTGAATTATAGAGTAAACACTTCATTGTGCTGGTTTTTATTGTTAAAGAACCGTGCCAAGACATTTAGTGCTATATCATTTCGGGCTTGGATTTCAATTGAACACGTATAAGTGGCCACTTATCGCCGCGCTCTTGTCGACCCTCGTGATGGCATGAGGAGCTCATAATTGATGGAGGCGTGGTTCCTGTCACTGCTGGTGGCCACAAGCAAGACCCTCCATTGGTCCTCTGCCCTGCTGTGTCAGAAACTTGAGCCAATCACGTCTCTCTGTAGCAAGTTTAGCAACACCGCATCATGCAGAAATATCGGGTCTGCATGTGAATTTTCATTGTTATCTAAGAATCAATTGTGTGTGTGTGTGTGTGTGTGTGTGTGTGTTTGTGTGTATGTAATAATCAATTGTGTGTGTGTGTGTGTGTGTGTGTGTGGCAGAGTTTGACCTGCGCTCCTTCCTGTGCTCGGAGAGCGAGCAGCTGATCTGGAAGAGCGAGGGCCTGCCGTCGGACGACCTGTCCATGGAGAACGCTCTGGTCATACTACAGGTGGGTCCGTCTCTCCCTCCCCCCTGGTCACACGCGTGTCCCTTCTCCTTTCACTTGCACCCACTGATCCCAGGCTCACAAACCGCATTCAGCCTTGCACGTGTTGAGGGACCCTATCAGCAAGATGCCCAGCAAACCATAGACTACCGTAACGATGAGCTGGTAAAAAGGGTGGCTGATCTTTTTGATCCAAGAAGAAAAATGTTTGATGATGATGATGATGATGAACGATGAATTCCATTGCTGACACTACCATTGAGTGTGTACGTGGGTTTTAATAGCAGATTGTAACGCGCTTTACAAGGCTTGAAACAATACCTTACATAATCCATAACAAAAATGCCATGTGTTGGTCTGTTTCTACGCATGGCCCCATTGGCATCTAGGCATGGCTAGAACACAGCATGCTACTGCTAAGCTGTCACGTCGATTGTCGATTAACCTGCCATTTCTGTTCTTGTAACCCGTCTCTGTGTTATCATTGTGCATCCATCCTGTCTCTCCACTTTGTCTTTGTCTCATGTGTTTGTCTTTTTACATGGCCACACATAAGATCAATGCGCTGAAACAGAGGGTAAGAACTCATCGCCTCATCCATCCCGTCTAGCATAGATCCTCTGTCTGTGTCCTTGATGCTTTGTGTCCCTCTATTCTCTCTCTTGCACGCGCACACACACACACACACACGCACACACACGCCATTCAATCCACTTACCTAGCTCTTTCTTTCCTTCAGAAGTTTCACATTCATTAAAATCCATCCTTCCCTCTCTCCCTTTTCTCGACTCTAACTTTACTCCAAGTATTTTTGGAATTAAGTCCCTTTGACCAAACCCCACATCATCTATTGTGTTTACGACATTTAAAACTTTCCCAGCAGTTCAGTGCACTCTTTAAGTTGAGCGGCACGTTGAGTCATCTTAGTGATTCATGTGGCGGCTCTTTGAATGGATGGCTTCCCCCCTAAGGATTCAGTGATGTTGAGAAATTAGAAACAGACAATGGTAGAGGATGCAGGGAAAAAGGCTATGGAACCTTACAAAGATTTCAAGGTTTTTTCAACAATTTTTTACATAAAGGAAGAAAAAAAAAAGGCTTTTTTGTCAGAGCAAAGAATGATTCATACCCACCATCGCCACAGAGTCACTATGAGCAGCAAAAATTATGCAATTAGAGTATTGTGCACTGTGCTTTGTGGTTACAGGGTTGTATATCTCTGGATTTTAGTAAAGGGAATAAATCAAAACAAAATGGATGGTTTGAGCTGAGGGAAAAGTTCCAAGTCGTGTTTCCAGCCAGCAAAATGTTAATATATCATTATATATTAAATATTTTCTATTATTGTTATGGTTGTAATTGTTATTGTTATTTGATTGTTTGAAAGTTGTAGTTTTTTTTTATGAATATTAAATAAACCAAAACACTGAATATACAAAACGCCAATCAAAGACTTATTTTGGTTGAATACAGAAAAAGGTCTCTGAGTTTGAGTTGTTCTTCCTGTTTTGCAGCTTAGTTTCTGTTTTAATTCTTATGATTCTTGACCACAGTGCCGATACATCCTGCTTTACCGTGCTTGACGTCATCAGTCTTGACACCTCATACAGAACTGCTAGGAACCAACAACCATAAAAACACACACACGCACGCACGCACGCACGCACGCACGCACGCACGCACACGCACACCTTGTTTGATTTGTTTTCTGACAAAGGCTGTAGCTCATTCACAGATCTTCGAATGAAAGCAGGTGTTAAAATGAACTGAACATTCTCTGTTTGTCCCTCAGAGTGTTGCTTGTCCCTTTCTGATCGACCCATCGTCCCGGGCAACCGAGTGGCTGCGGACACACCTCAAAGAGCAAAAGCTAGAGATCATCAACCAACAAGTACGCACGCATGCACCCACGCACGCACGCACACATGCAGGGCCACAAAGAGCACAAGCTTGAAATCATCAACCAACAGGTGCACAAACAAATCCCCCCACCCAACACCCACACACGTACACACACAGGTGCTTACACGCACAAACACCTCAAAGATCACAGGGGAGAAGACTCATTAGAGAGTAGGGTCTTTCTGGTTGAACAGTAGATTGATTGTGTTTCATGTCAGTTGGGAGCCATAAAGTAACAGCTTCAGACGTTTGTGTTTAGTTCTTGGTTTATCTTCTCTTCTTAGCATCAGTCTCAGTCCTCCATCCTCCTTAACAAACACACGGACCAAGGGCCTCGTTTAACTTAAAAAAGTTTGTCTCAAGCGTAGAAATTGAGAAGAAAATAATTCTCCACAAAATAAAGTTGAATAACTTATATGAAGTTAATTCTATGGTAATCTATTCAAAATGGACGTTGTCGCAAAAAGAATGATTTATCTTCTCATTCGTAATAACACTTTTGACAAATTAACCATGAAATTAGAAACATATTTTGAATTATGTAAGTAGACAAATATTAAATGTTTTGTCTATTATGCAAGTAGACAAATTATGCAAGGAGGTATGCAAGTAGACGAATATTAAATGTTATCTAATATTTTGTTTGGGATTTCTTTCCTTCTCTTAATGTGTGTGTGTGTGTGTGTGTGTGTGTGTGTGTGTGTGTGTGTGTGTGTGTGTGTGTGTGTGTGTGTGTGTGTGTGTGTGTGTGTGTGTGTGTGTGTGTGTTATCCTGTCACAGGACACAAACTTCATGACATCCCTCGAGCTGGCAGTGAGGTTTGGTAAAACTGTCATCATCCAGGAGATGGACGGAGTGGAACCTGTCCTCTACCCCCTGCTGAGGAGGGATCTCATAGCCCAGGGTAACGCACGCACGCACACACGCAAAAAGGCAGGCAGGCAAGCACGCACCCACTCGTTTTTGCCAAAACCCGAGACACTCATTGGAAAACCAACCAAAGACAAAACATTTAAACCACAATGATTATCATGGTCCTGGGGATGGGTCTTCAGCCGTGTGCGCTTCGGTTCAGGCATTTGTGCCATTTATTTGAGCCATATTGTGACATCTTTCAGGTGTAAAATGATAACAGAAGGGTGGCAGCAGCTCAGGAGGTAGTGCGGGTCGTCTTGTAACCGGAAGGTTGCTAGTACGATCCCCGGCTCCTCCTAGCTGAGTGTCCTCCTAGTCAAGGTGTCCCTGAGCAAGACGCCTAACCCCTACTGCTCCCGACAACCGTCGGTGTGTGAATGGTATATGCTAAATCCCCTAATAAAAACACAGCGACAATTATATTGTATGCACTTTACAGCACCACACCGTTGCAAACACACAGGAGGACATGTGTGATTGGACAAATTAGTTGTACGAGCCTACTTAATATACCTCAGCCAAGTTGCTATCTGGTGCTCTGGGCAAATGGGCCCACATGAAAAAGTCCAGATTCGGTCTGGTTTGTTGCCATTGTACTGTTAATAACAGCTTGTAGAAAATGCAAATGAATGAGAGGTGGAGGAGGAATATAACTGACAGATATGAGATGTACCTGCTGTTGGACCACTTAGTGACGTTACTCTGGGAACAGCTAGTGCACATTGCCACACCGAGGCCCCTGTTTCCATGGCAACAAATATTACAGAGGCTAGATGTGTGTGTGTGTGTGTGTGTGTGTGTGTGTGTGTGTGTGTGTGTGTGTGTGTGTGTGTGTTGTGTGTGTGTGTGTGTGTGTGTGTGTGTGTGTGTGTGTGTGTGTGTGTGTGTGTGTGTGTGTGTGTGTGTGTGTGTGTGTGTGTAGGACGTGAGAGATTGGGTCGTAACAAGTTGTGCTAAATACAGTATACTAATTTCAGAATATTACACCATGGTATATTTAATCTTGTTTAGATGTTTAGGGTTACTTTTTGTTGTCGCTAGTTGCAGGATTGCTGCATAGAAACAGCTTTATGTGTCTAACGTGCATCAATGCCTGCACAAACATATCACACTCTAAAGCGGTTGCTCCAAATATCCATCATACTCCTTCATGGTCACCTGGTCATGCGCTGACAATTACACACTATGCATTACCCACGATTACTATGATCCAATGCCTCGCAGACTACCCCTATGGAGCAGTAATGAATTTTGATGGCTGATATGGATCACAGTGCAGGATTCATGTTCATGGAAACGATCTCCGTAGAGTGCTGATGTGCTATTTTTGTAGTTGGGATTCTTCCGCCTTGTTTTTTTTGCATGTCACTCGTTATGAGCTTGCATCCGTTTCCCGCTGCAACATCCATTGTATTTCGATTACTTCAGTCCTAATTGGTCCCTTCCAATCAACGTAGCCCTAGTAGTGATTATTTATCTGAAACGGTCTTGACGAGACGCCAGTGAAAATGAATCATGTTGAGCGATCAGTCGAGAATACTCTCTTGTAGTTCTGTGGGAAGAGTGGATTGGAGTTGGAGATAATACACACAGACACACACGCGCGCGTGTTCACACACACACACACACACACACACACACACACACACACACACACACACACACACACACACACACACACACACACACACACACACACACACACACTCACACACTCTCACACTCTCACACACACTCACACACACACTCACTACACTCACTCACCACACATCACACTCACTCACTCACTCACTCACTCACTCACTCACTCACTCACTCACTCACTCACTCACTCACTCACTCACTCACACACACACACACACACACACACACACACACGTATTCACACACCCTTCCCCCTGTAACCCCTTGCCCAGGTCCGAGGTACGTGGTTCAGATCGGAGACAAGGTGATCGATTACAACGAGGACTTCCGGCTCTTCCTTGCCACACGGAATCCCACCCCCTTTATTCCCCCCGACGCCGTCTCTGTGGTTACCGAGGTCAACTTCACCACCACCAGGGCTGGCCTTCGGGGACAGGTAACACTCACACACACACACGCTTTTAAAACAACGTTTTTTTCCTGCAATAAGTACGCTTTAACCCCTCCAGTTTGGACGACTAGTTGCATTTGTCACAGGAATGTAGAAGTAATCAATGCACTCAGTAATCCATGCACTAATTAATTTGAATAAATTGAAAATAATAATAAATAATAATAAAATAATAATAAAACGTACATGAAATTTTCGTAATGCAATCTTGTGTTACTGATTTAGTTGCCTCATAATAATAGAAATCATAATAATAATACAAAATATAAATAATTTACACACCAAGATGGCCATAAAGATTTATATTTACAGGCTAATTTAAATTCAAATTTAATGGCCAGCTAATGGAAACCATGACACATACACACCCTTGTCATATGGACTGGTGAAAACGCATAGATGGATGAGGATTCCACCAATGTACACATATAGAAAGTGAGTTTAAGCTGTACCGGTATTATATACAGACTATGTGTATACAGACACTCACACAGGAGCTTCTTTGGCCACTGGTTGTTTACCTGCCTATAACTATTGTAGAGCTAGCGGGATGCATGGCTAAACAGAGATTATAATCCATTTGGTGCATTTACAAAAGTGAGGTGTCTGTGGTTTAATTGCATTTTAGTTAGGGGCTATATTTCAGGGAACTGTACTTTGTAGTTTGCGCACTGAGTAGAAATATTGGCAAAGCGACGTCTCTATCGAGAGGTTCAACTTGGTCATAAAGGTATTTTAACAATGATTGTTTTGGCCACAGATGACAGCCCTGGGCTACCCACATAACATTATCTACAGCTGTTTGGATAGTCGACTCATCTAACGCTAGCTTAACATGTTTATGTGATGTTGCTTGCAGCAATTTCATTAGAATGAGATGACACAACGTTCAAACATTAAGTCCTCCGTGAAACGATGATAGATTTTTACCGACGTGGCGGTGAGGACAACACCATGCATGTTACATATTCTCTTTTCTTCGATCCATATTGAACAGATTTTTGTTGTTTTCTTTTGCTTCTCTGAAGCATTGGCGCAACGACAGTCAGTCGACACTGCCTTTGAAGAAACAAAGATGAAGCGTCACTTAATGAAACCAAACACAACAGAATGTGGGGAAACTATGTACAGGCTAAGAAGTGTGTGTGTGTGTGTGTGTGTGTGTGTGTGTGTGTGTGTGTGTGTGTGTGTGTGTGTGTGTGTGTGTGTGTGTGTGTGTGTGTGTGTGTGTGTGTGTGTGTGTGTGTGTGTGTGTGTGTGTGTGTGTGTGTACGCTAGTTGTTAGCCTTGACCATCCAGCAGGAGAAGCCAGAGTTGGAGACGGAGAAGACGCGTCTACTTAAGCAAGAGGAAGACAAAAAGATCCAGCTGGCTCTCCTGGAGGAGTCCCTGCTAGAGGTACATGCCTTGTGTTATTGCGTTTTTTGGTTTTCAACTCTTTCAGAGGGAACTTTCAGAGGGAGAGGCTGGATAAAAGTGTTGATTTGTTAACACTCGCATAGAATGTGTACTTTAACGTAATACCGTCTCAGCTTCCAATATTAGCCTTTTAACTAAGCAAAGTCTGCAGCCCCCATCATTAGAAATATCTGTTTCCTAAAATACTTGGCTCCCTGTACTTGTAAACATGCACACACACACACACACACACACACACACACACACACACACACACACACACACACACACACACACACACACACACACACACACACACACACACACACACACACACACACACACACACACACTTTCACACTAGTCAAACTAACAAAACGCTTGCACACACACACACACACACACACACACACACACACACACACACACACACACACACACACACACACACACACACACACACACACACACACACACACACACACACACACACACACAAGCAAATGAGCACACATACACACTCACAAAATGATCACACACACTAAAACGCGCACACACACAACAACGAGTAAGTATGAGCTTCCATGGTATTCGACATCTAATTATTGTAGAATTATGGGAGCCATCCCGGCTTGACGTTTCCACGGTCCACGGCTTTCTCATCTATTCTAGTTGAATACATTTGAATGCAGTCTACCAATGTGTTTAAAAGTGCACATGGAACTGTGGAGCCAAAGCACTCTGTAGAATTAACAATTGCATTCCACTAGAATGCAGTCCGTGTTCTAATGGCCCCGCAGATTACCTGCAACGTGACAATTATGCCGTCCTCTCCTCTTCCTCTCGGCTTATGTAAATGCATTGGTCTGTCTCCGTATGTCTGTGAATCAACAATGTGGACTGTCTGTCCACCTGTCTCTCTGGAACCGCATGGCAGGCTCCAGTGTTGATCTCCGTTTGTCTGTCCGTCTGCCTCCCTCTCTCAGACCTTGGCTACAGCCCAGGGGAACATTCTGGAGAACAGAGAGCTGATCGACAGCCTGAACCAGACCAAGGCCAGCAGTGCCTTGATCCAGGAGTCACTGCTGGAGTCTCACAGGCTGCAGGCCTCCCTGGACCAGGTGAAGCATCCCATATGGACGTCTACACGTGCACATGCACGCACGCACGCACGCACCTACACACGTACACAGACACACGTACACACACAAACACTCCAACATCACAGACACACATACACACACTCCAACATCACACACACAGACACAGACACAGACACACACACACACACACACACACACACACACACACACACACACACACACACACACACACACACACACACACACACACACACACACACACACACACACACACACACACACACACACACACACACACACACACACACACACACACACACACACACACACACACACACACACACACACACACACACACTCCGGATTTCACCTGGTGTAGTTCTGACACAAACATGCCCATGCCATCCTCTAAGGGGCAGTGTTTCTCTAGCACTGCCTATTGTCCTCTGCCCTCTGCTCAGTTCCTTTTTATACTTCTCTCTCCGTCTTTTCTTTTACACTGTATTCTTCCAAATGACACCCCTCTATTCCCACACCTCATTCTCCGCAGATTACCACTCAACCTTTACATGCGCTGCTCTCACTTCTGTCTCGGTCCTTCCGCTGTATTTAATCTCCTGCCTTCTTTTTTCTTCTGGATCACTTTTCCTCCACATCCATCATTCCACGCTACAAATTTGGCTCATAAATCTATCTTCGTCTCCTCTTTGCCCCCCGCCAGCCCACACACGCACACAAGCACGCACGCACACGCACGCACGCACACACACACACACAACCACAATTAAATGTACCTCTTGGATCTTCCTCACAGGAGCGGGATGCCTACCTGCCTCTTGCTGAGAGTGCCAGCAAGATGTATTTCGTCATCACCGACCTGTCGAAAATCAACAACATGTACCGCTTCAGCCTGGCCTCATTCCTGCGTCTCTTTCAGAAGGCCCTGCAGGACAAGAAGGTGATTGGATGAAAGCATCCCTCTACTAGGCACACTTAGCCATCCCAGTGTTTTATTTTCATTTTTTAATATTTTAATACTATACGCAAACACTCCCAGTAAAACACTTTTATCATCGCGTAAAGTGTGCATGTTTTTTACTTGGCCCCGAGAACGTCTCCACTTGAGACATAAAGCGTAACACGACATGACGCTTGCGCCCACACACACATGACCCCCCCCGTTCCCCAGCATGGATCCCTGCTCACTTTGCCTCCTTCCACATCATTGTCACAGTGGTCCACATTTCACCACTACATGCCTTTGTAACTCTGCAGTTCCACTGACCACTGACCAAGACGGTTCCACGGAGCCCAACCCCTATTGGTCTCCTAAATCAAACAAATGAACGCGTCAGCGGCAGTCCTGTCACGCCTGACGCTGTCCCATCTGTACAGATTATTTTAAAATGTTGATTTCTTTACACACGTATTATTATTTGCTGAGGTTAAGCTCGGTCCCGCTGCGCTTGGACGCTTAGCTTGGTGTGTTGCTGATTTTATTCCGAGGGAGGGCCTGGCTGGCGGGGGAGGTTGGTCGGCTGGTAGATTTTAATGAGTATTTACATCGATGGACTTTCATTGCTGGAGACGGACGGCCGCATGGACTCTCTGCTGTTACACCACAGCCCTCCATCTCAGGGACAAAACATAGAGCACCACACGTGCAACATGTCCATGCTTCCTTTACAAGTACGCACACACAAACGCACGCATTCACGCAAGCACGCGCAAGTAGTCAGGCCTCCTCTCAACCACCATGCAACATGTGTGATGTTTATGCAGAGACCCAGTGGGTAACGTTAAGCCCGTTAAGGAACCCACATCCCAATGAATGTGCATCAGCCTACAACTATTTTACAGCATCAAAGATTCTCTCACACACGCACACACACACACTCTATTTGATAGCGAGTGTGTGCGCTCTAATTCCTCAGATCCTGTGGGAGTTGTTTGAGCCAAGGGTGCCATCCAAGAGTGTAGCCAGGCAGCAGCTGGTCAATGCTGTTAGTTTTTGTTTGGTGGGGTGTATGCGTGTGCACACATTATGCCCAAATGTAAAAACATACATGCACACGCATCTGTTTTCAGCCTGTGTGTGTGTGTGTGTGTGTATGTGTGTGTGTGTGTGTGTGTGTGTTCATCCATGGCATGAACCCAGTGTTGGGGGTTCATGCGATGGATGCTGCATGTTACTGTCATTGTGTCGTGATGACTCATAAATTGGGCTTTATATGTACTTGAACATATTGTCGCTGTGCAGTTTCGAACAGCCAGGGGTCATTGCCATGGTTTACAGATGGTCTTTGAGTTTTAGAAATAACGTTAACCGTATGCCCCATGCACTCTTTTATCTGTTGGGTATGACACACACACACACACAGAAACACACGCACACACACAGACAGGTAAATAATACAAATCGCAACCGCACACAGATGAACACATACACGCATTCAAGAACACACACAGACACAATCCCAGGTCTAAAATGCCATGACTGACTGACTGACAGACAGACAGACAGACAGACAGACAGACAGACAGACAGACAGACAGACAGACAGACAGACAGACAGACAGACAGACAGACAGACAGACAGACAGACAGACAGACAGACAGACAGACAGACAGACAGACAGACACAGACAGATGCATGCAAATCATGTGCATGCATATAAAGAAAAACGCATACAAATGCACCCACACACAGCACAGTTGTTCAGGAGACATCTAGAATTGGGAAGCAGCTTGAAAACATTCCCTCAGGGCTCGAGGCAGCCTGAAGGCAACAGAGAGCCAGGCAGGGGAAACAGAAGGACAGCCACTGAACTGGGAATAGGGGCCGGGGGTGGTGTGTGTGGGCGTTTGTCTGTGTGGCAAAGTCCTTGTGGAATTTCTTTCTATGGCCTTTTTCCCCCTAGTTTGTTTCTGATTCTCTCTCGCCCTCTCAATCTCTCGCTCTCTGTCTCCTTTTGGTTCTGTCATTTTATTTTCTTTGTTTAAAATTGTAGTATCCTTTCGTTCCACTTCATTCTTTTGGAACAATCTCTTTCCATCCCCTTTGTTTATCGTGCTTTTCACCTCTTTTGTTTTTGAAGCTCTCTCTCTCTCTCTCTCTCTCTCTCTCTCTCTCTCTCTCTCTCTCTCTCTCTCTCTCTCTTCTCTCTCTCATCTCTCTCTCTCTCTCTCTCTCTCTCTCTCTCTCTCTCTCTCTCTCTCTCTCTCTCTCTCTCTCTCTCTCTCTCTCTCTCTCTCTCTCTCTCTCTCTCTCTCTCTCTCTGAGTTATGTCTCTATTTTCTCTCTCTACCTTACACACATATGAACAAGCTCATGCGCACACACGCTCACTATCTTCTAGCAATTCGCTGTTGTTCTCTATTTTAAGATTTATGCGTGCGTGTGAGTGTGTACGGTACCATTTCACGTGCTCATATGTATCGCATGTCCCCGTGTTGGCATTGCTATCCCCTATTCGCACCCTCAGGCTTCTCCTCTCTGTCTATGGAGATTATAAGAACACTGTCTTTCAAAGTAATGGGGGCACATTCTGTCATGAAAGACAACATAATTAGACAAGCAGGCTGCCCTGTGCTACCAGCTCACCATACCATACTGGTCCCCAGTCATCTCCAAATGAGCGGGGAGTGTTCCTGCTCAGCTGTGCCCCTCAAGCGCCATCTTTGAAGACACCTCATCCCTTGCTCTGGCACTGCCTCACCTGGTACTCCTGACACAAACCTTTATTTGTGTGTGTGTGTGTGTGTGTGCATTAGGAAGAACAAAGCACTGATGTCAGGATCGCTGCCCTGGAAGCCAGCTTGAAGCGTCTGGTGTATGAGTATGTTTGCCGCTCTCTATTTAAGGTAAGCACCCACTCTGAAACACGCACACACACAAATACACTAGCACGCATTGATGCTTTGTTCCTCATAGTTGTATTGTAATCTGAAAAATGGTGAATCAAGTTTAATTATTAGATTTAATAGATATCTGGTTGATGGTAGCAGTAAGATACATGAACATGCTGGCACCTTTGCCGCACCTGAAGATACGCTGGCTGTTGACAATGATGGCCGTGGATTGTATGTTATTCGTCACACCCACACAATTAAAGGTAGTGTAACCCTGAAACAACGCCGGTTTCAAAATCATCATATTCAGCACATCATTCTGCAATATCCATATCTTTCACCCAGCCTCACCATAACAACAACCTTTTGCTTTTGGACAGGGAAAGCTATCTGTTCTCTTCTGAAATTTTATAACGGATATGTATTCAAATGGAACATGCAGTAATGACTCCCAGCCAATATTGACTATCACACCAAAACCTTGCATTGATGAGGCTGTAAATGGGATTTCTGTGTGTGTTTTGTCTGTATGCCTGGTGTGTTTGTGTGTGCTTGCATGCGTGCATCTCTGCGTGCATGTGAGAATGTGTGTTGGTGTGCATATTTTATAGGGTCACATGATAATGCCCAAGGAGGTTTAGATAAAGTAATGGTAGCTGCTACCACTGATAATGTGTGTCCTCTAGGCTTATTGAGCCAAAATTCAAATAAACACACACACGCAACCACACACACAAACATTGGACTACATTATCACCCTTCCTGTCAACATCCCTGTTGCAGAGAGAGAGAGATAGCGTTTTGCAGGATGAGGGCCATAGGACTTGCAGCAGCGTGAAATTGGGGGGGGGGGAGGGGGGGGAGAGAGAGAGGAGAGAGAGAGAGAGAGGAGAGAGAGAGAGAGAGAGAGAGAGAGAGACGAAGAGAGAGAGAGAGAGAGAGAGAGAGAGAGAGAGAGAGAGAGAGAGAGAGAGAGAGAGAGAGAGAGAGAGAGAGAGAGAGAGAGAGAGAGAGAGAGAGAGAGAATGCTGCCAATCTATCTATACAATCATTGTGAGATGGGGAAGACAAATAAAGTGG
Source organism: Melanogrammus aeglefinus (assembly GCA_900291075.1). Taxonomy (NCBI): domain Eukaryota; kingdom Metazoa; phylum Chordata; class Actinopteri; order Gadiformes; family Gadidae; genus Melanogrammus; species Melanogrammus aeglefinus. The sequence goes on along the minus strand of OLKM01000031.1, from coordinate 589,981 downwards.
TGAGGAATGGACTGAGGAGGAAACCGAATTAGACTTAATCAAGGGGGGGGGGAAAGGCAGTGTAGAATGAGAAAGATAGGTGGTGAGAGACCAGCGATGTTTTTTGTTTGTTTGTATGTGTATGCGTGTGTGTCTGTGTGAGAGAGAGGAATTCTCTGTCACTAAAGCGTGCGTTCACTGGTTCACGTCCCGGTGATGTGAGGTGCCGTGACATGTTCCAGGTGTTGCAGGCGGCTGTGGTCTCTGGGGCCGTCAAGCTGTCACGGTGACCGTGTGTCCATGCCTGAACACCCATACCCATACACAGGCATGCACGCTCTTACCTTGAAAAGCTGCAAGCGTGTGGCGTTCATCGTTTGCTCCTCTCCTTTCCTCTCTGTCCTGTCCATTGAACTACATTCCCTGTCATCTCAGCCATTTTGGTGTAAACTGCTGAGAGACCTAGGAAGTCTGTAGAGGGGAAACAGGGGGGCCTTCTGCATGCCATCCAAAACGTCACCTAGCTCGGGGTGACATGCAGAAGGCACACAGAGGGAAGCTCCTCTTCACTCGCTGCTAACGGTCTTCATACAAAGACAGACGCTTTGTGGCAGGGCGGTTTTGTTAATACCTCCAATGTGACAAAATAAAAGATGCTCTTTAGGTTACTCTGACCAGAAGCCCTTGTCCTGATGTAGAAACTTTGCTCTGTATCCTATCGTTGGGTCAATCTAATTATAGTGCAAAGGGAAGCAGTATGCTTGCGTCTTATTTAAAGAGAAAGTTGTCAGAGATGGCAGGTCAGAGCAGAGAGAATGTGTGCAAACATGATGCCGGCTTGATCCTCTTTCCTTTGGCATCCCTCCCTGTGTTTACTCTCTCCTCTCTCTTCTTCTCTCACACGTTCTCTCGGTTCACTCCTGTTATTCCGTTCTGCCCTAATCTCTTATCGTCTTCCAAGTGCTGGCAAAGGAAGGGAAGCCTTTGCTTGACTTTCAGTTAGACCTGTGAATACTGAATCCCAAGAGGGACTTTATTGAAGCTGTCTGACTACCCCCGCTCCTGGCAAAGTGCAGTTTATCGCGTCAGAGATACAGCAGCCACACACGCGCCTGCACACTAACATGCACCCGCGCACACTCACACACACGCGCAGAGAATGAGAATCAGATAGTCAATGTGGCCCGCAGGTAGCATCGTCTCACAGCTGAGCAGTCAGCGCCGGCTGGGCGTTTTTTTTGTTGCAGACATTGAACAGGGAAAGGAGAATGAAGGATGCAGGTTGAGTGCACAGGAGCTGAGAACGCTCTCGTCCACAGGCATTTATCCCAGCGTCTCGAGTTGTCAGTCACGGAACGGTTGGCGTTGAGGGCGGAGAACGAGAGGGCGATGGGAGTAGTGAAGAGGGTTACCGCTGCATCACAACCTCGAGTCAAGTTGCCTCAGTGCAAGCTGCCTCTGAGCTTTTAGGATCTGTGTTTAAGGATTGTCCGGTATCTATATTTTCATAGCTATGTGAGACCATCCTGATGCCGTGAGTTCTCTCTGCAGATGAGTCCAGCCTCAGGCCTGTTGAAAGCCTTAGCCATACATCATACAATTATAGGACCAATCAGTACTCGGGGTAGAGAGTTTCAGTTCATGATGAAGCAAGGAACGCTATAGTCAGCATAGATTCTAAAATAATGATGATGGCCCCCGAGGACAGTGTAGCAATCGACGGAGAAACCGTTGGTTTATCTGAAGTAGGGCGATTTGCTTCTTCTTTTACACCACAGGCTTTTCTCAGTGGATACCATGTTTTTCGCCTTACTTGCGATCGGATTTGGCAGAGGTGAAGAAAGCAACATCTGGCTTTTGTCTTCTGACAAATAACTCTGCAGTAGTCCTGGGTATTTACCCGCTCCAGCTCTGATCAGCATTGATAGAAACAGGACGCTTGGCCCCTTTAGTGCGAGGCTACGCTGGGTGCTGAATCTCTGAGCCTCGATGCGTAGAAAGAAACAAAACGACATGCAACAGTGGTTTTGTTCTTTGGACTGCATTTGAACGAAAGAATGAATAAGTAACAGACATAAAAAAAAGCTATCCCTTTTCATATTTTCACTGGCCTCCGTGCTGCTCTCTGTTGTTTACAAACCCTGTCTCCAGCGTGTTCATGACCGTGAACGTTGCACACCAGAGAAAAACCTGGACGTACTCATCTACTGGCAGCACTGGGAGAGGAGTCAATGGGTTTTCCCGCGTTTAAAGTACCTGCATATCCGTGCTGGTTTTGGTAGAATAAGGGGTATGATTGTCAGTTCAAAAGCAATCTTGAATATCTGGATGGTCTCACATGGCAGCAGACTGACGGTAGGATGTAGATATTATAGATTGTATAGTCAATGTAATAGAAGAGCAGAACAGCTATTCCCCTGTTGGCAAGTCCTCATTGTCAACCACACTTCATGAAACAGCAATAATGTATGAATAGAGAGGAAGGGTAGAATTATATATGGCGAGAAGAGCAGTACAGATTCAAGGCAGTCATGAAGAGACAAAAAAGTTCCCTAAGTTACTTGGCCTATTGGAATTCTGAGTGACACTTCCATTTCGGATATCTTAGGAAAAGTTTGGATTTCACTTGGGTAGTGAAATCAACTTTGGGGTAGAAAAAAAAGTTACGATGACTTGGGACATTGATTTTCAATTTGTAAATTGACACACTTGAATTTTGTCATCACATCTCTCGGGGTCACACTATTTGCAGTCCCCTTGGTAACCGCACCCTCCATTCTGGTAAAATCCCTTCCCTTCCACGCACATACACATACAGACACACGCACGCACGCGCACACACATGCACCCCCCCCTTCTCTGGATCATTCAAGCAAGCATCATCCCTCTCCTCTCTTCTTTCCCCTGAACTTTGACCGTAATTACAGACCTCAGTGCCATCTTTCTTGTTCACTTGTCACTTTGGATTCTCTCTCTCTCTGTCTCCATCTCTCTCTCGTTTATGGCTTAGAAAAAAAGTTTGAATATGTCACTTGGCTACAGGAACATTGAATGTACGAACAAATAAATCCAATGTGCTATAACTCGATTTATGGTCGGGGCGGTTACCAGCCCTGACTTATTCCTTATGAACCATTTTATTGATTCATTAGTGTGAATAACCCCCCAGCAGGCTTAAATGTTTTGGTCATGACCCTGTTTTACCCTTTCATCACTTCCAGCAAGGTCTAGATATTTGTCTGCCTGTATGTGTTCCGTCATGTCGACCAGGGGGTCGGCAACGACTGCTATCTGTCAGAGTCCTCTATCACATATCAAGAGCACCTCAGGGCCATGCATTCCTGACGTTTAGCTGTGCGCGTGCGTGTACATGTGTGTCTGCGCGTGTGTGTTTTCGTGTGTTTGTGTTTGTGTGTGTGTGTTTGTTTGAGAGCGGCACGTCAGGACCCCCTGCAGAGTTCTGGATGTGTGGCTGTCAGCTCTCTCCCAGTGTGATACATTGATGCATCGGCCTGCAGACAGACAGACAGACAGACAGATGGGGGCGACCAGGCCTGGCCTCAGCATGCACACAGTGTGACAAACTGCTGCTTCAACACCCCTCTTACGTTGTCCGTATTTGTCCGTGTCGTTGGTGGTTTCCTTGTATTTGTCGGTGTGTGCGTGTGCATTTTGCAGGTGCATTGAGCAGTGCATGAGATGGCTCCTGTGTTGATCCATTCAGGAAGATGAGCCGATAAACATGGCCGCTCAGGTGTCTCTAAAGTGCCCAGAATAAATTGATTTATTCAACATTACCCGGCATCTATCTGCCATTAGGGGTTTGTCTGTGGGTTTATGAATATGTGTGTCTGTGCGTGCGTGTTTGTGGGTGTGTACATTTGTGCTCTGCTTCATTGTTGTTCCACTCTACGTAAATGGACCCAGGCACTGCAGTCATCGAGAGGAACGGTTGCAGAATTCTGTGCAAGAGTCCAGTTTGTCTCCTGTCTTCCACTTCCTCCCCAGTCATTTCAACAAAGCCTTCGTCACTGCCCCCCCCCCCCCCTCCCCTGTATTCTTCTTTTTCTTCTTCTTTTCCCTTCTGAGTCATTAGTCTTGCTTTCTCTCACTGGCTCTGTAGGTGGCAGAGAGATAAGCTAGTTGATTGGCTTCTTCTGCCTTATCTCCCCTGCCACCCCTCCCCCCAGTGAGATTGGATTGGTGTGCAGGGGTAGTGGGGGGGGGGGGGGGGGGGTTTGAGGGTAAAATTATAGGACTCTTTCTTATTGTAGCCCGCTGCCGTTGGCTGCAGGAGGCCGGTTGGTTCCCATGCTGTTCCCCTAGTGCCAAGGGGTTCCAAGCATTACATTCATGATCTGTGCTTAATAATCTAGAGCTGGATCAGGCGCATCCGGAAGCTGTAGGAAACTGTTTAATGCCACACCGGGAAACATCACTGACGGAAGAAGAGATGTAAAACCAGGCCGAGATATCGCTTTATTTCCTTTACCCTCATGTCTAATGTCTGCAACACTACATTCATACCAATTTGTATTTTCTCTTTCTCTCTGCCTCTCTTTCTCTCTCTGTCTGTCTCTCTGTCTCTCTCTCTCTCTCATTCTGTGTTTGTCTCTTTCTCTCTGTCTTTGTCTCTCTCTGTGTTTGTCTCTGTATTTCTCTTGGTCTCTGTCTATGTCTCTGTCTCTCTGTCTTTTTCAGTCTGACCAGTTGATGTTCGCCATGCATTTTGTCAAGGGCATGCACCCAGAGCTGTTCCAAGAGAATGTGAGTACCGTGGCACACTGACATTTTAACGACTGGGCGATAAAATGTGATCTCTTTTTTAACATTGAACTGTTCTCTTGCAGGAATGGGACGTCCTAACCGGATTCATAGTTGGAGAAGTGTTCAAGAGAGAGGTGTGTGTGTGTGTGTGTGTGTGTGTGTGTGTGTGTGTGTGTGTGTGTGTGTGTGTGTGTGTGTGTGTGTGTGTGTGTGTGTGTGTGTGTGTGTGTGTGTGTGTGTGTGTGTGTGTGTGTTTATTTTGCCATTTGTATGTTTTAAACTTTTAACACCACAACTAGGATTGGATGTTGAGACTCATTGACTAACTCTCTGTTCTGTATGCAGGAGTTTCCCTCGTGGATCGACCAGGAGAGACATGGAGCTCTGTCCATTTTCAAGGTACTCACTCGCTCGCTCACTCAATCACACAGAAATTACACTTGTATGCATTGAATGGTCAAAAACAACCTTTCATCCAAGAGCAGGCTCTGAACCAGTTCGTTCTCAGTCTGGGACCTAGTTTGAATAAAATAAAAGCGATAAGAAAAATAATCTAATCTGCATTCTGAATACCCACAGAATCCTAGCAGTTCATTGACCCATTTAATGTCCATGCTCTAGCTAATGAATGCAATGTTTATACATGAGGGTAGGAGCAACAGGCACAATTGGAATAGATTAGATTTTCTTCTGACCCATAATGTTCTTTCATCCGGCCTAGAGGAAACATCTATCATGGATCGACCATTTGCATTGTCATCATTAGGAATGGCCTCTTGCGCAAAATCAAAAAAACGTTGACTGAAATCCAATGCGTTTCAGAATAAATTGAGTTGTAGATATTTATTATCATCTCATACGCAAAGGACAAACAATGGCATGCAGTGGCTATATTACCACGGGCCCCACTGGTAATGGAACTGATTTAATTGACGCTATTCGACATCAGCGATCTGTTAGAAATGCTTGAAATGTTCCCCCATCAATGCCCTGTTTTCCCCATCTTTATCCTTTGTAAATATGTTGCATTAATGAATAAACACATTTTTTTTATAAAATGCCTAAGATATTTACCACTTCTGGATGTATATTACGATGTTAGAATAGTGTAGGGGATAGTTATAGTAACATTGTGAACATCACACACTCGCTTACACTATCAAGTCAAATTTGAATCACTGAGAAGTAAACATAAAGCAAAAGCCCACGATGTGGTTCATTTCACGTTCTACGGTGGGGACCTTGTCAGTGTCCAACAGTTTGTGAAGTCACACCTTTTCAACCAATCACGTTCCTCACTTTAACTCTTCTCCTCGTTCCGGTGCTCTTCTCCCTCCCCCACCCCCCCCCCCCAGGCTACCTTCTCATCCCTCTACCAGTCCCTGAGTCTGAGTGACGGAGAGCTCTGGCTCCCCTTCTCCCGCAGCTCCCACTGTGAACAGGAAGTCCCGCCCCCAGTCGCCAGGAAGATTACTCCCTTCCAGCAGGTCAGCTGTTAATCAGCCCCCCGGCAGGTGTTAGCCCTGCGGTGGTTTTAATTATTGATGTGAATGTTGACACGTGAATGGATGTACGCTGTGACACATTATTTGTTATGACAAACTCTGTTGTGTCCTTGGACTTCCATTTCTCAGCACTGTATCATCCAAGTCACGGACGTTTCACATTCAGTTGGACTGATGCGATAGTGGCTCCAGTCAGAATAATTATAATGCATCCTCTCCAGGTGTTGCTGGTCCAGGCCATCAGACCAGACAGACTGCAGAGCTCCATGGCTTCTTTCGCCTCACAAGCCCTGGGTAGGCATCCTCCCCTCTGCTCCTTAATTCATCTGATCTATCTTATCCCCCAAACAGCATTTATGTAGATGTATGTGTTTATGAAGTCCCCATAAGCACAGAGACACAGTGAAACGGCCAGGGTTGGTGTTTGAATGCAGTGAGCAGATTCCTGAATGGAGTCTCACTGCAGGGATTAATATACGCTCCTTACAAACAGACTCGCACGCGCGCACACACACACATGCGCACATGCACATGCACACACGCACATGCACACACGCACTCCCGCACACACTCACACCTTGACAAACACTGTGCCCGTGCTGGAGACGGTTGAGCGTGGTGATTTCTCTTCATCAGCCTGGTGGGTTAATGGGGGGAGGGGAAGCGGGCGCCATGATCTGTTGATTAACCCCATGGTGTGGGAGCAGATTGACTCTCCCTCAATGTGCTTTAAACCTCTCTCTCTTTGTCTCTCCCTTTACCACTCCCAGTGATAAAAGTCACTCTCTCCTTGCGTTTACTTTGTTGTTTTTGCTGCACCCTTTCCTGGTAGCGTTTTGTCAACAGTTAAGGTTGAAAAGGTTTTAAAAAAATCACTTCAGGGGTGCCCCGGTGGTTCACCGGGTAGAGCGCGTTACATATAGGCTCTATTACGAGGTGACCCGGGTTCAATTCCTGCCCGTGCTCATTCGCTGCATGTCCTCCCCTCTATCTCCCTAACCTTTATCTCTCTCACTCTATAATCAGCATAAAAATGCTAAAAATAATATAGGTGTAGTTGAGAAACTTGAAACTAATTAAAATATATTCACATTACACCGAATATTAATTCTGTCTCTTATTTCACTCATTTTGGATGAACCTCTGCATTTATTTCATAAGGTAAATCACTGCTAGGGTGTCCTTTCGCCCATGTTTTTAGCAGAGTGTAAAAACAAAACAAGGTATAGTATATACGCAAAAACTATCCTATTGACGTTCCTAATATTCTTTCATAGAAGTCCTTCCATGCCTTGTATCTGCCTCAGGCTGTCTACTGTGAATACCACAGCCACACACACGCTTTATACAGACATCTTTTGTACATAAACACTGAGGCGTTGTTTCTGTCATTTTGTTTCCTTTTTTTACACATTTGACAGACACACACAAAGACACACGCACACGCACACACACACACACGCACACACACACACACACACACACACACACACACACACACACACACACACACACACACACACACACACACACACACACACACACAATATCTGATTGTGGGTGTGTGTATGTGGGCCTAATGAGCCCATCCATTCAGACCAGATAATCCTTCTAATGGAATGTTGGCTTGTGACAAAACACTCTGAAAATCCACTAATTGGTGTCAGGTAAAACTAATAAGTTGCCATCTTGTGTGTGTGTGTGTGTGTGTGTGTGTGTGTGTGTGTGCGTGTGCGTGTGCGTGTTTGAGAGAGGTCTGTGTGTGTGTGTGTTGCATATTAGATAGCATTTAGTTGAATGCATCAAGTTGTTTTCCAAACAATTGAGCTTTCAGGTTAGGAAACATTTTAAGCAATGTTTAAAATGTGACATAACTAATACTAAATAATAAATAAATATATTTAAATTCTAAGACGCAGTGGTGTCTTGGCATTTAAGTTGTTAGTTCTTGAATAGAAAAATGTGTTTTCTTTGATCAATTACGTTAATTGTGGAACAGCTTAATGAATTTGGCTTTGCTATTCCCTCTATGGTGCTTATATATTACATCCAAATGTGTCTTTCTCTGGCATGTTACACAAACACAGACTGTTTTACACACACACTTTTGCAGCTATTCATAAATCCAGTCTCTAGTTCAGTCAAAATCAAAGTCTCTCTCTCTTTTTGCTCCAGTGATCATAGTATTAATGTTGATTATGTTTTAATCTTAATATTATTTTTTATATATGCACGACATTGCACGTACATTGGATAATAGTGCCTGCTAAAAATCACAAATAAATAACTAATTTATTTGTTTTCACAAAGTCACGTATTCGTAAACTTATGTTTTCCTCTGGCAAAGCTCTGATTTATTCCTCTCCTTCAGCCACAGAAGTATGTGTAAAGGTGGTGTGTGTGGTATGATGACATTTTTCTGATAATCCTCTTCTTGCCTCTCACATTTTGGCTGGCCAAATTAGGGGTGTATCCCACAGGAAAACAACTGTGGTTTATTATCTTTCTGTGCAGATAATGGTTTTCTTTGGCAATATTATTCAATGTACTTTCCCAAAGTATCTGATGTGACCGATTATTCTACCTACTGTCTTAATCAGTATTTTCTGAGGAAAAGCAGGAAGCACAGCGGATGCTTAAAGTTTGTCCTCTAGTTTGTCTGCTTGTCTGTGTCCTTCCTGTCTCCAGCACGTCCACTTTCTCCCTGTCTATGACTTTCTCTTCTCTCTACATCATCGGTCATGCTCGCCCATAACTTAACAGTGGCTGCCTCATGGGGCCTACCATGCAGGGCTCTCTGAGGTCTAATGGCCTCAACCAATGAGATTGTTTTGCTAAATGTGGGCATATGTGAAATTTCTACACCAATCAAACATTATGGCAGGCAAATGGGCATTGTGTGTACTTGCAGGAAAATACATTTCTGATGTAAATAGAAGTACCTACTACCAACAACTTCACTTTGGTAGCGTAGTTCCAAATAAACCAAATTCAAATGTGTGTGTGCATATCGTTGGTGCCATTTTCACATGGAAGTGTAAGTGGTGAAAGCTTTTTGTTTCACTTGAAACTATTATTCAGAGGAATAGACTTCTTATTTACCCTACACGCCACTGATCAACCATTGTGTTGACACTGACAGCCAGGCTGACAAGTTGCTGAGAATTCTCACAATTTGTACCTGCTTAGTATTCAGGAAATGTGGTTGGCTGTGTTTACCACAAGTGACTGCACACTGCAACGACGGCTATTCTCAAATTTTACAATGAACCAATCAATGATGACTGTTTGATTTAAAACATTTGACTGAGGTTCTGAATGATAATTCTCTGTGCAGTGAGGTTGTTAAATGCACGTTATAATTATCTAAAATATACTCTTTTATCATAAGAAGTATAAACTTTTAGTCTCTAACATGTGTGTCGCTTTTAATGTTGCCTCGCAATGCTTTGTTATACACAGGACTGCAACAAGCACACTCACACAAATCACGCACCAGCACGTGTGCTCTTCAAAGCGCTGTGCTGTATCTGTCAACCTTGGATGTCAGTGTTCCCACCGTATGAATATTCATGGCCGTATGAACAATAGCTGAAGGCCAGACGTTCCTCAGAAGTACTGAGAGTTGCATTGCCACTCCCAGCCCTGTCTAACTCGAAGCCAACGCACATCAGGCGTCACATGAAAACACATCACTCCATACACTCACGCATTCACACCCACACACACACACAAACACACACACACAGACACACACACACACACACACACACACACACACACACACACACACACACACACACACACACACACACACACACACACACACACACACACACACACACACAATATGTGCATATTGAAGAACACATAAATGTGAGTTGCAACTGAAATTCTGAATCTCTTAGAGTGCTGACTTGATCTTAACATCGTATTTGTAATTGCAGCCGCTTCACTTATAACATTTACTGATCATTGTGCCTTCTTGAGGTAAGCAAGAAATTTAAAGATTATAGGAGTCTATCTCCTCCTACATTGGGATGAACTAAAATCACCCTAGGCAACAGAGCAGGGATGAAACACTTATGTTTAATGCATATTAGATATTGATTTTCTTGATTTGTAAATAGATCAAATTATAACACTAGTGGTATTGGATAGTAGCAGTATAGTGTAGCGTGTGTTTCTTCATTTATTTTCATCTGTGCAGACAGAAGACGCAAATTATAAACAATTTGTGCACACGGTTCTTGCTTCTGGAGAATGATGTCATTATGTTTGCCCTTTTTTCTGCCTTACCCCCTGCCATCTTTTTTTTGTCTCATTAGTTTGATTAATGAAATCAACACTGAAGGATTTTTTTAATATTATTATTATTATTGCTCTTTTCGCTTTTGTTGTATTGCAGAAGCTCTCTCGCTCTCCCTCTCTCCCTCTCACCTCCCCTCCCTCTCTTCTGCTACCGAAAGTCTTTGAAATTTAACAAACTGAAGCCATTTTGGTTAAAACATTAACAGTGGTATTGGGTCTGATTTATGGTCAATAGGGTAGATGACTAACAATAACACAATATCACAGAGGAGTCCTTCACTGAAATCCGCTCACAGTACAGTCAATCATTAGTAGTTTGATTGGCATGATGTCATGCTAATTTAGTGGTCTGCTCCCATCCCAGTGTGTATGAAACATTTGGAAGGTATACAGAAAGACTTGTTTCAACCCAATGTTAAAGTGTATCAACATTAGCATTTACATTGCTGTTAAGTATACATATTTTTATTTCAAGTGAAATGTTTTAAGTTCAATGTTCTGCTTTTCTATTTATTTATTTAATTGGCCCAAATTAGTAGTTTGAAATAAGTCACAAGACTTCCTTTCACGGAAACGATTCAAATAGCATGCATCAAAAAGACGTGCAAAAGCAGTCAGACGGAACCGGGCTAATTTATCAACTTAACGACAAACCGATACTGTTCGCTAGATTAGCATGTACAGAACAAAGTCATCCGAGCTTGATATTCCTCTGAGACATCATTACGTTGCTTAACAGGTAAGTATCTACAACATTCACGCAAAGAGTTTGCTAGTTACTCCCAGCTCTAAGTTTCGCTGAAGCCATGAAATTAGGGAGGGCTGAGAACACTCTCCTTTCATTAAGCTAGTTACATTGGAAGATAACCAATGTAGCCACAGAGAAACGGCTCATATCAGCCAATTGTTATCTATTAGCAATGATAAGGAGGCGTTGTTTGATAAATAGTAGAATGAGTATTCATATGATACAGTATTGGGAATATACATAGTAGTATACATGATAGTATAGTATTAGTATCAGTATGTTCACAATAAAGGTAAGACTTTATTTTTGTAACTTGTAAAGTGTAAGGGTTAGTGTTTGGGTTAGTTATTGATGTTGTTCAATCACAAGTTGATTGTCAAATTTAGGTCACAATTTGAACTTGCTTTCATATTTCATGTTTGTGTAGTTAGTGTGACCGTGTGAATTTTTTTCGCTTTTAAGTTAATAAGTTAAGTTAATAAACATAGTGCATGTTAGAAACATGCAAAAAAAGCACACAATAGTTGAAGTAAATGTACCTGTACACCAGTCTCCTCTCTAGCAGAGGGAGCCCCAAACACAGTTTAAAAGAGCCCATTAATACCATTTCACCTCCTCCCCAGAGGGCTATTGTCCTTACATCAAAGGAGGGGAAGGTTTATCCAAAGGACAACTGCGTTCTCATCAAGCAGATGTGTCACTGCCTCCTTGGGACCGGTTCACCCCAGGCAAAAGGTTAACAGGAAACGGGTGCTAGATAACACTAGTAAACACATGGGGTGGTTAGATAACACAACCTGAAGAAATCGTAGCTACAATAATTAACGGTGAAACAACATATGGATTTCCTATCTCATTGTGTGCTTCTTCAGGAAACAGTCTCCCACCCATGAATAAAGGTTGGGTGACTCACAAACAGTTTTCATAACAAGCAAACATTTAGTTAAGGTACGGTATCACTGTTTCTGCGGTCACACATTTTGGTCTGCGCGCAGACGGCTGCATAGGGGTCCGTGCGGACCCTTGTGACATGGCCGGTTGATGACATTTCCATTGTGCGGACCAAAGCGCCTCCACTTGGATGAACCCGAGTACCTATGTTACGAATACGGAACTGTATTCACCCTCTGTCCGGGAGCGTACTCGGGAGCAGGTAGACGACGCTTATTGGCCTGCAGCTGGGAGCGGGAGGATGCGCGGAGCAGCGCAGCGCGTGTGCGTTTCCAAATGCGCCGGCACCTGCGCAGATGGGTCTGGACGGACGGAACCGTTATTTCGGCCTCCAATTAAGGGAACAGGGGTGGTTGGTATCCCAAAGAAGCCATGAAAGGGGAGAGTCCGGTGGAAGCATTCACCAGGGTGTTGTGGGCATATTCGACCCAGGGGAGCTGAGAGTTCCAAGAGGTGGGACTGGCGTGGGTGATGCAGCGGAGAGCAGCCTCCATCTCTTGGTGGGCTCGCTCGGATTGCCCATTAGTCTGAGGGTGAAATCCGGAGGAGAGACTAGGTGTGGCACCAAGAGCCTTGCAGAAAGCCTGCCACACTTGGGAGGAGAACTGGGGACCTCTGTCGGAGACAATGTCGGTCGGTATTCCGTGCAAACGGAACACGTTTCTGACCAGGAGGTCGGCGGTCTCCCTTGAAGAGGGGAGCTTGGGGAGAGCGATGAAGTGCGCGGCCTTGGAGAAACGATCGATCACTGTCAGGATGGTGGTGTTACCCTCAGACGTGGGTAGACCAGTGACGAAGTCCAGGGCGATGTGTGACCAAGGGCGGCTAGGGATGGGTAAGGGCCGCAGAAGGCCAGAAAGAGGGCGGGTCGAGGTCTTATTCCGGGCGCAGACCCGTACACACGCCGAGATGATGAACGAGCGGACGTCCACATCCATGGTTGACCACCAGAACCGGCGACGGAGGAAGTCCAAGGTACGAGTGATGCCAGGGTGGCAGGTTAGCCGGGAGGAATGCGCCCAGGCCAGTACCCTGGACCGTACCGGGTCAGGGACGAACAAACGGTTAGGGGGACCGGTAAGGGGATCCGGCTGGCTGTTCCTGCACCCAGACGTACCGCTGACTCTACCTCTCAGGTGAGAGAGGCGATCAAGCACGTGGGGGGCAGGATGGTTTCGGGTTCAGAGGCAGGGGGTCCTCCGGGGAATGCAGGCGGGAAAGGGGCATCCGGCTTAACATTTCCGGGAGCCGGGACGGTTAGGTGAGGGAAAAGTTGAACCGGCCGAAGTAGAGGGCCCACCTGGCCTGCCGGGAGTTCAGCCTCCTTGCGGACTGAATGTAGGCCTAGTTGCGGTGGTCGGTCCAAACGATAAAATGGGTGCTCCGCACCCTCCAGCCAATGTCTCCACTCCTCCAAAGCGAGTTTGACAGCCAAGAGCTCGCGGTTGCCGACGTCATAGTTTCGCTCAGGCGGGGTCAACCTTCGGGAGAAGAAGGCACAGGGGTGAAGCTTGTGATCGGAGGAGGAACGCTGGGAAAGCACCGCGCCCACTCCGGTGTCCGAGGCGTCGACCTCCACAACAAACTGGAGAGAGGGGTCAGGCTGGATGAGGATGGGAGCAAGAAATGAAGCGCCGCTTGAGGCCTGGAAGGCGGTCTCAGGCCTCTGGTGTCCAGGTGAAGGTGTTCTTGGTGGAGGTCAAGGCCGTGAGGGGTGCCGCGACTTGGCTGTAGCCGCGAATAAAGCGCCGGTAAAAATTAGCGAACCCCAGGAACTGCTGCAATCTCTTGCGGGTAGAGGGAGAGGGCCACTCCGCCACCGCAGAGACCTTGGAGGGGTCCATCTCGGCCCTGGCTAATAATGTAGCCCAGGAAGGAGACGGATGAAGCGTGAAACTCGCACTTCTCTGCCTTGACATATAGCCTGTTCTCGAGCAACCTCTGCAGGACCTGTCTGACATGAACCCTGTGCTCCTCCACGGACTTGGAAAAAATAAGGATGTCGTCAATATAGACGAAGACGGTGTGGTTCAACATGTCCCGGAGGACATCATTCACCAAGGACTGGAAGACAGCGGGAGCATTGGTGAGACCGAAGGGCATGACTAGGTACTCAAAGTGGCCTAGTGGGGTGTTGAACGCGGTCTTCCACTCGTCCCCCTCCCGGATGCGGACCAAGTGGTAAGCGTTGCGTAAATCCAGCTTTGAGAAGACGGAGGCTCCGTGGAGAGGGACAAAGGCGGAACTGATGAGGGGCAAGGGGTACTTGTTCCTCACCGTGATGTCGTTCAGGCCACGGTAGTCAATACAGGGTCGCAGTGAACCATCCTTCTTCCCAACAAAGAAAAAACCCGCTCCCACAGGTGAGGAAGACGGACGGATGATTCCAGCCGCGAGAGACTCCCCAATGTACTCCTCCATTGACTCCCGTTCGGGACGAGAGAGGTTGAACAGACGACTGCCTGGGAGGGGGGCTCCGGGAAGGAGATCAATAGCGCAGTCATAAGGACGGTGAGGGGGCAAGGACAAGGCATAGAACACCGCCCCGAGGTCGTGGTACTCCTCCGGGACGGAGGACAGGTCAGGAGGGGCAGCTGCGGGCTCGAGTTCTGGCGCCCGAGGAGACTGAGCGGACCGCAAGCACTGGGACAGACAGAGCGTACCTTATGACATGACTCGTCCCGTTCTCCAATCGACTTGGGGGTTGTGTGTCTGAAACCAGGGATAACCCAGGACGACAGGGGAGAAGGGACTAGAAATCACCAGAAGGGAAATTAACTCGTGGTGATTCCCTGACACGAGCAGGTTGATTGGAACGGTACGGTGCTCCACCCGTTTGAGCGTCCTCCCATCTAGTGCCTGGGTCTCAATGGGAAGGTCAAGAGGGACGGTGTCGATCCCCAATCGACGAACCAGCTCCCGATCGATGAAACTCTCATCCGCCCCGGAGTCCAGGAGGATAGAGAGTGGGATGGCTTGGTGTTTCCACTGGAGGACCGCCTCCAGGAGGGGGCGGGAGACCAAGGGATTACGGGAGCGGCTCGCCAGAATCCCTCGAGTTACTGGCGAGCCCGTTCTTTTCCCGAGAGAGAGGGACATCCAGACCGGAGGTGGCCTGATAGCCCACAATAGAGACAGGCTCCGGAGCGCATGCGGCGTTCCCTCTCCTCGGGAGAGAGTTGCGTGCGTCCAATCTGCATGGGCTCGGGGGAGCGGGTCCGTTCGTTGCGAGGCGGGACGGGAACCGGAAGAGGGAACCGGGGAGCTGCAGGCAGCTGGAAGGAGGAAGTGGGAACCGAATGTTGACCCCTCTCTCTGCGGCGCTCGCGTAGCCGATTGTCCACCCGAATAGCGAGCGAGATCAGCTGGTCCAAATCCGGCGCCTCCTCCCAGGAGGTCAGCTGGTCCTTAACGTCGTTGCTAAGCGCGTTCAGAAAAACCCCCTGCAGAGCCTCCTCGTTCCAACCGCTCTCGGCCGCGAGGGTCCGGAACTCGACCGCGAAGGAAGCGACGCTGCGGGATCCCTGGCGAAGATGCAGGAGACGTTGGGAGGCCTCCCTACACCGCACCGGGTGGTCGAACACCTTCCGCATCTCCTCGGTGAAGGGCGTCGTAGTTCGGAGCAGAGACCGCGGAACCGCGTTCCCCACACGGCCGCTGCCCAAGCGAGAGCCTCCCCCCGCAGAGAGCCGATCAGGTAGGCGATCCGCGACCTGTCCGTGGGGTAGGTCTGGGGCTGCATCTCAAATACCAGAGAGCACTGGAGCAGGAATGACCGACAAGACCCTAGATCCCCCTCGTAGCGCTCGGGGGCTGGGATGAACGGTTCCCGGGGAGAAGCCGAAGTAGCGAAGGGTGGGAATGGGGATGTCGAGGGAGCGGAGGACCCGGAGTGGGCAGCCTGGGTCAACTCACGGAGAGTGGTGGTAACCTCCTGTAGAGCCTGGTCGTGTTGACCTAGGAGAGTCCCTTGGCGGGAGATCATTTGGCGGAAAGCCTCTGCGTCAGCTGGGTCCATGCTGGCCAGTTCGTACTGTTACGGATACGGAACTGTAGGACCCAGATGCTGGACACAGAGGAGGGGAGACGGGTGAGGAAGGGAAGATGGGTTTATTCAGTTCACGGGAATGATAAGGTAGGACTGGGCAAGCGGGAAGTCAGGCAGGCGGGGCTTCGGCGGTAGAAGGGTAGTCAGACAGGCGAGGAACAGGAACCGGCAGGAGAGTCAGACAGGCAGGGGTCGGAGAGAGCAGGGCGAGGATAGGTCAGACACGGCAGGGGATTCAGGCAGACTCGGCGGAGGAGGAGTCAGAACAAGCCGGAGGTATCAGGAACCGGCAGGAGAGTCAGACAAGCGGAGGTTCAGCGGCGAGAGGTCGGGGTGACGGACGGAGCACTGGAGACGAAAGAAAAGGGATTACTGGAGGACAGGGGAAACGAGCACGCAAGCGAGCAAGGTAATGCGGGTAGAGCCGATACTGACTGGTAGTAGTAAAGACGAACTGGCGCCGACTGGTCGGAGGTCCACAGCTGAAGTAGGGGATGGTGATCACTAATAGACGACAGGTGGGTAGGGAAGATGAGGACCAGCGGCGCCAAGCAACCACTAGATGGAGGTGTTGGACCATGTGGCCGGGCGTGGCATGACAGCCTAGCAGCATTCAACTAGGAATAAAGCCTTAAAATTACTGTTGCTCAGCAGCATTTACCTAATTACATTAACCAAGAATGAACCATGTTACACTTGTTTACCAACTGTGTTCACATGCATCAAACCTACAATGCTTATGTTATGCATCCGTGTTGTACTTCGTTTGAAGTATTCTGATGGTTGCACAACACCCGGGGAGCCTTGTATAGGCCTTGTAATTGAGCCGCTTTCGGAGCAATGATTTCTCATTACAGAACCTTTAGTCATTATCTGGGTTAATTCACCCTTCATGTGTGTCGGGACCTTTTAACACGTTCTTCGGCCCCCAATAATTCATCAATTAGCTCTGCCTGTGACCCCGGTGAGATGGCCCTGTAATTATTGCAGAGAAGACGATGTGGCCTGTGCAGCTCGTGTATCCCAAAAGGCAATGCCTATTCTCCCAGTCCGTGGGATTCAATTTTTCTTGTTGACAAGGCGCTGGTTGTTCCACCATAATGGTTCGCTCCACCACAGGGAAATGTTTCCAAGCCTTGTGCTGTATTGTTGTACATGTTGACCATCAGAAGATTGTTATTATCATCTGTTGACAATATTAGCATTAGCTAACTTAAAAAAACACAATTGACCAGAAGAAAAACGACAGTTAGGAATGTGTCGTATTAAAAAGGTAATTCTGGAGTTGATCCATCGCACCTTCCATTAGGCCGGTAATCATCTCTGCCATTATTATTTTAAAAAGGTCAGTGCCCAATCAAAGTCAATGGGCCCTATCTTGCACCCAGCGCAATTGATTTTGTACACCGACACATGTATCGTTGCTAGTCAGCACCCGGCGCAAAGCAGAAGCAAACTCGCGCCACTAAACTTGCGCCCTGAGAGGCGTGTTCCGGCGCAAATGATACATGGTGCTATCTTACATATCGATAAAGCAGTTCCGCAACTGACCGAAAAATACCTGGTCTAAGTGCACTAGCGGATAGCGCAGTTGGTGTTGCTAATTTGACGAACCATGGCAGGTTGGAACTGCAACATTAGCTTACAAACCAGTAGGCTATACACTACACAAACGTGTCAACGATTTGCCTAATTGAAATATCATGATGATGATGTTGATTGTGGAAACATTTTTTTTCCATAGGGGCTGCATGAATGAACACTGTAGTAGGCTATGCCATGCGGTAAAATAATAATAACAATAATAAACTTAAGCAAAGTAGGCTATATCACAGTATTCCAAAACAAAATCTTGTTTTTGGGTAAATTATAACGTTGTTAAATTATTTGGGAAAGAACAGCTGATTCAATGGTAATAAGTTAAACTTATTAACTTTTAAATCAATGCATCTGCAAACACCGTACAGCAAACATATATTTTCTAGACACAGACATCGTGTACAAGCCCATAACTTTTTATGAATTGATGAGTATTTGATTGTCAGAAAACATAGTTTTACTGCAAGTGAGTGTTTTTTAAAGAATGAATGAATACGGGTGATGCTTGGCACACGTGTGTGTCTGTCTTAAACACACGGAAACTAAATACGGAACACATAATACAATCCATGGCAATGTGTATTAACGGGAGGACACGCATATTATTTACACAAGTTGATAACGATAATCGATACAATACGGGTAAGAAACAATGTTTGCTAATGTATTGCCGCATATCATTAAATAGACCCACACAGGACCGCATAACATATATGTTCTCTTTGCCGAAATTTACATGACGACTCAGTTTTTCTGAAGTTTTAGAAGGGGAAATGGCACTCTCATTGGTTTATTGCATGTTACGCCCAAAACACACCTACGAGTAATTAAGCTACTTCAGACCAACCCATTTTAGGTTTGCGTCGGGCGCAAGAGTCATTTATCCGCCGGTATAATAGCAACAGCGCCAGGGACCCGCCCACAAAGCTACTTCAGTTTATTGCTTCTCACTTGCGTTTCAGATTGTTAAAACAGGGCCCAATGTCTTAACATGCAGACTTATTTAACGATAAGCGGATCCTATCCAATGGCTACCAAGAGCGGTTTATATTTCAGATTTATTCCACTTATTGGAAAAGCATCTACATGCAAACACACACAATGCATACATGTTCCCCATGTGAGACTAAGGCCCAATCCCATTTCTTTGCTCACTGTCTCAACCCTACATCTCAACCCTAACCCTACCCTTACCCTCATTGCTCATGCTCATTGCTACCCCTAACCGATCCCCTACCAAATGGGACAACCCTACCCTGTGACGTCATCAAACCTGGGAAGATCTGGATATCATACGACATGAGCCCGGCAGCTCCCCGACCGCGGGCCGCCCGGTCCACTGCCGGGCTGCAGAGCCCTATTACGGGTTCTGTAGCCCGGCCGTGGACCGGGGTCGGGCGGCCCAGGGTCGGGGAGCTGCCGGGCTCATGTCGTATGATATCCAGATCTTCCGAGAGTCCGTTCTACAGCCCTAACACATTACCCCATAAACATGCAATGAAATGGGGCGAAATGGGACATGAAAATAGGGCAAGTGTTGACATGGAACTATCCATGTTGCGGAGATCGCGAGCTAATTCGCTAACTAGCGGATTAGTGCATGACAAGTCAACCCGCGGTGGTTATGTATCTGGTATATAACGAATGTCTATAATGCATTGAAACTACATTTCGATAAATATAACATTACTTATATTAATATAATAATATTAGTATATTTTTCACCTGGAGTCACTTAGAACATGGAAGATCTGGATATCATACGACATGAGCCCGGCAGCTCCCCGACCGACGCGGGCCGCCCGGTCCATGGCCGCAGCCCGGCCGTGGACCGGTCGGTCGCGGCCCAGGGTCGGCGAGCTGCCGGGCTCATGTCGTATGATATCCAGATCTTCCGAGAGTCCGTTCTACAGCCCTAACACATTACCCCATAAACATGCAATGAAATGGGCGAAATGGGACATGAAAATAGGGCAAGTGTTGACATGGAACTATCCATGTTGCGGAGATCGCGAGGTAATTCGCTAACTAGCGATTAGTGCATGACAATTCAACCCGCGGTGGTTATGTATCTGGTTATAACGAATGTCTATAATGCATTGAAACTACATTTCGATAAATATAACATAAGGCCTACTTATATAATATTACTAATATAATATAATATATTAGTATATTTTTCACCTGGAGTCACTAGAACATGGAAGATCTGGATATCATACGACATGAGCCCGGCAGCTCCCCGACCGCGGGCCGCCCGGTCCACGGCCGGGCTGCAGAGCCCTATCACGGGCCTCTGCAGCCCGGCCGTGGACCGGGGTCGGGCGGCCCAGGGTCGGGGAGGCTGCCCCGGGCTCATGTCGTATGATATCCAGATCTTCCGAGAGTCCGCGGCCGGGCTGCAGAGTATAATTAATAAAATAATTAATAGTTTATTACAGAGAAAACACTTAAATTTGTGTTTTTCAAATCCTGTCGCATCTTTTCGCCCTCCATCTTGTCTAGGATATTTCTTGATTTTCAGTTTTCTCGCAAGGTATTGTGGGAGCAAGTCACAACTGAAGCGCTTTGAGGGAGCCCATCGAAAATCTCAATTTTGAGGGGATGTTAGCCCTCCCCCTTACCCCTTAAGCTACCTTTAAACTGGTATTGGGACATGGCTCCACGGCGCGTGAACACGCAACAGTGAGGGCTAGGGCTGAGATTTTCCTTTGAGCAAAGAAATGGGATTGGACCTAAAACTCCCAACCCTCTGATTATGGATATTGTACTCTTCTTGCTGCACCAACGAGCCTCCGATTAGCTCTACCACAAGGACAGTGTCAAATCATACACCCCAGCCTGCACCACACTCTAAACCTGCATGATGGCTTGCTAGTTAGTCACTATGTGGGAACCACAGCTATCGCTCAACACATTGTCGATTGTTCGCTGTCCTGGCTCAACAATGATGGAACAGGCATCCCACTGACATCAGGTGGGCTGAAACCCTACCCATCTTCCGCCGCGGGCTGGAAATCCATCTGCTCAGACTGCATCTTGGCCGATGAAAAGGGACCACAACAATAATAATAATCTTGATCTCTCGTTTCTTTATTGTAGCACTTAAAGCGGTTTGCTAATTTGATACATTTTATGTCCTGAAATGATTCTCCCACTTTTGATCGATATTGTTGAATGCACATTTGCAAGTCACTCTGGGCAAATGCGTCAGCTAAATAATTGTAATGTAAAAAATGTAATACTTCCTCATACTTCCTGTGCGTAACTGTGCATTCACACCAAACACCACATTTGTCGCCTAGTGCTGGTGTCGCCGAGTTTTGCCAGGCGACAAGTCATAATCCGTTGCGGTTGTGATTTGTGCAAGTTTCTTTCACGCGACTTTAGTTGCGTGTGTATGAGGAACTCTATAAGATGCTCTAAAAAAGAGAGAGAGACAGAGAGACACTGAGAAGTTTGGTGCATATCAGAGCTCCTGGGCTCTGATAATTTCCAACGTGTTCCCACTGATAAAAGAAGCGGTCATGACTTGAGCAACCAGTCTCATCTGTTGAACAGCTGCTCTACACTGCTAATAATAACACTGGCTCATCTACCATGACAGCGCAGTCTTAGCACTCTGGGCGCTCTTTGCATGTCTGTGTGAAATCATAACAGTGTAGTGTTATGCGTGTGTGTGTGTGTTTGGGAGTTTGTGAGTGGGAATGAGGATTTGGATATATGGGGAAGAGACAAAGGAAGGAGATGTATTTGGAAGGAAATCAAAGGATGTGTGTGTGTGTGTGTGTGTGTGTGTGTGTGTGTGTGTGTGTGTGTGTGTGTGTGTGTGTGTGTGTGTGTGTGTGTGTGTGTGTGTGTGTGTGTGTGTGTGTGTGTGTGTGTGTGTGTGTGTGTGTTGGGCAGTAAGTCAGTATGCTAATAGACATGTCCTGTAATCCGCTTCAGGCTATGCTTAACCATTCCCCTTGTCCGGCTGCACACAAACACACATAATACACACACACACACACACACACACACACACACACACACACACACACACACACACACACACACACACACACACACACACACACACACACACACACACACACACACACACACACACACACACACACACACACACACACACGCGCATTCATTTTGTGTTTGTGCCTGCAAACAGTTTTTTTTTCCTCTGTGTAATGAAAAATGTTTTCCTTCACATTCAGATGAACAACCTTCTAATTCACTCACTCATTCCCCCTTGCTCTGCCTTCCAGTTTTTTCTCTCCTTTCCTCTCTCTCTCTCACGGCCTCTCACATTCAGTGCATTCAGTCCATTCAGTCCATCATCATCATTTACATGTTAGCGTGCCGGGGGAATACAGCCATGCCGTTTAATTAAATTGCGACACCTCTCTCTCTCTCTTTAGCACTCTTTTTCTCTCTCTCTCTCAATCTCTCTGAGCAATAAAATGCCAAGTTCAACTAATCACAGAGCTAGAATGCTAGCTGGCAGCCTGAACACTGATAACATGTACACATCAAGAGTGTGTGTGTGTGTGTGTGTGTGTGTGTGTGTGTGTGTGTGTGTGTGTGTGTGTGTGTGTGTGTGTGTGTGTGTGTGTGTGTGTGTGTGTGTGTGTGTGTGTGTGTGTGTGCATGCAGTAAAACATTAACACACCGTCTTCGCAGTCGGACACTAGAAGCCATGACGCAGGATGACTGGATGGCTAGTCTCTTAGTTACCATGGTGATGGAGCCAAATGTCTCTCTGGGATGTTCTTTCCCAAAACCTTGTGTTCTGCCCATGTGTGCTTGCATGTTTGTTGTGTCCTTGCAGACACGTTTGTGCGTGGATGTATGTATGTCTAGTGCAGCAGTCGGGGGTGTGTGTGTGTGTGTGTGTGATGTGTCTGCAGTTTACCTTAATTTTGTTTTTGGGGAACATAATAATAATAATAACTCAAACGGTTCCAGAATGATTTGTGCATGAGCACTACTCCTGGCAAAGCTAGCACAGCTCTGTGTGTGTGTGTGTGGGGGCACACTTGTGTCTTTCTCATTGGATCTATGATCCAATATATTACTGCAAGATCTAAGCGTAATGGCTGCTGAGAAATGCACCAGACACACACACACACACACACACACACACACACACCACACACAACACAACACACACACACACACACACACACACACACACACACACACACACACACACACTCCAGGAGAGTGTTAGCCTGGTCTCTAAATGGCAGGGGGCTGACAGGGTATTCCTGTGCTCTATGTGGGGAGCTTTGCTGCATACTTAACACTCAGTATGCACAGTACATCACCTTCTTAATCCCTCCCATCTCTCCCGCCGTCTCTCTCCCTCCCTCTCCATCCGCTCATCACATATCCTGCCCATCCCATCCTCTATTCACTTCTACTTGCATCCATTCCCACTGTAGTGAACGCAACCCCCCCCCCCCTCCATCTTTCACTTCATCTCCATCCTGATTCCTCTCCATGTCCTCCTTTGCCCTTGGTCGAATGGTTTGAACAGAGCCCAATGTTCTCACCTTCTTCTTCACCTGTTTGCTCCTTCCCCTCTTCCCCCCTCCCCGATACCTCCACCTCTCTCTAAAAGTGAGCTGTGTTATTGACGTCATTAGATCTCTCTCTCTCTCTTTTAATTTCTCCCCCAGTTCAATTGGCTATGAAAAGCGGCAAACATTTACACTGAACATTATGTTGGCATATTGTGTGCGTGTGTGTGTGTGCGTGCGTGCGTGCGTGCGTGCCCATGCCTCAAGCGCGTATCTTAAGGTGTAAAGCTGGGGTGGAATCCTGCCACGACCTCATCACCATCAGCGTCCTCCCGTCTCACTGTCTTACCTCCCTGTCTCCCCTTCCTGTTCGTCGTCCTCCTCTTCCTCTTATACAGGGATGAAGGAGCTATCGCCACCGCCACTCAACCTGCGGCGCCTGCACTGTGAGACGCTGGCATGGGAGCCCGTACTGATCATCATCTCCCCCGGCGCAGACCCCTCCCAGGAGCTCAGCGAGCTTGCAGCGGACTCTGTCGGGCGGGAGAACTTCCACGAGGTGTGGGGGGGTCGGGCGCCATCCCTCGGTTGTTTTGAATGAATGAACAAAATAGATTTGCTAAGTTGATGATGGCAAAAGGGAGAAAAGCGAAGTTTTCATTTTGCCCTCATCAGGGAACCTCGTGGAAGACGGATCAACGCTTAAACACTTTAACCAATACAAAGGTATTAGTTTGGCAGATGAATGTTTGCCATCCACTGAGGGCAAGAGGACAAAATCGTTGTTCTCTTGCGGTGTACCAGCAGCATTCTATCTATATATATATATGGCTGATTAATTCATATATATTAAGCTGTAGAATTACCGCATGACAGTACAGTTGGGTAGCATAGTTTAGCAGTGGTTAAGGTGGTTGATTCCCCGACGGAAAACAACCTTTGAGAGACCCTACCTGCTCCTTAACTATTTGTGTCTGAATTACGCATTCACTTTGTATAAAAACGTACTCACTTTATTCCCCGTTTTAGATACTTACGGGTTTGTTTAAAACTTTTACTTTGAAAAAAATCAGTCAGCAGATGCCAGTCAGCTCCCCAAAGGGTCATGCCCCCGTACTACTTAAGCAGAGCCAGCCGCTCCCCGCTCAGCCATGTATGCGTCTGTCGCCAACGTTACGAGGGGGAGAGAATAAGAAAATGATTCCTCGCCTGAAATAACAGGAATACAGCTCGTGCCGTTCGATGCTATTTCGAATTAAAATTGAAATATGTAGATGACCGCCCACGAGAAAGTGATGGAAAAAGTCAACCTGCTGGTAGGTGGGTTCAAGCTCGTTATGAGTCACGCTCAGTCGTGATGCGCAGCTGCTGAGATGAGAGGTGGGGACAGGCATGGCTCTGAGATGCTACGCCCTCCCAGTAGAAGGGGCCTCTGTCGTTCTGTATCTAAATGATACAGAGTCCAGTATGTTCTAGTCATGGAGAAAGCGTTTCCAAGTCTATGCTCAATCGATGAGCGATGATCCTGCACCATTGTTCCTTTATTTTGGACTCTGAGGCTGAATTTGTTACGAGTCATTCGCTTTCGATTTGTTCATCAATACGCGGTTTTGCAAACCTCCGTTGATGGATTCCTTCATATATTATTGTGACTCTGAACTACAATAAAAATGCCTCTTCCATCGTCTGCGATTTTGTAGACTATTGAAAACAATGTTGACATCCACATCCTTACGCTCTTCCAATAATTGTCTCTTTCTATCTCTGTCTTTCTTTTTCTCTCTCTGTCTCGCTCTATCGCTCCTGATCTCTCCCTCTCTCTCTCTGCCTATTTATTGGTATGTCTACCTGTCTCTCTCCCTCTCACTCTATCTCTCTCTCTCTCTGTTTCTCCCTCTCTGTGCAGATTTCAATGGGCCAGGGCCAGGCGGATGTGGCGTTGGCTGCGCTCAGAGAGTCTTCTCGAAACGGAGACTGGCTTTGTCTTAAAAACCTTCACCTAGTCACCGCATGGCTACCACAGCTGGAGAAAGTAGGAAATGGCAATTAAATACTAAATCTTTCTTTCTTTCTGATTCTCTCTCTCTCGTCTCTCTCCTGCCTCTATCTTGTCCCTCTCTCTCTCTCTCCAAAACAAGAACATAAATAAGGACTTAAAGAAAGCAATATGCAAGATTAATGCACGCTGAATTTTTAACTTGTACTGCTTTTCGGCATAAAATGAATATTAAGTAATCCGTTCCCTCCCCATGAAGACTTTGTTGTTGTTTGCTGTGTTTTTTGTAACTTACAATTGTCCCAATCCTTGTTTTGATTTGATTCCATGTCATGTATTTTTCCTAATAATAATCGTATAAATTATGTCCGACATACATACACTTACTCACAAGCGTAAACATGTTAGAGATGCTGAGACGTTTTCATCTTAAAATCGCCTCATGGCCTCTCCTTCTTACACTTTGTGTGTGTGTGTGTGTGTGTGTGTGTGTGTGTGTGTGTGTGTGTGTGTGTGTGTGTGTGTGTGTGTGTGTGTGTGTGTGTGTGTGTGTGTGTGTGTGTGTGTGTGTGTGTGTGTGAGAGTGTGTGCAAGCTTTTCCTTGGGCAGTGTTAAGTGCTGTGTCACTGTAGAAGGCCATATCTCACTGGGAGGCACAGGTGTTGGCTGTGATTGGACTGTGTGTGTGTGTGTGTGTGTGTGTGTGTGTGTCCTAGTGTAAATTAAACCTTAACTCCCAGTCCCCTTCTTTGACGTTCATTGATTGTGCCTCTCCTCAGTCCATGTTTTCATTTATTTTCCACTGAATCTACATTTTCCCTCAATACTATTCCATTTATGTATTTCATTTAATTTGCTTTAATCTTACTCAACTTACTGTTTGTTCCTTCAATATCTCTCTCTCTCGCTCTCGCTCTCGCTCTCGCTCTCTCTCTCTCTCTCTCTCTTTTTTTTTTTTCTCTTTATCTCTCTCGCTCGCTACCCATGCACACCCTCTACCACTCCAGTGTACAGTGATGAGGCTAGGGTCTCTGCAGCCAAGCTTGAAATGAGAAAGTGACGCAAGAAGAGGGGGGGGGGGTAGAGGGTAGAGAATGGTGGAAATAAAGAAATAGAGGGAGAAAGAAGGGGGAGAGAATGTGGAAATAAAGAAATAGAGGGAGAAAGAAGGGGGAGTGGTAGTGCGAGGGGTGAGGTGCATGCGGTGAGGCGTAGCGGACAGGTGGAGAGTCATCCAGGGATGAAGCTGGGGGACAAAGCTACTCTTCCCTGCACTTGATTTAATCTGCTGCTGCTCCACCTCCCCGTCCCGCCTCATCTCTCCTCCACCCGCTCTTCTGTGTCTCTGCTCCCCTCCTCCTCTCCTCCCCCTCCTCTGTTCTCTGCCTCCTCTCTGCACCGCCTCTCTGCACCTCCTCTTTACACCTCCCCTCCTCCCTGCGCCTCCTGTTTCTCCGGCCCTGTGTTATAAGGATGTGCTGGTCCGATGACGGGTCTCCTCCAGGTAGACAGCCCAGCCAGGAGCAGCTGATGATCGAGTTGCACCATGCTCCGCCGCCAAGGGAAGCCCCAAGGCCCTTCTACTTGGAATGTGATTGTTTTGTTGCAATTTCTTCCCAAGTTGAATGGATTATTACAAATCATCAAGCAAAATGGGACTTTACACATAAGATGTGATTTCCTTTTAGCGAGAGGCCTTTAGGTGGCTTTGTTTTTCTCAAGGCAGAGTCCACTTATTGCATCCAGATACAGTGTTAGAGTCTCAGCGGGACAATGGCAGCACGTCATTGTCCTTATCTGAAGGTTGTGAGTTCAAGCCTCGCGTTTTTAAACGGTTCATGCCCATTCAAACAACAGATGAGTGTGTTTAGATGTGTTCCTTTGTGGCTGCTAATACATTGCAATTAGTGTCTGCAATTTACTTGAGGTACTTTTTTTGTCTCGTCTTCACATCCCGACAGCAATCAATTAATCGAATGCTCAGACGAAACAAAGAAGGCCTGTAATTATCCAATCCAATCCTTGCATTCAGCCTGAATGCAAGGATTGGATGGCCTACCTTCCTGCTGTTGTTCATTCTTTTTTTTCAACAGGACACCTCTGCCTTTTAACGGTTCCACATCACTGTGCTACTAGTCCAACCGTAACAGCGATTGTCAAATACAACTTCCGACCACATGTTTCCGTGACAACGTAGAAACGATCTGCGCCATGGAAGCACCATGGAAGGTTTATTTGATTTTGCAGTTAAATTTGATTTAAAAAAAACGATAACACTATAGAAGAACGTAACATTTCTAGTCATTGTCCGTAACTGTTAAATGAGCAGAGTGAAGGACCCAGGCTCAAAGTCCCATCGGAGAATACAATGTTGGTTGTGACATTATTATACAGCCTGTCGTGGTTTATTCCTTGCATAGCTGGTATATATATATAAATAATATGTGCTGCTTCTTTAGCTCACATCCAGTACACCATAAACAACGAAATGCAGTAAGGATAAGTTGATGACGCTCCACAGTTCCCCAGGGGTGTGATTGTTTTGTAGACCTCTGTAACCCTATGTGTAACCAACCCGCATTGGGACACTGTCCCTGCCAGGGTCAGTCTGTCTCCATGGGGGATACACATGTTTGTGTTGTTGAGGGGTGCAGGAACCGTTCCCCCACACACACACCGCTGCACTGTAACTAACACAAGGCAGCAGGGACCGGCTCTAATGTCTGGGTTATGGACGGGCAAGTTGTGCTTAGGTGCATGATGCGACACACGGGCCTCGGAAAGATAACACAATAGGGGGATAGGGAGACATGGATCAAACCACTCTGTTTTCAAGGTGGTCGACAGAAATCGGCAGTGGAACGAAGAGCTCTTTCTCTGTTTACTCTTGCACTCGCTATCACTTTCTTTCTTTTGCTCTATCGCCCTATTTTGCACTTAGTGCATCTCTATCTCTCTCTGTGTGTACTCTCTATATCTCCCCATCTCTCTCTGTTGCACTCTCTTGCTCTTGTCCTCTTGCTCTCTCTCTATCTCTGTGCGGTCTCTTGTCGCTCTCTCCTCTCCGCTCACTTTTTTCCCCATCTTTCTTTCTGTGTCGCCCCCCTCCCTCCCTCCTGCTGTGCGGTTGGAGGGGGAGGTGATCAGGCCTGACGTCTGCCGTGCTCGTGTACACGGGAGGGCCTGTGTGCGCCTGACAGACGCATCCACACACACACACACACACCCCGCACCATTACATTAGCGCTCTGTCCATTCCTGTCTCCTCACATTCCCTCTGATCCGGTGCTCCTCCACGAGGCCGCGTTCCAACTGATGCAGAAACACATTGATCATGCCGCTTTTCTTCCACCCTCTGTCTGTGTGTGTGTGTGTGTGTGTGTGTGTGTGTACGTGTGTGTGTGTACGTGTGTACGTGTGTGTGTGTACGTGTGTGTACGTGCGTGTGCGGGGGTGTGTGTGTGTGCGTGTGCATATGTTTGTGTCAGTGTCTTATTTGTCCGCGAGCCGTGAGTCAACGTAGGTTGATTTGCGTAGCAGCGTTTCAATGAGCAGCCAATCAGACGGCACAAAGGCCTGGAGCGCTGGCATGTTATTTTTAACTCTGACACTTGGAGTTCACGTTCCCTGCTTTTACAAAGTGAGAGTAAAAGAGGGAGAGAGATTATGTTATCCAAACCACCTGGTTCCCCTGTAATTGAACACACGATACACTGTTAAAATAAAGTGTGTGTGTTTTGTGTGATTCTCTTGACTCATCCCCATGCATCTCAAATGCTGACCCTCGACTCTCTCCGAAGGAGCTGAACGCACTGCAGCCCAAAGAAAGCTTCCGTCTGTGGCTGACCTCCGAGGTGCACCCCAGATTCCCCCTCATCCTCCTGCAGTCCAGTCTGAAAATCACATACGAGGTACGCACTCACAGCCAGCGACACACTGATGTGACGCACACACACGTTATTATACACATCTCAACAAATGCAACGGCAGCGCTGTTTTAAAGCGTATGCCTGCATCTGCTCCAGATTCTATTATTCATCAACTCATGGGACCTGTGCGTGTGTGCAGCCGCACATTAAAACACATACAGTTCCATGTGTGCTTATCATGCATCTTCTTGTTTCTTCTGTGTGATTCAGTAGTTATTTCTGGGCCTGACAGACATGCTAAAGCATATAGCCTCTAGTGTGTTATTGAAGTGTGCTATGTCTGTGTTTCCTAAGGGAGTTGTGCTCTGGGGTTAGCTGCTTCACTAGCCAAGCATGCTGCAAGCTAAGCCTAACCCTCTTAAGCGCACACACACACACACACACACACACACACACACACACACACACACACACACACACACACACACACACACACACACACACACACACACACACACACACACACACACACACACACATCATTCTTTTCATGCACACAGGAGCATCCATCAGTATAGTGCAGGCCTACATAAACATTCAAAATCATATAAATGATGACCCGAATACAAACACCCACGGCCGCACTCTGATTACACACACACACACACACACACACACACACACACACACACACACACACACACACACACACACACACACACACACACACACACACACACACACACACACACACACACACACACACACACACACACACAGATAGACAAAAACCCACATTCATATAACAATAGATGTATTGATGATAATTGAATCAGGGTCATTTTTAATGAGTGTTGTATCTGCTTTGACACCTAATTATAATTTGTGCAAATACATGCGAACCCAAGGATGCAAATAATATGAATAATGTTCGGAAATGAATCAAGCTAATATGTATGCATGTATCAAAAACCATTATTATTTGAGCAATTTAAAATAAGGATTCACTTAATCATGCTCTCACACACACATTCAAACAAGCACACACACACACACACAATCACTATCACTATTGGCAAACCTAGTCCTGTTCTTTCTGTCCTTGAGGCTACAGTGGTGGGTCCTTCTGTGAGATGCAATGGTATAATAGTTACAAACCAGTGTCTCTCTCTCTCTCTCTCTCTCTCTCTCTCTCTCTCTCTCTCTCTCTCTCTCTCTCTCTCTCTCTCTCTCTCTCTCTCTCTCTCTCTCTCTCTCTCTCTCTCTCTCTCTCTCTCTCTCTCTCTCTCTCTCTCTCTCTCTCTCTCTCTCACAAGCCAAATCGAGACCACCATGTCTTCACACCATCACCTAAAGTGTTTTAAGGTTCTTAGAATGCAGATCCCATCAGACTTTCTAAAGCTATGCACAATGCATGCATTTATTCATGTTTAATCATCAGATCAAATTCAATTACCTTGACCATTCGCCTGTAAACAACAACCTGTCCACATGGGAGATGCAAACGGTTACTTTCGCCGGAGCGCTGTCGGCGCAGTAGACAGCCCGTCAATCTCCTCATCTGAAGGTTGCGAGCTCGAGACTCACACAGGGCACGACTTTTAAATGGTTTACCTTCGTTTAAACAACAGTGTGTGTTTAGGATGTCCGTGCTCAGATGGGTTCCAGCCGCTTATCAAGTGGAGTGAAGCTTGTTTTTCCAGTGCCCGTCTGAACAACAGGCAGTCAGATATAAACTTCTCTTTTATATAGGGTTACCTGTGTACCTGAAACAGCCCATCCCCACCTGACCTGACACCACTGACTATGCATAGCAATGTGCATCATTTGATTCAGGAAGAAGTATGGTGGGAAAGCCTGTGTCAAGGCCTTGGATAGGCAAAGAGGGAAAAGGCTTGGAATATGTCCGTTCTGTTAGTTGAATGCAAATAGAGGGGCTGTTTGCAGCCACACAGTCAAAGAAACAACATTCAACCAAAGAAAATATATATAGAGTATACAGTCCCCTCCAATAGTATTGGAACAGTGAGGCCAATTCCTTTATATTTGCTGTAGACTGGAAACATTTGGGTTTGACACCCAAAGATGAATATGAGACATGAGATACACATTTCTGCTTTTATTTCCAGGTATTTACATCTGGATCCAATAAATAACTTGGAAGATAGCATTATTTGTAAAGGAACACCACATTTTTATGTGAGCAAAAGTATTGGAACAGATAGATTTAAAATAAATTAAAGTAAATAGGTCTTAGTATTTTTTGGAAAATCCCTAACTGCATCAAGCCTGTGACCCATTGACATCACCAAACTTGTGCATTCTTCATTTGTGATGCTTTTCCAGGCTTTCACCGCAGCCCCTTTCAGTTGTTGTTTGTTTTGGGGGGTTACTCCCTTCAGTCTCCTCTTTAGTAGGTAAAATGCATATAGGGTTTAAGTCTGGAGATTGACTTGGCCAGTCTAAAACCTTCCACTTCTGGCCCCAGATGAACTCCTTTGTTGTGTTTGCATTGTGTTTTGGATCATTATCTTGTTGCATGATGAATGATCTTCCAATCAGTTTGGTTGCATTTTTCTTTAAATTGGCAGACAAAATGTTCCTGTAGACTTCTGAGTTCATTTTGCTGTTGCCATCCTGTGTTACATCATCAATGAAGATTAATGAGCCAGAAGAAGAAGCCATGCAAGCCCAAGCCATGACATTGCCTCCACCGTGTTTCACAGATGAGCTTGTATGTTTGGGGTCATGAGCAGATCCTTTCTTTCTCCAAACTTTAGCCTTTCCATCATTTTGGTAAAGGTTAATCTTTGTCTCATCAGTCCATAAAACGTTGTCCCAGAATTTTTGAGGATTGCATTCTTGTTCTTTTTGCTAATGAGTGTTTTGCATCTTCTGGTTTAGCCTCTATACTTTTGTTCATGAAGTCTTCTGCGAACAGTAGATAATGATATCTTCACTCCTGCCCTCTGGAGGTTGTTGCTGATGTCAACAACAGTTGTTTTAGGGTCTTTCTTTACAGCTCGTCAACTGCTGTTGTTTTCCTTGTTCTACACGTTCAACGTCTGTTACTTAGTACACCAGTGGTTTCTTTCTTCTTCAGGACATTCCAAATGGTTGTACTGGCTATGCCAATATTTGTGCAATGGCTCTGATGGATTTTCCATCTTCTCTCAGCTTCACAATTGCTTCTTTTTCACCCATAGACGGCTCTCTGGTTTTCATGTTGGTTACACCTCTAACTATAATAATTGCAGCCTGCAGAGGCAAAACCCAAATCTGAAACTAAGCATAGACATTCAGCGCTATTTATTGTTTGAATGATCAATGTAATAGGACACACCTGGTCAACAAAACACACCTGTCAGTCACAGTTTAAGTCAGTTTAAGCTTGACAAGGGTGATGTCTCAACTTTACAAATAATGCTATCTTCCAAGTTATTTATCGGATCCAGATGTAAATACCTGGAAATAAAAGCTGAAATGTGTATCTCATGTCTATTCATATTCATCTTTTGGTGTCAAACCCAAATTTTTCCAGTCTACAGCAAATATGAAGGAATTGGCCTCACTGTTCCAATACTATTGGAGGGGACTGTTTATAACAATATGAATATAAAGAATTTTGTTTACATTGTTCCCTAAGGCAATTCTCTGCTTGCCACTTAATTTCTATGCTTAGAAGCTAGGGCAAATAGTTTAGACTTGTTTTTGAGCATTTGATAAATGCCATCATTTAAGTGCAGGAAGCAAGAATAAAGAATGATGTTCCGAGTTCATGTTCTGAGTTCATCTTCAAGATGACAGTATACATTAGCCTTTAGGCCTTGACATTATTTTCACTTAAATAATAATATCCTCTGTGTGGAGCCTAAGTGGGAGAGTAGGAAGCATATCCGTCTCCTTATCTGAGGGTTGTCAGTTTAAGCTTGACAAGGGGTGAAGTCTCAAAACCTTCATAGAATTAAGCTTGATTAATCATTGATGTTTCAGTATACTACCACATCAGTGAACTAACGCATCAACTACTTGAGGCACAGCAGCTTTTTTGCATACCCTTGCATTTGTACTGACCTCTTCTGTACGTGTGATGCCGTGGAAGTATCAACATGTCGGGACTGAGAGACACGATGAAGATCTTTGCTGAACCTAGTTTACTAACAAAGCATTCTCCTAATTGAAAAATTGAATAAATCAATTTCCCTATTGTGTTAATTTGTTATGTCATTTATAAACCCGGTTGTATATGTTGGACCGGAATTTCTTGGTGTTGCAATAATCACAATAATCTTTCTTTATGTGTACCATAATTATCATTATTTTTTTTCATATTCAGTAGGTAACTAAAACATGAATGTGCTATTAGACTATTTCAGTTACAATTGATAGTACAGCATCATTTAAAGATAGAAAATTTTAAAAACACAAAAGTATGCTAACTAAAATTTGCATTTGTACTAAATATGTATGTATAGACAGTATATAAAAAAAACCTTGCATTTACACATGAGAAAGCACATAATATATGCATATTCAAATAATGTGCATAATTAGAAAGTGGCCAAAGAAATCGCAGAGCCACCAAAGTCCATCCTTTTGTCTGGCTGTGTTAAGTTTATTAGGGTACCCTATCGTTCATATTATATCTTTGTGCCTTTCTTCATCTCTCTAATGAACAACAACTCTCCATCCAACTCTCCATGTTCCCTTTTGCCTGTCAATTTTGTTGTCAAACCACTTATAAATCCTTATTTTGTGTGTGTGTGCGTGTGTGTGTGTGTGTGGTGTGTGTGTGTGCAGTCCCCACCCGGGCTGAAGAAGAACCTGACCAGGACCTACGAGTCCTGGAGTCCGGAGCAGATCAGTAAAGGTAATCCACTCCTCTCTCCTATAAAAGTTTCTTCATTGCTATTACCTTGCGTCTCTATTTCATTACCTTCTCTTAACCATGCTCACGGTTCTCACCTCTTCTGTTGTATTCATCCTTATTGCGTTCACTTCATCCTTGCACCTTCCTCTCTTCTAAACTTTATCACCTCTCCCCTTCTCCCTCCTCTTCTCTCCTGCTCTCTGCTATGCCGTCTTCACTATTCGTCTTCCCTTTCTTATTCTCGCCTGACTCCATCATCTAGTTTCAATCTTTTTGTTTGTAATGAATGTTTTAGTTGAAATCGGATTTAACCGTGAAAAATAATCTGCTTTGATTGCTGTGAAAAAATAATTGAACCGATTATTATTCCAACTTGATATCTTTGTTGTAGCTCCAATTTTTAATTGTATGTTTTGATTGTTCTCATCCTCACTTGTAAGACGCTTTGGGCCAAATTGTCTCCTGTGACAAAATTACTAAACGTTGTGTTGATAATGATGGGGAATAAGGATAGCTTTGGTGATGTTTGAAGAAAACTGTTTGGATGATGGTAAGTCTCCTGCCTCGGCTGAGACTAATGATGTGAATGGGGCTGAACTTGCATATTAAAGGTGGCGTCCTGTCGCGGGCCCAGTCTCTCTTCTGCCTGGCGTGGTTCCACGCTGTCTGCCAAGAGCGAAGGAACTACATACCCCAGGTACAGTACCACACACGCGCACTCACTCACTCACTCACTCACTCACTCACTCACTCACTCACTCACTCACTCACTCACTCACTCACTCACTCACTCACTCACTCACTCACTCACTCACTCACTCACTCACTCACTCACTCACTCACTCACTCACTCACTCACTCACTCACTCACTCACTCACTCACTCACTCACTCACTCACTCACTCACTCACTCACTCACACACACACAAGCACGGTTTGCTGCTCTTGAACGGGTTCATCTCCGGCTAATACAGATTTATTCAAAGTTGAGCAGTAGGTGTTTTATTTCATTGTGCGCATACTGGCCGGCGCTGGACAACACCCGAGTCAGTTGCTTGAATCTTGCTTCTGTCAATCATGTGCCCCCCTGAATGGTGGTTAATCATGCTCCTCTCACTTCTTATCCAATATCCAAGTGGGGGAACCTCATAGGAAAGCCTGCCGTTGGGAGCAGACAGGCATAGGCATGTGCCTTGGCAAGTCTGGGCTGATATTTGATACCATCTGTACCGAAATGCACCCCCTGCAAAGGGTGCCTTTAATCACAGCACCAGAGCATTGCCTCACCCCCGGCCAGCCGACACACAATTAGCACTTTCTCCGTTAAAGACGGACACCACGTAGACCTCACATGGCGGGGGTAGGTCTTCTTAATGGCCTATTACATTTTTCAACATACATTACTCTTATTGCATCCGAAGCGGTAAACTGCAATGCAAGGCAAGGCGACTTTATTTATGTAGCACTTTTCATACACGAGGCAGACTCATAGGCCTATATCATCACTATCTGTTATTTATTGATCATTCATCTCCTTAGCCGTCGTTGCTAAGAGCCACTTTGTACTTGTACTGCGGCCCGTGAATATAGGATGCTATTGATAACATGACAGTGCAGTTGTATCGCAACCGTTTTGTTTTGGATACCAACTTTCTCTAAAAGAGTGAAAGCTTTTCACTCATCACTCATCCACAATCAGCCATTACTCTTACACTTGAAAATGTGTGTGAAACTCAATTATAATTGAATCCTCTTAATACGTAGGATATTTTGGTGAAAGGGGTTAGCCCAAGCTCATCTTCACTATGAGGTGCGTGCCAGTGAGGGTTAGGCTTGATGGACACTTGATGTGTCCATCAAGCTCCACACATGATGTGTGGAGCATTTCACATACATCATCGCTCATTACTAGGCTCTTACACAGCGCAATCCTAAACAAGTATCACTAATGGGTCATAGCCATGGGGAAAACACATCCTCCCTAGAGCCACTTGTAGTTTCTTGGCTACTGTAAGAACATTGCCCTCCCTCCCTATGTAGATATAAAGGGCTCTTTCTAAGGTAACACAAACCCAGCAATTCATATTCATTGGATTATACACTAATTAAAAAAAACTATTAAAAATGTAATAAAATAATTCATATTATGTTTCATTTCTGCCAAGTCCATGAAGAGTATATATTAAAGTTGTAGTTTACACACCACATCTATAATGATCACACAACATCAACCTGTATTCCCTGATTCATTAGATCAGGTAGCATGAATACATATCAGTATTAGGCACAGCAAAGAGATTGTATGTTTTTTTTATGTTTAGTGTCTGTCTGATTAAAATGTCCAGAGGAACAACGACCAATTTTCTCGTGTGCGAGGCACAAACACACAAGAAAACACACAAAGACAAATCTGCAAGCACCAGTCTAACGACCGCATTATTAAAATGGTACATCAAGAAATGCTTCTTATATCCAGTCCAATTAGGCCTTGAGACCATTCATTGACATGGATACGTCTCAGTGGATTAGCATGTTAAATGAAAGGCAGAGTTTGGGGTATTACACACGCACGCACACACACAAAAACGCACTAGGGCCGAGTTCATTGCACTGATTGGTTCCATCTGGTCTCTTGTCAGGTTGGTAAATTGCATCTCTTAAGAAATACGGGCAGAGTATCCTTGCAGTTACTATTTCATCAAGCTTATATTGGGACAAAACATGGCACTCTATGTGCATGTTTGAGGATTGATGATGTTTCATTGTACAAATCCATTTTTATTTAGGTTGTTTTTTTTCAAAATGATTTAATTTGTAGTTGACAAGGGATTGTGGCATGTTGTTTCATTGTTTCCTACTACGTGCACTGACTCCCTCCCTGCTCCTCCTCCTCCTTTACAGGGCTGGACCAAGTTCTACGAGTTCTCCCTGTCGGACCTGCGGGCCGCTTATGAGATCATCGACAGGCTCTTTGACGGTATGGAGTCAGCGGGGCGGCCCCTATGGGGCGCTCTGCTCAGCCATCCTTAAACACGCCTTGGGCTTTGATCAGCTATCGCTTTCTAATCTCTCTGTCCGTGATCACACGTGGGCCTTGATCCGGCCTTCGCCATGTGTATCACTGATGGGAGTTCTAGATTAGTTCTTACATGCTTGTCCGTTTTGTCGTGTGTTTGTGCGTGCGTGTGTGCGTGTGTGTGTGTGTGTGTGCTAGGCGGTAAGACCTTCCAGTGGGAGTTTGTCCACGGCCTTCTGGAGAGCGCCATCTACGGGGGACGGATCGACAATCCCTCAGACCTCGGCATCCTGCGCTCCTACCTGGAGCAGTTCTTCTCGGCGCGCCTTCTCTCCTCCTCCTCATCCTCATCCTCCTCCTCCTCAGCAGGAACGAGGAGGGGAGGGGAAAAAGTCTTCCCGGCTCAGATCAGCCTGCCCAACTCCTGCTCCATCCTGGTAGGTGTAAATACATGATTACTGCCTATAGGTGGCATGATGTTCTGACCACCTGTTTATCAGTGCCAGAGTTACGTATATAATGACGGGTAATGTTTAAAGTCTTGGGAAAAATTTGCAATCAACATGAAAAAGTACGACGTGTATGTGGTATACAGAATATTGCCTGGTAACAAGAAGTATCTCGCAAGACCGACCGATCACAACCGTTTATCTAATATATGAGTTGGAGTAAATACGATAACAGTGCAGAGCAGTGCTGTAGAGGCTTTTTCAACAACAGCAAAAGTAGTTGCCGCGGATGTAGGACAATGTTGAATACGCTATCGGGACTGTATTAAATAAACTGGACTTTCACCAAAAGAAGACCAAACGACTGCACGTTAAGCTTTGGTTTTAGAAGAAAGATGTTTTTCATCGCTCAATGCTGCATCACACGTTTCTTTGCTATGATTGGTTGTAGGCTTATCCAATCGCATCCAGAGGTCTTTCGCTCTTTACTCATTGGTGACGCCCTTTGGAAATTGAAAATGAAGAGAATTGGTCCCAAACTAATACCAGTTTGCAATTTGTCTGCCACTGCCAGGCTACACAGAATATGTTGTTAGTGCGAAACGGGAAAAAAATAACTATTTCTTCTGTGTCTGTACTTTGTTTCCCATTATCTCAATTGGCCTATTAGCCAATGACCTTTGAGAGGCCTGTGAGAAGCAACCCTAGCAGATGTGAGAGGCTGTTAAATTGATTATTATGAGCAAGCATCTCAAATGATCACCTCTTGTTAAATAGTTAGCAATGAAACCCCAACGAGATTGGGCATAGTCATTAAAATTAGGCATCTGGCACCTTGAAATTAGCATTCTAAGGCTGCAGTTGTATCTGCTGGGTGCGTCGCTCAGGTATCACAAGAGACTCTATTCTTGTTGTGCTAATGCACAAAGATACACAGGGGGTAAGCTTGACATTCAGACCATGGGCGAGGGGAGCAAGATCCCCACGTCAAGTATCATTCACCCAGGAAGCGTCCTAGATGATATATGAACACTAAAAGATGGCGAGTCACAAAAAGGGACACCATCCCATTCATCAAATCAGCATTTGCACACACATATACTGCTGATGTGCACTTTCTAAAGATGTTTCGAGGAATGTGCACATCGCCCCATCTGACTTACCTTGAGGGCCCCATTCTGCAGTGCTCTGAAGTACATTTGCAGAAGCCTGCTTCCGCCATTACTAGGTCCCCAATGCATTAAAGAGCCAGTGATCCCATACCTGTTTTGTTAATGGTTTGGTAATTCGTCTTAAATAATTGTCAAAATAGTAATCTAAGCTATTTTCTCACTGTTGCTGAAATAAATCACCTATAAATAACGTTGCTAAAATTAAATTTTTGGTGTTCTGTTCGTGACTTCTGAGGGCCTTTTTCCGAGGCACTCAGATGTCAAGACCAAGAGGCATCGGTGGTGGTCGAGGCTCTGTCTGGGGAGTGGTTGACCGCAGCGTCCAGAAGAGGGTGGAGCTTCTGGACATGCAGGGATTTATCCAATGTCTGGGCCTGAGGGTTAGGCTTCCCGGACACATATACACAGTATAACACTACAGTGTTCAAAGTCAAGCTGAAACAGTAGGTTCACTGGCTCTTTAATAACAGAGATAAGATAATAACTTTATTTCATCCCATACAGGATAAATTCACTTGTTACAGCAGCCTGTGGAATATAAAAAGATGCAATATTAAAATAAAGGAAGTTATAGTGTGTCCAGCAGATATACATCCACACAAAAATTTCACAGTGATTTGAATGTCATGCTATAGGGGCATAGATGTACATGCCTAAGGGTAACAGAAGAGCCGGTCTGACTTGACCGAGTGTTTTGAATGAGGACTGGATTATTGCTGACGTGTATATCTATCTGAGAACTCTGTAGCATCTCTTTACAGTTGACAGAAACCGACCATCTGTTGGTGTTCTATTTTCTCTTTACTTCCTCCATGCGTTTTTACATGCTGTGTGCTTGTTGTACTGGCTCAGTGATTCAAGTGTTATTTTTCCACCCGGGGTGAATAAGAGAGAACATAATCTAATATCCACACAAAACTGTACACATTCACACAAAAACAAATACTTGTGTCTTGGCGGTAAAATGTCTACATCATTCCACTGTGTGTGTGTGTGTGTGTGTGTGTGTGTGTGTGTGTGTGTGTGTGTGTGTGTGTGTGTGTGTGTGTGTGTGTGTGTGTGTGTGTGTGTGTGTGTGTGTGTGTGTGTGTGTGTGTGTTTGTGTTCTCCAAGGATTACCGCAGCGTTATAGAGAATCTGCCAGAGGACGACCGGCCAGCTTTCTTCGGCCTGCCAGCCAACATCGAGAGATCATCCCAGAGAATAACCAGCTCTCAGGTTAACACCTGCACACACACACACACACATATATGTGCTCACATATAGCTGCAAACAATGCCTTTACATGGACACCCTCAAGCATCTATCTTTAAACCCACACATAACTGTTTGTATGTGCATATGTCTGTGTTTTTGCTATGTTACGGTATGCTATGTTACGGTAACAACAAGCGCTAAATTGCATTATCTTGTTGTTTCCTAGCGTCACGCACATGCCCATTATCTTCTTGTATGAACCTTGCACATTGCATGTCTCGTTGCAATTTTCCCCAGCTACATGACATTATTATTGCTAAGTATCCCCAATACATTACACCATCTTGTTGCTATGGAACATTTTTGTACATGACATCTTCTTGCCATGTAACCCCAGCTTCATTACTTCATCTTGTTTCTATGTATCACCAGCTACATAAGGTCATTTTCTTGCTACGTAACAGCAGGGAGGACAACAGGTTGTTCGCTATGGTCCTTGCGTGACCAATTGTGAGTTAATTATGCGGCAGGATGAGGTTTCTGACCTCAACTCCTCAACAAAGTCAATTACAACCATGAAAAGTTTTTTGAACTGTCCAAATTACCTCCATAATTGATGTGGCCCTGAGCACACAGTGGTAATATCCCAGTAATTTGTCTGCTAGAATGAAATTGAGACGTGTCCATCAGTATCAGTGGTCAAAACATAGGACACATAATGGAACAAATGAGACAAGTTGGGCAAGCTAGGGTAGTAGTAAATCAACCTGTTTTGTTTTCAATGGTTTGGCTTAACCTCCATACCACTAAACATTGATCCTGTTTTTCTGAAACTCTTTGAACATTCTCTGGTCAACCAGGGTCGAAGGTGTTGTTTGACAACTTGCTGATGTTAGGACATTCTTCACAACCGAGAGCAGCCAACCACAAAATGACACTGGGACAAATACACACAGTCGCCATGCTCCTCCCACACACACAAACCGGGGATTATCCCACCTGAGAACGGGTCTTTGAGGGGTGACTACGCAAAACAGTAAGCATGATCGCATGCAGTAAAGGCAATGGTCCTGTGTTGCCTTGTTTGACAGAAATCTAACATTTTCCTGTTATAATAACCCTTCGATTAAGAAAAGTACATAATATGCTTGAGTAAAAGAAACCCAATTAACAAAGCTTGTAAAAAAAACTCAAAAATCTGGCTGCATTTTCTATAATCCGCATTTTTAAGAAGCAAAATCATCAACTTCTCCTTTAGCCTTTTCGATGAATTGTAATTGTAAGGCTAGAAACGCATTTGAGAAGAGGCACGCTGAGATCGCCAGAATCTTCGTCCATTCTTTTTGTTTTTGAATAATCCATAATGTTTCTGAAGGGCCGGTACCAAATGCAAGCAATAACCCAAGAGCTCCCCAGGCAAGACACTCCCAAGACAGGTTGTGCCTGATAGACGACTCTTTATATTAAAATTGTACTCTGTTGTACATGTGTTTGTACACTGTGGGGCTGCGCTTGTAACTAATGGATACATTTTATTTGAAGTGGACAGATGTGGAAGTTTAGCCGACACTAAACTATATAAAAACTGTATGCATAATGGGCCTTTGAGTTTGCACTTCCCCATTGCACTATAATTAGTTCTTACATTTTCTTTGCCCACAAACCTATACATCCATATGGATGGTGAAGCTCAATCTGAGCAGCGATGTATTTAATGTCCTCGGCCGAGAGAGAGTTAGGATTCTCAGACACCAGTGCACCACTATAGTAAATCACTAGGGTGTGTGGCCCATTTCATTTGCAACATCGCTCATTATAATGCTCATACACAACAACGGTACTGAAATAGTTTAACAAAGTTGGCGTTGGTTGTAAGTAAGTACACATGGCGATAACAAGCCCCCCCCCCCCTCCCCCCCTCTCTACAACTCTCAACCCAAAATGCATAAAATAGTGTTTGAAATCCAACTGAATTCAGAGCCGCTCCAACTTGACCGAGTGTAAAGTTTTAAACAAACACAATTTACTTTGCCCACAACCCTATACATACATGAACTGCTCCATGCCGGCGTGAAGACAAAATGAAATTCTTTGAACTAGTACAATGTTCCTTGGGGCCCTGACTGCGCTGCGTTGTCCATCAACTGATGGTTAAGTCAGCGTCTGTGACTAATTGGAGATAATGCAGATTCAAGCTTTAATAAAACCCTGAAATTTCTGACATACTTAGAAAACAAGGCATCTTTTATTTTGCAACCAATTAATTTAGCCGCAGAGGATTGTAGAATATGGCTTTTGAATTATCGTTCAAGGACTGAGAGCACATTGTGGAAAACAGTCAGTTATGAAGTGATGCCAATGTTTATAACTTCACAAGGTTATCTTTTACTGGCAAACCTTCTTATGTATGTGAGCTTAAGGGCTTTACATTGTGACGGCCTTTAGAATTGTATGTTTTATCACATAAATGCAAATCACTGAAAACGGTACAGATTTTTTCTTTGAAGTTTTTGTGTTTGGAAAATCTACAAATAAAAAAAAATTTTGGTTCATAAAATCAGCATACAAGTCACTTCTTTGTTTTAAAAAAATACGTTCCAACCAACCTTTTTTAGTTTTTTAACCTGGTTTTTAAACTGTTTTTAGAGGTTAAAGTTTTTTACCTGTTTTTAAACCTGGTTTTTAACATGTTTTTCTGATACTTTTGCGTCAAAGGGCAAAATGCAGATTATATTTGAAAAAGTGCTTGTTTTTGCCACTGACAGCCTCAGATTACATTCTTAAATGATGGAAAGGATCCCTACAGAGATATAAAACTTGTTTCTCTACTTCTCGCCTGATCACGGCCTGTTTATTATTGTGTTATTGATTTTTTTTTTTCCATGTCGAAAAAATCCCCAAATGTTCCTTTAGTTTCAATCCACCAGTTGCAGAATATTCAATCGAGTTTAATCATTTCTGACATTGCGTATTTCACTTTGTTTCATTGCATTGGCTCACTGTGTCTGGTCGGTATTGAAACTTGTTTAGAGTTTAATAAGACAATAGGATTTGAAGCATGAGCATTTGTTTGCCAATTGAAAGAAAAGCAAATCGAAGGCAGGACACAAGCATGTGTTACATGTTTATTCTTTTTTTCATTTAAACTATGACGTTCTGAAACCTGACGTCAGGTTTGTCGACGGTCCTATGGCCAAAATAACCAAGCTATCCTGATCCACGCCCAACTGTTGAAAATGAGTTTAGTTGGTAGTGTATCTTCGCAACAAAACAGAAAACAAGACTTAACTTCACCCATTGCATTCCTGGTTTCAATAGTAGGACTGCTGGAGCCGAGATTAGTGTTAGTACAGCATTGTTCCATCGACGGCTTAGAGATAACCCCACAAAATATCTCCTAGTCTGTGCAGGGTGCAGCCATTTTGAGCCTCGTCATTGATGTCCTCCCTCATCTGAAACAGGCAATTGGAGTCTTAAATATGGGGCCAATTACAGAGCTGATTGCTGCCCCAGATTGCCAGCGGAAATTGTCTGGAGATGCTGTATGACATACTGCTTATTTATATTACATCACGCTCTGGGTGTGTATGAGGTGTGTGTGTGTGTTTGTGTGTACCCATTCGCTTTGTCAAATGTGACCCGCCGTGTATGAGTGTGTGTGCGTGTGTGTGACCATCCTGAAAGGAAATGTGCAACAGGCAGGTTTGTTGTTGAATGATCTGTACTTTCCTGTTTGTGTCTGTTTGTGTGTGTGTGCATATGC
Organism: Melanogrammus aeglefinus; assembly: GCA_900291075.1. Classification (NCBI taxonomy): domain Eukaryota; kingdom Metazoa; phylum Chordata; class Actinopteri; order Gadiformes; family Gadidae; genus Melanogrammus; species Melanogrammus aeglefinus. The sequence goes on along the minus strand of OLKM01000031.1, from coordinate 546,219 downwards.
GTGTGTTGGTGGCGGTACTGATGTAACTCTCGAGCAACAATCAGTGTGGTACACTCTGTATGTGTCAGGGTTTACAGATGCGTGCCCAGGTTTGTGTTATTGTGTGCATGTGAGAGCGTTAAGGAGAGCGAGGTGAAGGGAGAGGGGTGTAATGAGATGGGATTGGACTGGAAAAAGAGAATTTACAGAACAGATAAGACAATGGACATGGACACAATGGAGAAGTTGGAAAAAGTATCACTCTCCCATTTATGTGGATATGTTTTTGCCTATGGCTGTAAATGTGTAATGACTGTGTGTTATATGTGTTTGCATTCATAAGTGAGTGTCTGTATCTGTAGGAATGTGTAAGGGAGAGAGGGAGGGAGGGAGAGAGAGTTTGAAGGAACAGTAAGTTGAGTATGATCTCTTAGTATGTGTCTTTGTTTGTGTGTGCTGTGTGTGTTTGTTTATGTATGCATGTGCGTCTATGTGTGTGTTCTACTTGTGTGTGCACATGTGCGGCAGTGAAAACCGATCAGGGATATCCATCACTATCAGAGCCTCTCTGACAGCGAGAGGGGGAACAACGGAGAAGGGAGAGAGTCACAGTGCACGTTGGTTCTGTGGGCTAATCTGTGTTGTCCGTGAACAAAACATTTTATTGTGCTTAATGTGATGGCTATTCCCCAATGTAGACACTACGAAAGTGTGCGTGTGTGTTTGTGTGAGTCATCCATGCTGAGCTGTCTCTCTAGATCTGTTCCGGTATTTGTATGTCCATGTGGGTGTTCATTTATTTAAGTGGATTCATCGCATGCATTCATCGCAGTATAGCAGGCTGATCACTGGAACCACGAACCTTATTTAATTCACACCGCCCCAACAAGGCCATGACATTTGCATGTGTGGGTGGGTGAGCTGTGTGTGTGCGTGTGTGTGTGTGTATGAAAAGCCACACATTTCTTCTATTTCTCACTGCCTAATGCCATTTGTCACTGTGTCTCTCTCTCTCTCTCTCTCTCTCTCTCTCTCTCTCTCTCTCTCTCTCCTCTCTCTCTCTCTCTCTCTCTCTCTCTCTCTCTCTCTCTCTCTCTCTCTCTCTCTCTCTCTCTCTCTCTCTCGCTCTCTCTCTCTCTCTTCTCTCTCTCTCTCTCTGCCGTCTCTTCTCTCTCTCTCTCTCTCTTCTCTCTCTCTCTCTCTCTCTCTCTCTCTCTCTTCTCTCTCTCTCTCTCTCTCTCTCTCTCTCTCTCTCTCTCTCTCTCTGCCTCTCTCTCTCTCTCTCTCTCTCTCTCTCTCGCTCTCTCTTCTCTCTCTCTCTTCTCTCTCTCTCTCTCTCTCTCCTGCCCCCTGCCCTCTACTCTCCCTAAAGACCTCCTGTCACCACCTGAGGGCTCTAGCACTTAACAACACACCACACACACAACACCACACACACACACACACACACACACACACACACACACACTGCCTGACATAGTTGGATGTTAGCTGTGTGCATGATTCTGCAGACTGCCATTTTCGAATAAACACAACATTAAATAAATGTTGCCTATTGATAAAACGGCCACACTGATGAATAGCTGTCTGCCCTCAAGAACTGTATGGATCCATACTAGAAAAACATGGTAATCTACGTGAATATGATGTTAAGGCTACAGTTTGTTACTGTAATGAACATGGATTCACCACCCTATATATCCTAAGCCTTTATAGTGTACTGAGGTGAATGCAGATCAGTGAACAATGGAAAGATGAGAAAGGGACTGTTGTGGTCTGACTTTGGTTATCGCTGACAAGGGGAAGAAGGTTCATTATTCCTGGCTGATAAAGTCATGAGCAGGAGCTTCATTTGAATGTAGGAAAACCTCAAAGCATTTTGTTGGCACTAAAAACGCTGTTTCAGATTTGAGGAAAGAAAGTTGGCGTTTTTAGCGAGTAGAACAACTCATTTTACGGGATAATCAAATACAACAGCGTGAAAACACTATCAAAACTCTCGACGTTTTGAGAGCATAACGACAAATATGTCAACGTTCATGTGGGCGTGCCTGCCAGCCTGGTTGCTGGGCTAGGATGGTCTACCCAAACCACATATGAGGTAAATTGTTACATATTTCCATGTAACTATCTGATGGAATGTCCTGATTAGCATTTTGTTAACTGTGTCTTAATGGGGATTTATACTCTTAATTTGATGAGGCTACATTCATGCATTAATACCCAAGCTTTGTCATGGGAAATAAGACTTAATCTTAAAATAATCGAATTCGCTATATTTTACCCCAATATACTTACAATCTTCATGCACCTCCAACTTATCTTTTCTTGCCAATGATGAGGAGTTTTAAGCTCTCTCTCGCACGCACACACGCACACAAAACACACACACACACAAAACACACGCACACAAAACACACACAAAACACACACACACACACACACACACACACACACACACAGCACATACTGTCCTCCTGAGCAAAGGAGATAAAGCAGGTGTAAGTAAAGAGTTTCCTGGACCAAATGATAATTTTCCTGGACCAAATGAAAACCATTTATCAGACATGTTCCCATCCACGTCCATCCTCCCACTGCACACACACAGACAGACCTACACACACACATACACACACACACAGACAAGCCAGATAAAGGATATTTATGAGAGCCTAAGCTTGGAGTTCTATTTGTGATTAGGTACATGAGAATCTGTGAGAGAAGACATTTCTTGTGTATAATACGCCTAATATTCCTCTTTGAAGAGCACTGCATGTTATGTATCATAAAACCTTTGCAGAGGGTCTTTGAAACAAGCCATGTACTGTGCCGGGTTAATAGATGACCATTAGGCTGTGTTAGCTATATTTCTTATAGCAAATACAGTCCCCAAGACTGGATATTGGGAATATTACAGCAAGGGGGAAGCAGTGGACGACAGAGCCGTAGTAAAGATCAGGGAGGATACGTCAATGGGGATTAGGGTTATAGTCATCCTAATCTTTGATTAGGCAAGGAGCCTGGGCAGGAAATACAAGCTGCAAGGTTAAGCCCTGTATCCTGTTTCTTTCTGAGTTATTCTACAGAAGAAAACACATTTGATTCAGTGGATGAAGCTCTCGGAATTTGATTTTGATTTTGATTTTGATTTTGATTTAAATTTATTTCAAACATGTAAAAGAAAACAAAAAATATATATCATACACAAATTATTGATGTTAAACAAAATAGAAAGCATAATTCGATGCATAAATAATAAATACTTGAATACTTGGAAGGGTTCATTATGTGTATTTCCAGTCACCAGTCCACACAGTGTTGATTTGAAGCCTTTACACTTGTTCAGGACTGCTGGCCGAGTAAGTTATTATGCACTTACAGATCCCTGCCTCCAGCCACGTGATTGGTCGAAACACATACAAAGCGAAGACACTGAAATTCCTGGTTCCCCCACATTTGACATCAGACTTTAGATTTTAATCTTGAGTCTGATTTGTGAGGCTATATTCATCCAATCAGTCGTCTCTGCTGCATCACAGTATTGAGTCCCTCCCTATTTGTGCGACACCAATCAGAGAGCAGATCTATAACTAATCAGTCCACCGATCAGGACTGATCTGGAGGTAGTGGCATGTGTGCAGGGATCATTGCGTATGTAAGACAGGGAAAGATAGATTTATTAGCTTCCTCCGCCATCTCATATAAAAGTCGTAGGGTGTGATAACAGCAGCCGAGAGATGACAACTCAAGGGACAGATAACAGAAATGAAAGCAGAGCTGGAGCGAGAAGATGTTTTAAAACTACTGAAAGTACATGTTACACATCAGAGTAAGCCTGTTCTGCATACTGAATGAGTTGCTTCCTGTCGAGAACCCATAACTCTACAGATTACTTTCTGTATTGTGTCAGTTGAGAAGCAATTAGGACGACAGAGTTCGATTCTCACTTCACTGTTTTTTAATTTATTGAAAGACTAGACCACACAATGTGAAGGGGGTTTTGCCTCCTTATTTTTTGTACATCAAGTTAGATCATGAGTGCATACAATTTCAAATTGTTTCCTATAACAAGGACATATACCAACCCCTCATCATCATCATCATCATCATCCATGATCAGTCAATACAGGATTTATAGATTTATTGGTGTGATTATCCCCCATCACCGCAGGTACTGATCTACACATTCTATACTCAACAGGTGATCTCCCAGCTGCGCATCTTGAGTCGATCAGTAGCGACGGGGTCAAAGTTCGACCGGGAGCTCTGGTCCAATGGGCTGTCACCTGTCCTCAACCTTTGGAAGAAACTCAACCAGGTGGGACACGCATACTGCCTCTACTCTCCCGTCTGTTTTGTTTCCTCTTAGTGAATCCTCCTATTCCCTACTCCCTGCTCACTCCTCCCTCTTTACTCTCCCCTTATTTTGTACCCACCGTAGAGAAGACTGAGATTCACGCCCCACTCTGGCTCATTATTAATTAGGCGAACAAACCTACCACGTCACTGAAACGATTCTTGTGAATGAATTATATGCAAAAATTGTTATACACTCAAAATTAAATTAAAGTCAGATTTTTACCATTTAGGCATGACACTTATTTTTCTTTGGTACTTCACTACTTTCACTTCAGTGCAGCATTTTAGTTCTCTGATTAATTCCAGTGGAATCTTGAACTTCATTTAACATGGTGATTTTCATTTGATGGTAGCAGGTTTTTTACTTTTTATTTTCATTTAAAAAATCATCCGTGCAACAATAACAGGGCAAAATTAAAAAGCTGGCGGGAGCTGATTGAAATAAGTGTGGCCAATCGAGCCTGCGCCGTGTGACAGCCAGCAGCCGGACCAGCGTGTGTGCGAGTGTGTGTGTGTGTGTGTGTGTGGTGCGCTTGAGTGTCTCGCCGTTCAGAATGCATGGTTGCTCGGATTCAAAATAGTCATCTGTCTGCACAGAAGGAGGCCCGCGTTCAGACCCAATAGCTGTGTCACCTTCTTGCCCATTTCTCTTTTGTTCTTCCGCATTATGTGCCGTACTTTCAATCTGTCATTCTCTCACCTTCTCTCTCTCTCTCTCTCTCTCTCTCTCTCTCTCTCTCTCTCTCTCTCTCTCTCTCTCTCTCTCTCTCTCTCTCTCTCTCTCTCTCTCTCTCTCTCTCTCTCTCTCTCTCTCTCTCTCTCTCTCTCTCTCTCTCTCTCTCTCTCTCTCTCTCTCTCTCTCTCTCTCTCTCTTTCTCTCTCTCTCGCCTCTCTCTCTCACAGTCTCTCTTTCGTCTCTCTTTCGCCTCTCTCTCTCACAGTCTCTCTTTCGTCTCTCTTTCGCCTCTCTCTCTCACAGTCTCTCTTTCGCCTCTCTCTCTCTCCCGCTGTCTCTCGTGCCCGGGCCGAGGGCTCTCTTACTTGAGAAATGAGAGGCTGTCTGTTATTTCTAGCCTCAATGTCTCTGTGACTTATTCAAAGTAAACAAGTGCTTTAAGGCAAAGGACGAGTGGGACTGTGGATGGGTCCACTCTGCTGCGATGCCTCACTCGCATGGCAATGGCTGTATTTGTTTGCAAAATTTGGATATTGTGCGCTTGAGTGATGTTGTTTCCCCGAAAAATACAGCGATTGTCAACATGCAGAAGAGGTTTTGGATCAGAGAAAGCTTGACAGCCATTCTAATTCCGACCAGAAGAGATCCTCAATATTCATGAAACACGTTGCGTTTCGTTTTTTATACCTTGTGCTTCACTTATATGCTGAAACTTCAAGTCAAAGTCAAAGCGGATCAAAAGAGTGATGTAGTTTGAATAGGAAATACCTGATGCTATTAGTTTATGGGCTAAGGCAAGCAGATGTAGTCGCTGCTATGATCGTAGGACAACAGTTACACAGAAGAGTCTGGGTACAAATATATGATAAAATTAAGAGATTGTAAACACAGTTTTGATTTTATAGAGAGGAAATTACCCTCAACGTTACAATTAATATTGAGATGTACTTCATCTCTCTCTCTGTCTCTTTCTCTCTCACTCGCTCTCGCTCTGTCGCTATGTCTGCTATGGCCCCCCCTGCTGTGTTCAGGGCTCCACTCTGATCCACCAGAAGGTGGTCTTGCCTACAGAGGGCCAGGGTTCGCCGGTCCAATCCTTCATCGTCCTGGAGCAGTTCAACGCAGTCCGCCTAGTGCAGGTACCGACAAGCTACCCACAAAAAAAAACCTTCCCACCATAGGAATGCCGGCACATTGTCCACAAGAGTAGTTCTGAAAAGGCCCACGGTACAGTTAAGATCGCTGTAGTGTAAGAATTAGAGAGCTAATGGTGAAGTAGGGAATATAGCAATCTACACATTCAATGTTTATCGTACCATTTTGATGGGATGGTATTTTTGTTTGCCGTGTAAGTACTACTTGAATATCTACAGTACTACTTCTTCTGCAGTTAATAGTCTCCCATAGGGTGTTCTACACTATTGACTCAAACCAGCGTTATGTGCGTAGTTCGAACCGTGCTGAACCATGTACTTCAGGCTACTCGTAGGCGGGACAATGCTGACTCAAGCAACATCAAACTATGCATAGCAAGGTGGGGACAACCACAGGAAAGACTATTCCTGTGACTATACCGCGAGCAAAGCAACGGATTAATGACCAGGCCAGAAGTCATTCTAGCGTTTGAATTGCATCTGCTCATTATTTTTTCAACATGAGGATTCATCATTTCAAATGATTCAAACTACTCAACGTTATCTGTGACGTCATTATCGGTTACACACACAACCAATACACATGTACTGAAATGTTGGTGTACATTTCAGTACACCAACAGATCGTGTACTATGATGCCCCAACCACTCCTGGGTTTCCATTTCAGAGCATCCACCACTCCCTGGCTGCCCTCAGCAAGGTGATCAGAGGAACTCAGCTGCTCACGGCAGAGGTCCAGAAGCTGGCCACCGCCCTGCTGAACCAAGAGGTGAGGAGCCCGGGGGGAAGGGGTCAAGAGGTGAGGGGCCCGGGGGAAAGGGGTCCAACCTGCAGAGCTCAGGGGTCCGACCTGCAGAGCTCAGGGGCCCAGGCGTGTGTTCTTGGAGGGATGAAGGACATACTCGGTCCAGAATAGAGTCTTTCAGGAGGCACACATGAGAGACAGACAGACAAAGGCCCATACGTTTTGGACGCGATGCATCACTCATGAACAGATTCAGATTGACCTTTACTGCAGTTTGACATGCGGAGGAGAAAGGGAAAAGGTTGGAATGAGAGAGGAAAGTGGGTCTGCTCGTCACACGGCCCACCACCAAGACACTAGGTGACCAGGAGTATGTAAGGAAGAACTCATCACCTTTTACTCTTGTCTCCTCTCTATCCTAGTCTCACCCTTTTTACTTTATTTAGCAAGCTTTCTTCTAAAGCTGGTTTCACACCGCAGCGCGGTAACTCTCCGCCTCCATTCATTTCAATGAGGGAAGGGCGGCAGAGGGGAGGCGGTTACAAAAGCGGCGGTTGGACCAGGAAGCGGTTGCCGCCAACGTGAACGCGCACAGGTTTTGCCCTACCGCTCAGGTTTCCCTGTGTTGAATTTTAATGGCGAGCGACACTCGCCCTTAAACATAAGGGCTCCGCCAATGACACACACACAGGTTAGAACACACAGGCATGCGCACACACCGCAACGACACACTCGCCCAGGTAAGACGTTATGTTTTTAAACATAACGGCTCCGCTGTCGACAAACTCTCCCAGGTAACACGTTCTGTCTATATACTGTAGAAGTTGCGATAAAAGAAGGGAAGAGACATTTTCTCACCTCGACAAGCAACAGCGGGTCGTTTTGTCATATAAAAAACTTTCAATTAAAACATTGCTGCGATCGGCATATCAACACATAAGTCACGTGATCTTAAAGAGACAGTGTCCCTATAACACAAGAATGAAAACATGTCAATGTCACAGTATGGTGAATTATGTCTATAGAGTCCACCACAAGACTACATTTTTGTGCTCAAATGTAATATTACTCTCCTCCTTGAGCCTCCCGAAATGTCTTTACACTTTGTTGCGCAAACTTAATATTATCCTCCTCCTTGAGCCTCCCGAAATGTCTTTATACTTTGTTGCGCAAACTTAATATTATCCTCCTCCTTGTGCCTCCCGAAGTGTCTTGCGATATTGAAATCATGCCCTCCCCCCTGCGGACTGTTTTTAGTTGTTTTATTTTTCTTATATTTTGTGTGTATGCTATGTGTGACTGTAGGCTACTGCTGCCTGTCTTGGCCAGGACACTGGAAGAGATGATTATCTCAACGATGATTATTATTTTCAACCAACCAATAGTAGATGCCTTGCATTTTAAAATGTCAATGCACTTTTCAGCCCTGAATAACAGAAAAAAACTATTTAATAATTGATTTGCATGCATAGTATACTACACTTTCCATTGAACAATTACCCCTGTTACCATAAATTGACTAATTTTATAATGTAATCAAATGCTTACACACTAGCTGCTTTCAGACATACGTGTAAATCCTGATATTCTCCTGATGGGCCGTATGTGTGAACAACATATCCTGACATTTGTACCCTGAGTAAATTTTCTGTAAACTACCTTATATGTGATTGAGGAGTAGAAAGTCTGTATTTCTCACACCACTTCAGTGGGCATGTTGTTGAGGGCTCTGTATGTCATTGAGCGGCCCCTTAAATGATAATCAGCCTTTTGTTCCCTGAATGGTTAAACAATATTTAAATGTTGGCACGGCTTTTAAGAGTCATTTGTGGTGAACCAATGTTATACGTTGTAAAATGATAGGGAAAATGTTACTATATTATGCGCTCAGAAATGTGTTACATTATCGACTGGGGTTTCCACATTATTGCTATGGCTTTAATTACAACTAGAGGTTCAGCGTGCACAACCCGCGCGCGAAAACTCTAGTTTGCTTAATAGACAATACAGTCAGTTGCTTTCAGGAATAAAACCTGTAATGTTTGTGTCGACAGACGCTATTTATCAATCATGGATGAGTGATAGCATAGGTTATCGCTTTGCTGAGCAAGGAGCTAAGGAGCTAACATGGCTAGTTGTCATAGAAACAGTAAAGCCCTTAGTGCCTTTGCGCTTATCATTTACATTTTTCATGTGATCCCATATGAAGTGCTGGTCTCTGAAAAAGTTCATCCTGAGTTCTAACTTACTTGGTATCATCAGCATATTAAGAACTCTTCCCGGAGGCCGTAAAGGAGATACCCTCACTGTTCTGTTTCCCGGTTCAGGCTCCATAACTGAGCTTGGCGCAAGCCCAATACACATTGCCATGTATATCTTGTGTAGGTATTAGACACACACACACAGCAGTGGAGTGAAGAGCAAGCAATCCTTTATGCTTGGTTTAAGGCACCTAAGCCTGAACAACAGCAACCCCATGCTGTGCGTGTTGATGGGGAGGTGGGGGGGGGGCTACGCATGAAGGATTGTGTGTGTGTGTGTGTCTTTGATCTCCTTTCTACAGCTCAGGGAATTGGACCGCTAACCTGTGCTGGAGGAGTTAACGACTCCCTTTCATCCACTTTCCTTTTCGTTTACCATTTTTCTCGCTGCTTATTATCGATGATTATATTCACTTATCCGAGGTCGAAATAACAATCTCTGTCATTCCCCTGCCCGCCCTCTCCCCCTCCTCCTCCCCCCCTCTACACCAGTGTCCTCCGACGTGGCTCAATAAGTGGGAGGGGCCCGAGGAGCCCATGCAGTACCTCAGAGCCGTGGTGACCAGGGCCCTCGCCATTCAGGTAAACTTGTACTTCCTGTAAAACGAACACTCATGAACCCACCACGAGCACTCACGAGGGACACCTAGCGCTCATTACTCATGCACTGCTGGGGATTGGAGGGGTATGGGGGGCACGAAGACACATGTCGTCGTCGTAATAAGTGGGCGGATGGTGGTGTCAGAATCACTAACCACCCTCTACGGTGAACAACCTGGGCACCACTATGACCCATCTCCCTCTAGAGGCGGCGCTAGGGAGCTGGGTGTCCGTGGGAGGGGAGGTGTGAGGGAGGACGTGTGGACCGTTCTGAATGAGGTTGAGGTTCCGCTGCTCGATTCCATCTCTTTTAATGCCATGCTTGGTAACGTGCCTAAGCAACCTAAAGAGACACTGATGGTTTAGGCATGGCCAACAACGTCCCATCTTTTGCGTTGTTGGCGATGATTGCAGATCTTTTGTTTTTGGGGGGGGCGGCAAGTAATCTTTTAACCTACATTTTGTTCATGCTTCCCAGGCCTTCCTATGAATAGATCAACTCTGAAGTGTATAAACTCTTGGGTATCAATCAAGCCGGAATCGGTAATGCAAAGCCATGACAGGAAACAAAATGTAATATTTTCTAGTGTGTTTTCACATTTTTTTCAAGAAGATAGGAAGAGTTGACATCTGATAGCCTTGGGGCCCGGGTCCGTTGCCAGCCTACGAGGGCTGTCTCACTAAACGCCTACGTCAATATGTTCAGACAGACTACTCTACGCACACTTCACTCTGGAGACTATTGCCATTCAAATGGGATGCTTCCCCACATATCGTGTAGGCAGGTACCACTTACATTTGTCGTCCTTCTACCATGGCTGCCTGTCTGTTCTTTCTGTCTGTCTGCCTGCCTCTCTCTCTCTCTCTCTCTCTCTCTCTCTCTCTCTCTCTCTCTCTCTCTCTCTCTCTCTCTCTCTCTCTCTCTCTCTCTCTCTCTCTCTCTCTCTCTCTCTCTCTCTCTCTCTCTCTCTCTCTCTCTCTCTCTCTCTCTCTCTCTCTCTCTCTCTCTCTCTCTCTCTCTCTCTCTCTCTCTCTCTCTCTCTCTCTCTCTCTCTCTCTCTCTCTGGCCATCTGTCTGTGTTTTTGCTTCGGTGTGTCTTCTTCCTTCCTTGTGTATTCATCCTAATGTGGGGCCATTCATCTTTGTATCATTAATACTTTGTGAATGTGTGTGTGGGCGCCGGTGTATGCATGCATGAACATGCTGTTAGCCAATCAGACTGATGCAGACCAGAGCTGCTGCTTAGTGGGGACTGCAAACTGCCTGCTTGGGACCCCAGCCGAATAAAATGACCTTGCACACACACACACACACACACACACACACACACACACACACACACACACACACACACACACACACACACACACACACACACACACACACACACACACACACACACACACACACACACACACACACACGTACACTTACACATATACACACACAATGCATTATTAATGAGCAAATTCTCTTTCTTTTTGTGTGTGTGTGTGTGTGTGTGTGTTGTGTGCGAGATAAGTGTTGGTGCAAAGAAACACAAACGGCATGTCGCGGGGGCGTGTGTTTTGTATGTGCATATTTAGTCTTGAGCATAAAGCCTCGTCAGGGCAGTGGAGATAGACGCTGGGCTGAGAATGAACCATTTATAATAGAGATTACATCAGAAGTTTGCTTGCTGTCGCGCCTGCATTTGTCAGCAGTGTTCTCCTACTGACCTTCAAAGCCGCCTGCTTCTGTCTAGAATCTACTGAGCGGAAAAAAACGCTTACTTTGTTTAAATTGGAGGATGAGGCCTGGACCACAATCCTTTCACTCGCTCTCTCTCTCTCCTCTCACTGTCTCGTCTCTCCTCTATCTCTCTCTGCCTCTCCTCCATCTCTCTCTCTGACCCTCCCCTATCTCTCTTCTCTGTCCCTCCTCTGTCTCTCTGGCTCTCCTATCTGTCTCCTCTCTCTTCTCTCTCTCTCCTCTCTCTTCTCTCTCTCTCTCTCTCTCTCTCTCTCTCTCTCTCTCTCTCTCTCTCTCTCTCTCTCTCTCTCTTTCTCTTTCTCCTCTCTCCTCTCTCCTCTTTCTTTGTCTCTGTGAAACGGCGTCTTGTTATCCTTGTCCTGGTGTTAATACTGCATTAGTGTGAGCTGGCTGTAATATGGTTGTCTCCAGGGCTGAAGGCCAAGCAATATCCTCACCTGGTTGAAGTTGGGCTGTAGGCCCGTTTTCACGGGTGCATAATCATTAGCTGACCCTCCGACCACCAGAGCACACACACACACACACATCCCAACTGTGGGGACCTGCTGTATCTTTTTTTGTTTCTGTACCACACAGGAAGAGTAAAATAATAATAAAAAAATAAGGTAAAGGTCATAATAAGGTTATATGTTTTTTGTATTTGCATTTGGTTCCTTCTCGTGTGTGTGTGTGTGTGTGTGTGTGTGTGTGTGTGTGTGTGTGTGTGTGTGTGTGTGTGTGTGTGTGTGTGTGTGTGTGTGTGTGTGTGTGTGTGTGTGTGTGTGTGTGTGTGTGTGTGTGTGTCTGTCTCTATGGCATTATAATTGGGTCCCGGTGTTATCTTTGGATGTGTGTGATGGGTGGTGGTTATAAAAGGACAAGAGGACATCAAACACTCAAATGGCAATGCACACTTTTTTATTGACCCCCAAACTCTCTGAGCGCGCCCCCCTGGCACATACTGGCAATATCCAATCCAGGCACATTGTCCTTTTGAGGTTAATTTTTTGGTTTGTGTTTGATAAAAAAAATGGAAGCAGTAAGTAACATTTATTGATTTTATCAAACTTTGGTCCACAACAGGACAGTTTTTTCGATATGGTTATATGTTTTTCTTCTATTTTCACTGTGTCAATATATTCATTATGTTACCATTCTCTTCTCCTTCCATCTCTACATTTTCAGCCCAGCTCATGTGGGAAAACTGAATATCATAGTGGTTGTTTTTAGAAAAATGAAGTCATTTTTTCTCTCTGTATTTATTCGTGTGCGTGTTTGTGTGTGTGTGTTCCCTCAGAGCTGGGTGGAGCGTGCAGGCAGACAGGCCCTGCTGGCTGACACCCTGGACCTCTCAGACCTCTTCCACCCAGACACCTTCCTGAACGCCCTGAGACAGGAGACAGCCAGGTGACCCCTGCATGCCGGCCCCATGCCCTCATGCCCTGTGTGTGGGACTGTGTGTGTGTGTTTGTGTTTGTGTGTGTGTGTGTGTGTGTGTGTGTGTGTGTGTGTGTGTGTGTGTGTGTGTGTGTGTGTGTGTGTGTGTGTGTGTGTGTGTGTGTGTGTGTGTGTGTGTGTGTGTGTGTGTCACTTTGGTGTATCTGAGAAGCGGCCCAAAAGCGTTGTTGTTTTGCCAACTCGATACGACAAGAGTCTTATCTATTGGTTAGCCCCGCTGGTCTGGATACGTCACCCCTTGTATTCGTTCTGAGTGGTCGTCGTGTTATCTAATTGCGTGCAGTGATATTTTCAAATGCATGCTTGGTGACGCCCCTCGAGTTGGGTCATTTTAATAACTCGTTGCCAGACGCTAAAGCTTTCTAGATGTGGGTCTGGATTTCCCAAACAGTATAATGGCACGTTGTGTGGCGCATTTCATATACAACATGGATCGTTATAACGCTCCCACTCCACTGTGGTTACAGTACAGCTAGCATGTCCCTGGTCCTTCATAGAACTCTCTGCACAAAACGCATGCTTTTGAAATCTATTCGTTTTGAAAACCTGCTGAGACAGGGTCTGTAGACATTCGGTTTGAGGAAAGGTAGAGCTTCTGTATAAAAATCGATTTTACAAGTTTGAATATGATAACAGACTATGATCGTATGAAAATAAGAAAAATATGTAAGGGATTATGTATAGAATGCCGGTCATTATCGGGAAAATAAGCCTCTGAAGGGGCATATTTTTGATAATGACCGGCGAAGTTCTGTACATTATCCCGCTTATTACACAGCTACTTGGCAAAACGAAAAAATAACTTCACATGGTTTGTCTTTTTACAATTTATTTGTTACCAGCATAGTGTTGATCAGCAGAGAAATAGTCTGCCAAAGACGTTGACGTCACTTAGCAACCGAAGACGCTGGGGTTGACAAGTTAGCGGACTACTTGCGGTGTGATACCAAAGACGTCATTAGAGGCAAAAAGCCCTTTGTTTTCCTCGATAGCGGTCAATCATACTTAGCAACGGTGAATTATCAAATATAATTCACCGCCGGAAGTTGTGAAGAGCGCATGCAAGTGAACAGAGCATTCCAAGGCATTGATAAGACCCATGTAATAAACATTTTTAACGTATGCCTGTGCAAAATAAAAAATGCTTCACTTCAGACCACTTAGACTTGATTAAGCTATAGTCCTCAAATGTCTTTTTGATTTCAAAGTTCTCCCACATTTGTTTTGTTGTAAGGTGTTCAGCCCTTTGTTTGTGTGTGTGTGTGTGTGTGTGTGTGTGTGTGTGTGTGTGTGTGTGTGTGTGTGTGTGTGTGTGTGTGTGTGTGTGTGTGTGTGTGTGTGTGTGTGTGTGTGTGTGTGTGTGTGCGCGTCTGTCTACGTTTGTCTATTTGCATACTTTGGCCAGTCCAAAAGCACAATCCAAAATATACTATGAAAATGCTCAGATATCCCCACCAATCATTCCAAAGCAGCAAAGATCTATATCAGGCTCTTTGTATGCATCTGCGTGCTCGAGCGCTCCTGTGTGTCAAACACCCATTCCAGGGTGTCTGGGTGTTATGTGTGCACTCTGAAGCTAAACGGCGATCACATCTATCAGGGCTTTTCGTTGAGGGAGGTTGTGCTGTCCCTGTAGCAGCCCCAGACCCCTCCCCCCAGCTCTCTTTATATAAAGCTCCCTGTCGCAGCACAGGCCTGGTTGGCGCACTAGACACAAGTCAGTCTAATCATCTGAAGGTCGTGAGTGATTTGATCGTGTTTACGGATAAAAACGCCAATAAATTGGGCTGTGTAGTAATGGTCATAGGAAACAAATCTTTTCTTCATTCACCACGGTAGTAGAAAATAAAGCTGTGTTTTAGTTAAAAGCGCTGCTGTAAGGATTGAATGTTTGATTCATAACTGGAGACTCCACAGGCTGATTCAATAGTACACCAGAAATGGGTATTGGTGCAGAGATACAAAATGCGGAAACAATGTTCAGGATATGGAATAAATTAAAGTCAAAATAATGGAAATATACGATGTAGTTCCAGGTGCCTGGTGCCACAACCAGTTATCCAGAGGTACTCCGTCGTTCTTCATGCTTGAGGAACACCAGTGTACATAAAATGCGTGCACGCGCGTCTGCGTCTGTGTTTCACATGTTTCTGCGTGTGACGGTGTGAGTGTGAGGGTGTGGGAGTGACGGCGTGGGTGTTGGTAGGCTTGTGAACGGCAATTTTCCAACCTGGTGACTCATTTCCCTCAGGTCCATGAACTGTTCCATGGATAGTCTGAAGTTTGTGACATCGTGGATGCGTCCCGTCCAGGAAGCCAAGCTGCAAGTCAAGGTATTCTTCCTCTTCCTGTAGTGTTTGTGGATCAATGACAAAGGGCTGTGTGCATCTCTTGTTGACACAGAGAGCGGATTAGGGGGTGGGGGGCTGGGGGGTGGGGGGAGTCGGCAATGACTTTGAACCTCAGTCACACAAATCCATCGTCTTTAATTACTTCAGATATTGGTCAGGGGGTTAATGTCTCTCTACTGTTGAACTAACATGGTGGTCGCTTACGAGAGAGAGAGAAAATGATTATAGACAAGGATACAGAAAGAGAAGGATATAGACAAGGATACAGAGAGAGAAGGATATAGACAAGGATACAGAGAGAGAGAAAAGGATATAGACAAGGATACAGAGAGAGAAGGATATAGACAAGGATACAGAGAGAGAAGGATATAGACAAGGATACAGAGAGAGAGAGAAGGATATAGACAAGGATACAGAGAGAGAAGGATGTAGACAAGGATACAGAGAGAGAAGGATGTAGACAAGGATACAGAGAGAGAGAGTGAGATACAAAGAAGGATAAAGTCCAGAATAGAGGGAGAGTAGAGACAGAAGGATAGAGACAAGGATACAGAGAGAGAGAGAGAGAGAGAGAGGGGGCGAGGTAAGGGGATATCTGTTGGTGATTAGGGGGGAGGCAGCAGATGTAGCAGAGAGGAAAGTCTTAGACATCTGGGGAGGGAGGGAGTTATTGATGACTCCCTCCACCTCCCGCAACACACACACACACACACACACACACACACACACACACACACACACACACACACACACACACACACACACACACACACACACACACACACACACACACACACACACTGTCCAGCCTCCCTCTCTGGGTTTGTCTCGGTGTCACTCGGCCCCTCCCTGCTCCTTCCTCTCCTCCTTCTCGGTCACGGGGGGATGATGAAGGAGGGCCGGTCGCCTCTGTAGCACCGGACCCCGCCGCCGGGCCCCGGAGCGTCTAGCTACTCGTGGAAAACCCCTGAGCCATCGCGCTGATGTCACACACACACACACACACACTGACATGCGCGCACACGTGTGTGTGTGCTTGTGTGTCTATGTACACACACACACACACACACACACACACACACACACACACACACACACACACACACACACACACACACACACACACACACACACACACACACACACACAAAGTGTCACAGGTCCTCTGGGTTTCCCCTCTCCTTGTTGGACGTGTTCTTGTGTGGAAGTGGTGTGGAGGGTCCCACCCAGACTGCGGGGTAGGTCACCCGGCTATTAATTCAGCCCAGACGTCCAGACTACCAGGGCCATGTAGTTCCTGCTGATACACATCTGCCCCCCCCGACTCTCTCCCACTCTCGCTCTCGGTGTGGCTCTGTCTCTCTCGTTCTCTGGCCATTGTTAATCTCACACACATAATAACACGCACACACACCGATAGTGCACACACACACCGAACGCACACACACACACACACACACTGAACGCACACAGACACACACAGAGACACACACACACACACGAAACGCACACACACACACACACACACACACACACACACACACACACACACACACACACACACACACACACACGCACACACACAGCGTGGCCTCTTTGCAGCCGCATTCCTTCATTCTATTTCATTCCTTCATCTTTCTTTTTTCTTTTCTTCTTCCATCTCCTCAACATTTTGCCTGTTGTGCGCCCTCTGTTTCTAAAATTGACCCCCAGTGCGCGCGCTCTCTCTCTCTCTCTCTCTCTCTCTCTCTCTCTCTCTCTCTCTCTCTCTCTCTCTCTCTCTCTCTCTCTCTCTCTCTCTCTCTCTCTCTCTCTCTCTCTCTCTCTCTCTCTCTCTCTCTCTCTCTCTCTCTCTCCTCTCTCTCTGTGGCAGGTGTCTCGTGGTGTCTTCTCTCTGTGGCAGGTGGGTGGGCTCCAGTTGGAGGGCTGTTCCTTCGACGGCACGCGTCTGTCTGAGAACCAGCACGATTCCCCCAGTGTGTCGGCCGTCCCGCCCTGCTACATGGCCTGGGTCACACACGTACGTAGCCCCTGTCTGTCTGCCGCTGGTGTTCACCACAGGCCCCGCATGGTAACACACACACACAGCTCTGCGCCAACCATTCAACAAGAACAATTAGGGGTTTAATGCATCCAAACGAAACTACGACCTCATAAGACCCTGCTGCCGCCCACCACTTTAGTCCTACCTGAACACAGAGATGAGGATGAGGTGCATATATTAGCTATATATTAGCTGTATACATGTACTGTTAAACACTGCAGTCTGGACTTCACGTATACTACATCTGTAAGAAGACTAAATAACCCTTCCTAATGTGTTGGCTCAATGTTGTCCTCAACAACACCCTCTCCCAGACCTTAGATCGTTAGAGTAATTGTATTTGTTTGCGGGATGTGCCAACAGGCGTCACTCCCTCCAAATTGAATGAATGATCCCCTAGCTCAGCAAAGTGGTGAATTCTGGAGAAAAGTAGCATGTCCACCGTGGAACAGCAAGTCCTTGGACAAATGCTTTCCTCACTGCAGCGCACATAAGCTATTAAAAGAGCATCTGGTTGCTGTCCGTCGCCTCGTCAACTTGTAGTAGCAAAGCATTCATTCATTTTCTAATTAGAACTTACAGTAGCCGTGCGGCACATTGGTGAGGCCCAGCTCCGGTCTGCGGCCCAACCTTACCCCGTTACATTCCCGTGAATGAACCGCTGTATGAACCAAAGGCGAAAGGACCGAGCATCGGGCCTTCATTGTTTTGCCTCGAGGCAGTTCAGACAAAGCGACGGTAACGTTAGCTTGATGGTGACACCGCGGTGCACACAACATGGGACGTTGTTTCAATTGGATCTTTAGTTCATTAGTTTGTTTACAGCACGTTTCTATTTGTTCATTCTGCCCGTGCCTTGTTTTTAAACAGCCTGCAATTGAGCTGTTCCCCTCACTACGATGCATTCAATCCCCCCTTCCATGTCCCTGCGCCCCCCAACCCCTGCAGGCATCCCTACGGGAGGGGGGGCGATGTTTAAAATCGTTGCCGCTGGGTTTGACAACGGAGCCATTCCTGGGCAACAGGAAGAGCCACAATATCAACAATGACAGTTTAACACATTGTGATTCTAGAAGCAATTTATGATAATGTCTGTGTATATTCATTCAGCTGTGTTTGTGTGTTGTTGTTGGACCGTGTATGTGCGTGTGTCTATGTGTTTGTGTATGTGACTGTGCGTGTGTGTGTGTGTGTGTGTGTGTGTGTGTGTGTGTGTGTGACTGTGTGTGTGTGTGTGTGTGTGACTGTGTGTGACTGTGTGTGACTGTGTGTGTGTGTGTGTGTGTGTGTGTGTGTGTGTGTGTGTGTGTGTGTGTGTGTGTGTGTGCGTGCGTGCGTCCACCACAGAGCTCTAGCTCCAGCTCTGCGGGGCTGCAGGAGTGCATCTGGCTGCCGGTGTACAGCAGCTCAGAGAGGGTGAAGCTGGTGGCCCAGGTGTCCCTGCCCAGCGGAGCCAACCCCAGCCAGTGGATCCAGACCGGTGCAGCCCTCTTCCTCAAACAGCTGTGATCCCGCCTTCCCGTTGGTCGGCTTATGGCAGTCACATGGTACTGGGGGACGAATGGGAGCCAAGATTTGTTTTTTGGATTTGAAAGCTTGTCCCTTATGCTTTGAAGGCCGGTAATATAACCGCTGTCGGCTCTGAGGAAAGAAAGCCTGGACTGAGTCTGCTGCTGAAAGTGGAAGGGAACGCTACTTAATTTGCCGCGGTCATTATTTAATATTGGACGTGTTTTTGTTTGCTTGTAGCCCGTATTTAATGTTTTGTTTTGAACTGAGTTGCCTGCTAAAATGGGACAGAACACTACTTCATTAGTCTTCATTGTTATTTTTCATATCATGTTTGCTCTTAGCGCAACGCCCTCTTGAGAACATAGGAACACAGACCAAAGCTCCAGCTAATTTTTGTACTGTATTTATTGTTGGATAAATTACCATGGAGGAGGGTGGAAATGATAGCCGCTGTGTACCTTCTCTTTCCTTCCATTTTCTAATCTTGCAGAGCAAAGTTATCATTCCCTTGTACCACATACACACACGCACACACACGGCTTAGTGGATAACCCCTGTGTGATTGGTTGTGAGTTGAGGCAGAGTGGAGTGGCTGAATCTGTGATGGATGGCTACAGGGCTACATGAGGAGGGGTGCTGTGTGTGTGTGTGTGTGTGTGTGTGTGTGTGTGTGTGTGTGTGTGTGTGTGTGTGTGTGTGTGTGTGTGTGTGTGTGTGTGTGTGTGTGTGTGTGTGTGTGTGTGTGCGCGTGTGTGTGCGCGTGTGCGCGCGCTTGTGTCTTTTACAGAGGTCAGCACGTGTGATGTGTTTGTTAATGTGTTGCGGACTAAAAGACAAACAAAGAGGGTGAAATTTGATTGATTGTCTAATTATGTCGTTGGATATGCATGCAGTTGTGTTAACCAGTCTTGTGTGCGTGCGTGTGTGTGCCTGGCTCTGAAATGAAGAGGAGCGTGTATTGTGTGTGTACTGCACTGTGACAAAACGGGAGAGAAATGGAACAGTGGGTTTAAAAAGAGACGATTGGGTTTCAGCAAAAACACAACGCTTTGGGTCAGGGTGTGAAAGACAGCCTGAGCAGCAGGGAAAATACACACCACACACACACACAAATATATATATATCTATATCTATATCAGTGGCTTCTCCAGTGAGGAGGGGGAGGAAGATCCTCCTTAACATTGTTGAGGATAAAACATTTAGATTGCCCAGACTACTGTAATGAATTAATGCCCTTAAATATGACCACTTTAATGCCTTTGTATTTGTAATGTTCGTTTCCCTGGGTAAAGGGATATTAGCACACCCTATCATCTCTTGACAATAACTTCAGGGAGGACGTTCCTCCCTCAGCCTCCATTGACTCCCATTCATTTCCCCGAAAGTGTTGGCGGCCGGTGAATAACATGGGGTTCAATAGGAGAGAGGAGGAAAGTCCTCCTCTGAGTGGGTGTGACTAGCTAAGGGACCTGGATCCCGCCTACGTCTATTTACAAATAGGCTGGAGCCCTGGCTGCGCTATGAACCAATAAGCAGGAGTCCTGGCTGTGGAGCAGCCAGTCTATCCTACGAGAAGCATGGACCTATTGACGAGAACCAACGAACCCTCTCAGTTTTATGCCTTCATTGCGAACCCTCTGTTTGCTTTAAGGGCTTTTATTTGGTTCAACGTTCCTGCAACGCAAGGGGGTTCGTAACCCCCTACATCCTTGCATACCCTCCTTGTGTCCACCGCAAGGGCCGGACGTGCGCCTCCCAAAAATCGTAACCTTCCATTGAGGTGACGCAGCAGCAAGGGCTGTGATTGGTCTGCTTACTAAAACCCGCCGCAGAACCATAAACGTTCATGACTGCGTCGAAGCGTCTGCGTGATCATTGCGTTGCGGGAACGTTGAACCATAAAAAGCCCTTTACATTGACGTTTCCGTAGCCCACGGCCGGGCTACAGAACAGGAGGATTGACTTGATCTATAAACAAAGTCCCTCAATCTTAATTGGCTTAACACCATGACCAACATTCTGAACACCCATTAACATCCACATTTGCCTCAAATAATGTTAGGCTTACAGTCCATGTAAATAGTTGTGAAATAATGTTCTTGTTGTTGTTTTAATTGTTTGTTACTCTGACCAATCTGTTTGATATTGTGGAAAGGATGTTAGTGAATGATTCAGAGCATGATGCATTTTAAATGGCATCATGTTTGGTCTTATGTCATAATTTTTCTCAAAACAATTGTAGCTGAAAATAAACATAGCCAAATTACAACCAATAGCTTCAGTCATTGAGGGCTAGGCCCAATGATGATCTTTCTATTTAGTTTTACAAATTAAGAGTAGATTTGACTAAGATTTGACCCACTAGCTTTCAGTGTACAATGCTGCCACTGGTGGATTTGTATCAATTCACATAATTATCCCACCCAGCTATTTTGTAGTTCACCAAAACACCCTGAAACAACTTGAGTCTCACATACTTATGCCACCATACACCACTTACAGTGCAAGCAGGCCAATGGCAACCAAGCACGCAGTCCTTCCTCCCTCACTCTAAAAACCACCAGCCGCTATATATATATATATATATATACACAAACACACAGTGACAAACACTTACCAAGACAGTTGCTGGGAGGGAGTCAAAGGAAGAAAAGGCCATCAATCTTCCATGACGAAATTACAGAGAAGATTCCGGTGAGATAGTTCTGAAGAGAAAAGCAAGAGGTTGAGTTAAAGTGTTCAGTGTTACACAACTGTGTGTGTGTGTGTGTGCGTGTGCGTGTGTGTGTCACTGGGGGGCTACACGGTTCCGGTGGCATGGTTTTGCCACTTGTTTAGTACTGAGAAACACTGGAGTTGTATGTAATGACAGCGAATAGAAGATTGTTTTCCACTTCTACTTCTCTTTGCCTCTTGTGTTCTGGGGATTTTACTTCTCCATAAATACAATGTCACGACAACGTTGCGTGTGGGCACGGGAAGTTAGTTCTGGCTTGGTGTCGCCGTTCGACTAATGACTCATCACCATTAGCCACTCTCAATGACAGGAAAGAAGAATAACAGCCAATTCCTAACTATTAAAGTTCAGACTACATTTAGACTCATGAGTAACAGAAAAAGTTAACTTCTAACAATAAGCATTTAACTAAAAGGGTCTTGCAAACTAGACTTGTTTCCAAGGTAATGAGTGGTATTTTATTTGTTTTGCATAAAGGACCTGATACTTTTGCAATTCCTCCCCAAATGTCTGTTCACTGCTCCTTGTCTGCGAAGTGAAACATGGCATGTTAAAGGTTGGGTATGGAATTCTCTTTTTTGGCCATTTTTGCAAAATTCTTATCATAACCCACTTACAGCCACTGAGTTAGAAGTACTGACATGAAAATTAAACAAGTCAATCATCTGTGGAATGGATAGGGCTCGAAAAACTCCAGCCAATGATTTCCAGACCCTCTGAGTGGCATTGGACAGTAAGTACGTCAATTAAACGGTCGTACTGCACTCCCCCGCTCGTGACCCCTTGTACGCGTATTCAAAGCTTGTTGTTATCCTGCGGTAGCTACTGGAGCTAGCTAACTAGCTAATGGCTCACTCTGTGTTCGCTCGTGCATGATTGCGCGTCCATGTACTTGGAATGGGTGGAGTCAGAGTCAGCGTTGAAGGAGAAGGGGGTAGGACCATTTGTTTTCAAAATCTGTTGGCGTTTCGCAAATCCCATACCCAACCTTTAACTACAAGCTATTAATTAGCTTCTCATACCACGCACACAGTCTCTCAAACACACACACATAAGCCAGACACAGAAATAGATACACACACGCACATCCAACACAGACACACACACACCCAACAAACAGACACACACACAACCAGCACACAGACATAGTCACACATGCGACAGACATAGACACACACACACATCAAACTAACAGATATAGACACACACACTCACCCAACACAAAGACATTCCACAAAACAGATTTCACTCTATTGTCGTGATCTGACTTGTTAGATGCGAGTGTTTGAAATTTCATAACAGTTGCTGGACCCTGGAAGGCACACGTGTGTGTTGTGGAGAGAAGGGGTACGATGTCATGGAATAACGTCACTTGCCATGGCCAGCCATTGTGTTTGAAACCCTATAACTTTAGGACCACTCTCCACCACAATTGGCACACGTCTATTGGTATTTGGGAGCATGTATCGCACAATTGATATCAAGGTTATCAATTGTGTCACTATTCAGTCCTTAGATTAACATCTCAAGTCTGATGGTCTGGAGCTGAAATCTTGGTAAACGTGCCTTTTCTTTTTATTTTGCTTCAAATTGATTTCAATCAATGAAGTTGCTGTCTATGAGCATCCGTAGACCCACGTTACATGAAATGGGTCTCCTGGGAAAAAACCTCAGCAGCAGAACCACAATAAACCGGATATGGCTGACCGTAATTCATGGATACGGAATGGGACTGATAAGTTGAACGATTGCATCGTCTCACCGTAGTCTGTGGCCCTCCATGGCTGACAGCAAACAAAATCTTGGTTAGCACTAAAACTTTTCCAGTGGCAAGACAAGCCAATCGATGACCTGTAGAAGTACATCTGTTGAACTTGTCTTCTGAAACCTCCATCTTGCAATCGCAAATTAATTCGTCTTTCGGAAGAATATTACCTAACAAAACACTTCATCCATCAAACTTTCAGGTTTCTGGTCCAGGCAGTGTCCCCTTGAGAAGTTTGGTGATAGCATTGTCAAATCTTTGTTGAGGGATTAGCCAATCACAAACTCTTTCAGTGATAGCCCCAACCTCTATTCGTTATAACTGATCACATGCCTGTACGGATTCTCAACAAGAACAACAAGAACATGCTGTATGGACATCTAGAAGCCATCGCGTAAGGTAAGGGTTTCATTTAAAATATTTTAAATAACGTCTCAAATACTGCAAATAACAGGTTTATTAATTTATTATATGAGGGCAATATTTTTTTGGGCTGTTCTTGTTTGTGGTAGCACTTATGTATGTTGTGTTGTATATATGGTTTCTGTAAATCAGATTAATGTGTTTGTGGCGGTGCAGGTGGTTGAGCTTCATTCCACCTGAACCCTGGCCTCCAGCGCCAGGAAGAGTTGAGCCAAAGAGAGACACAGAAATGGGTTCTAAATTCAATATCGCTTGAAGGGCCCGCTTTCGGTTGCTGCCAGCTTTCTATTGTATCTTGGCCTGTTTGTATTTCTTGTTCCACCTTTGTTGCGTAATCCTATCATCTCGGTAGGTAGCATGAATGGACAGAAATTACATTCTTCACTACGACCCAATCCTGGGACATGGTACACCCCTTTCCCTTTTTCTCACCATTCTGCCCCCATGCAGGATGTTGGGAGGCCTCCTTTATTGTTTCACCTCAACACAATGCTTTATGGAAAATGTTCTCACACAAGGGGCGGCGCACTTAATCTGAACAATCTCCCACACTTTGTTTGGGAGATTGTTTTGGTCATAACCAACAGAGACTGCATAGGTTCATCAATGCATAATCAAAGGGACGCTCTGTTCCTGCATGGACAAGTTTCATTAACTAATCAGGGATCTTATCTAAAGTGGCATTCTCCACGACCTTCAAAGAAGAATTTAATTAAATGTCAGTCAAGTCACCAGCTCGCCGAATGGGGCATGATAATAGTGATTAAGCCCATGGCCCACTGATGAAAGCCATGGAAAATCACATGCGCCGTGGTTAGTGATTCATTTCTCATCACCCATGAGTGGTTGTTCTGCCAGAGAAGGTATGTCTGGGATGTCACAACAGACTCCATCTCCAGCTCATTTGAGTGAGTAGCAGCTTATGGGGGCCGCCCACGAGAATTAAACAGATTGCTTCTAAACTGGACTTGCAAGGCAGCTGGACTCACAAGAAAATTATCCCAGAATCCACTTAGCTAGGCTTCTAGTTGTGCGTTTGGCATCCGAACCAATCAGCCTCCTGTGAGGATCTACACAAGGTATCAATGTGATGGACAGATGTTACAGCCAATCACTTATCGAGTCCTTTTTGATGGTGTCTGCCCCTATTCAAACCGTTTTCAAAGATGACCAGATGGTTCTGTGTAACGAACCGTGTGCCGTGTCAGGTACATTTTAAACATCCATAACCACGGTGTACAATTCTTCGATTGATAGCTATATTTTTTAGTTTGTAGCTGTCCCCTGTTTGTGTTAAAGTAAACAACGCTGGTCTCCCCCCCCCTCCCCCCTCAGCGTCGTCAGGCCTGGGGGTCCGAGGATTAAGCCCCCAGTGTAGATTGCCTATTTAAGTGAAAATAATATATTGTTGATATAACAAAATGCACTATAGTGTGTGTGCGTGCGTGCGTGCGTGAAAAAAGAAAATTGTAAATTTCAATAAAACAAAAACAAACATAAATACATTTTAACAGTTTTCCTTTAGTCTGGTACTATAGCATGCCAATAAACGTTTAAGGATCAGTTGTATAGGCTAAGCATCCTGCTTCTACTCAATACTAATGACCAATAACTACTTATATGAATAAATGGAAATAAGCTGCCAGAGTGCATAGAAATAGCATCAAAATATGACCACAGGAGGCGTGCAGCCATACAGGATGGAGAAGCTCTCCTGTGTTGGTGGACCAGGCAGTGAATCACCGCCAGCCTCCTATGACCGCTGCTCACGAGCCCTGTCAGCACCACGCTAATGTCTGTTTAAACAAAACGCTACTTCAACGGACCGAAGAATTCATTTCAATTTCATCTTAACACCCCATCCCGCTCTGCAGGGAGGTGAGGAGGGGAGGGAGAGAGAGCAGTGGGAGATGTGAGCACCAGCCAGTCCATTTAGTGCCCCTGCTAGGGGGACATGATCATATACTGGAGCCACGTTACAAAGATCACATTCACATTCAAGTGCTATGTATCCATTGGTCATTCGTTCACCATTAATCAGCTGCTAATTTGTCGACTTTTGGGAACTAAAATGACTTTGGTCCATAAGTTGTTCCATTCCTTAGATCCAGAAGCGAAAGCCAGACAAACCAAGAATACATAAAAAAATGAATCCCAGTGCATTCGCTA
This sequence comes from Melanogrammus aeglefinus, assembly GCA_900291075.1. Lineage (NCBI taxonomy): Eukaryota > Metazoa > Chordata > Actinopteri > Gadiformes > Gadidae > Melanogrammus > Melanogrammus aeglefinus. Next base: position 520,253 of record OLKM01000031.1, on the reverse strand, counting down.
ACTGCTGATCAGCCCTTCACGGTGCTCTCTGTCAGGTGTCACCCTCAGCAGCCTGCTACAGGAAGTCTAGAGAAGGGAGAGCTACATACATGAGCAGAACCCTTTTCAACTGGCTAATGTGTGCAGAGGTTTCATTAGGTGTGTTGTGTAGTCGCTCTCCAGACTCCGCTGGGTTTTACTCCAGGACGTGAATGTAAATCGAAAGGTGGATGAGGGAGAAGAAAGTCTGCATGATTCATAATCACACTTTGTGAGAGAGAGAGAGAGAGAGAGAGAGAGAGAGAGAGAGAGAGAGAGAGAGAGAGAGAGAGAGAGAGAGAGAGAGAGAGAGAGAGAGAGAGAGAGAGAGAGAGAGAGAGAGAGAGAGAGAGAGAGAGAGAGAGAGAGAGAGAGAGAGAGAGAGAGAGAGAGAGAGAGAGAGAGAGAGAGAGAGAGAGAGAGAGAGAGAGAGAGAGAGAGACCTTGCGGATCGGAATACTGTGCCTGTTCACCCTAAGTGTTGCAGATATACATATGTTTCTACAAGTCGTAAGATGTGAACAGACGTGTACTGTAAAACAATCCGTCTACTCCACAAAGTGTTTAGAGAGATATATGTAGCAGTGCGCACACGTGTGACTCATTTTTCATGGTGGCGACTGTGTGTGTGTGTGTGTGTGTGGTGTGTGTGCGTGCGTGTCCCAGGATTGATGTCAGGGTTCCAGAAGGGAATCAGTGAGGCTGACCGGAGGCCAGGGTGTGCTCACTGAGCCCCTCAGACAGAAGGACAGAGAAATAAACATCAGAGGGAGAGAGAACCTCCATCTTTTCTCTCAGTTCCCATTTCACCGCCGCGCCTTCTTGTGTTCCCTTTCTTCTCTTATCTTCTCCTCACCTTGTGTCCATCACTCTCTCTATGGTCTTTCTTTCTTTATTTCCTCGGCTGCCTTTCCATTCTCCCTCATCGCTTTCCTGCCTCCTGACCTACTCTCCCCTGTTTCTTTTCTTGTACTTTCCAATTTCTTATTATCGCTTTTTCTACTTTCCCACTGATCCCCCCCCCCCCCCCCCCTCCCAAACCCCTGAATAGGTCTCTCTCTCTTTTGCTCTCTCTCACTTTTAAGCCCCTTTTCCCTCTGGGAAAAAAAAGCCCACTAACACCCACTAACATCTGGCATTTGTCTTTAGTGGGAAATGTTACGGTCGGCATTCATTCCCGGGACAGATTACTCCGCAGTGGTCACAGGTAGTTGCCGGCTGCAGCTCCGATCGACGGTGAAGGAAACATGACACCCAGGTGGACACGGAGTGCAAGGCTGTTTGAGGGAAAGGTTTCTTTGCCAAGTCTGTTTGAATTTAGGTTACAAGTGCAGAAAGAACTCCTCCAGTGGTCCAATGGGCCACCGGTTGGGATCAAATACATCTATCACGCTATAAACGTAGTTCATTAATAAATTAATTATCATGACAAGGGGTCAAGGTTTAAAGGAGTCGACATTTCTGCGGGGAGGATCTTGTAACTGCCAGTGAATCCTACGTTCAGCGTTCTTACAGAAAGACGACATTTAGTAAAATCAAAAAGCAGAGATTAGTGTAACAGTACACCAGTGTAGAGGCCCATTTCTTGCATTGCAAAAATAAATAAGTTAATAGTACCACATTTCAGACACAACCACCCATCGTCCTTTGCAGGGGACCAACAGATGGGATGGCGTCGATTAAAGAGGGAAAAAACGGAAAGGAATTGTTCAAGCGGACAAAACATATGAGAAGGACGTTTTCAAAAATACATTAGATTCCTATCATAGAACGCGATATATTGGAGCCACAGAAACGATGGGGGAATGCGTTTGCGCTACATCTATTAAAGAAGAATGTTCTGAGGAATAAACCCTTAGAGAAAGCAAACGGACAATGGCTCACTTAAGCCCCTCCCCCTCACCGCAGTCACGACCAATGGAGCGCCTCATTAATGATCAGGGGCGGACTATCATCAAACTCTGCTCCCATCTCAAACGAAAGGAGGGACGCACTTGAGTAAACTCCCAGATTCACATCCGTAGAGACACACACTCACACACTCCAGGGCACTCACCTTCAAACTAACACATCCACATCCTCGCCACTCAATTCAGCCGGCACCGGGGGCAGTGGACGGCCTGAGCAGGTTTATGGTTCCCCCCCCAACCTGCAAATCCCCATGGTTACGGCTGGGCAGATTTACAACCACGGCCCTGTTTGCACACTTTAGACGAACGATGGATCACCCCCACACACACAAAAACACACATATTTCTGTACCCATACAAAAACGTACACTTATCAAGCTGTATGTGCACACAAACAGACACACACGCACAAAGATGGTACACAAAGTAATTGCTGTTATAGGTTCCAAAGCGTGAGTGTTTGTGTGTGCACGAAATGAAGATGAATTATTTTCAAATCTAAAAGCTAACAGGATGCAGATCCGTAGAGCGGTGTTCTTAATGTGGTGTGGTATGGTTCATCCAGGGTATGCAAAGTAATATAAGAAATGTATGCAATAAATTGGGTCATACAATGGATTACTTACCATTTTCAGCGTAAGTGGCTTTAGGGAAGTTTCTTAAGGTGAGGTGAGAATATACAAGATATGCAGACAAAACTTTGTTAAAAATGTAAAAGACACATTTATAAAAAGAAAAGCTGCAAAGTTGTTTGAAAAGTTATACCCCCCTAGGCTGTGAATTAATTCAAAAGGTGTGCAAGTGTGAAATGTCTCATCTGCGGTCATGACATTGCTATTTCAGAGACTGTGAATAGACACATATAGAGTGTGTGTTTTCGTTTATCGCAATCGTCAGAATCTTGTATCACACACAAGCACCACCAGAAAATCTGATAGTACACCAAATAAAAAAACGTAAAAAATACTAGCATAAACAACCTGCAAGACTAACACAACGTAGCATAGGGAGTTAATATTATCCTACCCGCTGCTACAGAGTCTGGGGGCGTGCATGTGAGACTACTGTCTGTGTACACACACACACACACACACACACATGCACACACCAGTGGGGCGGTGTCAGGGGAGGAGAGCGTTGTCCCAGGCTTTCATCTCTATCATCAGCCTTGCGTCAGCAGGTCTTCCGAGGGCCACCGGGACCTGGCCCACAGTGCCTCCTGTCAATCATCCCCCTCAGCACACAACCACCAAATAAATAAAGAACATCAATAAATGAATAAATTCATAATCATGCAATATCAGAGGAGGAGGAGCGCTGTAATACTGAACACGAGCACGTCCTTGTCTTAGGTACAAGGCCGAGCGCTGAGGATGTTCACAGCCGTGCTGATATTTACCATAACCGATAGCAAAGGCAACAAGTGTGATATTGCTTTTATACAACAGTACTGCTCGCAACATCTATAGTTAGCACTAATAAGCCACAACAGAATCTAATTTGTTTGTTTAATAATTTGGCTCCACCACGATTAACATAGTTACACGATTGGCCTGTTGCTGCCACACTAGCGCTGCTGCTTGGCAGCATCAGTGAATCCCGATGAGTTGATATTGTATGATTGTTAATGTGATTTGCTGTTATTATAAACAGCTGTTAAGTGGATTGATACATGTAAATAGTCCCGTTACTGTTATTCTCCATCAGAACGCATGGAATGCCTCTTGTTCCCATGGGGAAACTGAACGACGGGAATCAAAGTGCAGGCTGGTCACCTGGAGACAGAGGTGCCAGTGCAGCGTGTCTGCCTTGTGTTCCTCGTACCTAGCCCCCTAGATAGGTAAGATTGCACCCACCCAGGGAAAGTTTAGGAACGTACCTCAAGTTCAACGCTCCTTGTAGGGGCAGATATTAGGTTACGGACTGTCGGGAAATAATCAGTAGGTCTGGCGTGTAACACTGTTGTACAGACTGAGATGAATTGCTCCAAAGCGGCTGCCCAAATCTTGGTATTCAAGGTCGTAGTAATTCAGCGATGAGGCCCTTTCCATTTTAACCTTTAAATATTGATGATCCACACAGATCAAAATAATGATGCCTGATGTTGAAAAGGCGTACATAAAAGGGATTGTTAAGGGAAGGACTCCTTTAGCGTTCTTCACACCCTGCCTCCTACCCCTGGTCAGTGAGCCATATTAGCAGATGAAACAACACAGAACCTAAGGCTGACATCATACACACACTAATTGAGAGACATCAGAAATGACTTTGTAAACAGATAATCTTGCCTTAAAATCCTTCCAATGCTCGACAATGGATTAAGAACTCTGGGCAGGACTAATGTTCATCTTAACAAACAGAATGGATGGTGTGCTTGCTCACCACTGAGCACAGTAAAGCCTGAACTCTCTTGCAGGCTGAAAACACAGACAGGCATACGCCAATCTGAGGCCAGAGTAGAGCTCACAACACCGGGTGACTCATGTGGACATCGCAGCCGCCATGACCAGACTGTATGCCTTCTGATGAAAGTGACCCGGTTTATTAAAAAACTGTATTTTTTTAATAAACTCCCAATACTCTATGTTTCGTTTTATATGTAGGGACACTAATCAATATTAGTGGTTAAAAGATGCCAATTTGGAAGCGTTTGCGGTGCCCCTAACCAATAAGATGGAAGCCAAACATTGCTCCGGGCAAACTATACTTGATGGCTTATTTGATGCCAAAACAAAGACCCTGGGTTACATTTCGCTGGGATTACACTTTAACCAACCTACCTATCGCTGTACATCGCTGAGTATTGTGTTGGCGTTTCTCTCCACATAAGGAGTATGAAACTAAACCCAGCAGCATGGACACAACACGGTGGCACGCCGCGTTGTCTTACTCGGACATTGAATCAAACCAAATGTTTGTATTCCTCCGCCAAGGCTCTCGGAGGGCTTATAGCGCACGCCTTGACAAGTGCTGAGTCAGTGTTGCAGGGTATCACCGTGGGTGTTCATTTTAACTTTCAACTCCTTCTCGCTGGCACCGTCGCCTGATTTCTCTTTTGTCATTAATTGATTTTGTGTGTGTGTCCCTGTGTGGCTGTGCGTGTTTCCCCAGAGTGTGGCCAGGACAGGATTAGCAGAGTGATCCTGACACTAACAGGCTTCATTAGGAGAGATGAGCTCATTGGACCACAGTGAACGGCAGGCTGGAGAAGAAAAGAGGGGAATGATAAATAATCTGGGTGTTTGGTAAACGGAGGAGGGGGTGGGGAAGGGTGAGAGAGAGAGGTTGCTCTGTGGTCGGACCCGCTCATCATTCTCGTGTTGCTGTTGATAGTGTTTCTCGTTACATATCGGTTAACATTTAATTGTGCTACACACAACAAAACCTATGGTAACGACGGTAACCTTGTTGGTCGTATTTTGTCTGGCCTAATAATAAGAAGAATCTGTATAATGAGAATAGTGGAGGATGAAGAAGAGAGTAGAAAACACACAGAGGAGAAGCCCCGGAGAGATCAAGCGGAAGGGGCTGTGGGCACACATGGAGAGGGAAGGGAGAGGCCGAGTGAGAGGAGACGACAGGCCCTGTGGGGGCAGACAAAGGGGTTAAGGGAGAGAAGGCCGGGGGGGGGGGACGCACATCCACAACAGAGGAGGAGGTTGATGGGTTTAAAGGACAAAACGGGCGGGGCGTTTACGAGGAGAGGGAGGAAGAAAGAGAACTTTGACGGAGGGAGGGATTCAAATGCAGACCCATTAAAAGGAGGGCCACAAATAAACCAGCAGAAGGACATCAGCCATGATAGACAACGATGACTATGACAACGACGTCGGTTAGACCAGAGAGGAGGTGACGGATGGGTAAAAGAGAAGTTTGATAGGGCCGGTAAAGTAATGGAGCTCCGGGAGACGAGGAGAGAAATTAATACAAGTGAAGGTGATGCAAGGTCGTACGTGTTTTTAATGAGGTGCTTTAATGTGCCTCAGTTTTAGCCCGATTTAGATGCATAGATATGGATACAGATAAGGATACGGCGTATTGATGTAGATATATGGTCCTGTTTAAGGGAGAGAGAGAGAGATTACGTTACGATTGAAGTTAAACAAAAGCATGACAGATGATGAGGGGCTGTAAATGACGCAACACTAGTCTGGTAAGTAAGAGAGTTTGTTTTGACAAAGGGAAATATCCTACTTTTCAGAGAGAGAGAGAGAGAGGAGAGCGAGAGAGGAGAGAGAGAGAACATCTTTTAAGGGAGGAGGGTGAGGATGAATCATCTTCAAACATGATTTCACTGTTCCTGTTAGTCTCTTTCACTGAGGCGCGCACACACACACACACACACACGCACACACACATACATTTACACATTTTGTCAAAACAAGAGCCATGGAAACAGAGGCTGGTGTCAGGGAGTGTTAGTTTTGTGAAAGGCTGGTGCAAAGGCTTTCCCAATGATTTCAACGCTCTGACATTTGCACACTGAGTCCCTGCCGCTCTGCCTGTACCCTTCCCTAAATGAATAAAGTAGTGGACCTTTCATTCAACCTCCGATCATCGTTTTCAAATTCAAACGCATGCTCTTTGTTAAACATTCAAGATTTATTTTGCAGTATCGGATAACTATGTTACCATGGTAACACCAGCTTTTGGGGAAGAATGACAACATGCACACCTGTGACGCTTAAGAACAAAACTACCGGGCCCTGTCTTTCAAACCTACTTTGAAGGATTTACCACTGCTTTCGATTAAAACATCAATTTTCAAGTGACTCCAGGATGACATAGTCATTCTCCTTCTTTGGGCCGAAGAGTCAATTGCTTCACCAAGACGTCCATTCCAACAGTTAATTTCCTAAGATCAACAAGGAAGTGATGCAATTAGATGGTGACCTAGTGGTTTAGGAAACTTTGGAAAGAGCTAGAGACATTGGGGTCTATTCAGTATGAAAGATGGCATTAGTAATTATTAACATTGTACTGACTGGGTTGTTTTCCAGTCTGCTTCGACCAGCATGGATGAGCATAAGGAGGATAAGATGTCAAACTATGGTGTCCCTTAGGAGAGCTGTAAATCATCACACACCAGGGTAAGTTACAACAATGACAAACCATGTTTTACAGCCAAACTCAGCCATAAGGCTGCAAAAGGAACTGGCATTTTGAGCCGGGAACAGTGACAGTTTTAAAGGGGTTAGGTATAGGTTTAGCAAGGCGTGAGGAGAGCTAAACGACTGTACTCTGAGAAACTACAACACTAGTTCCCAGCCAAGGATTCTGCCATTGTCTGGAAATGACTTTTGTGCTCCTGCCCACTCGGTAGCTAGGTTTGAAAGAAGGGGGCTGACTTCAGCAGTACACACTCAAAGACTGGTCTTGATCAGTCTTGCCATCAGGTCGGTGGTCAATCTTAGGCAACTACGAACAAGAAGGGTTCCACACAGACTTTACTGTCAGATTATCCGCCATTTTGCCAAATCTCGAGGAAACAAGGCCTCTCACATGGATGGGAATAAGTTTTGCGAAGTATAGATGCTGGATTCATCTACACATTTCTAAATGAACGGTGCAGTCAATTCTACTGAATCAAACCTGTCAAACCGTGTTTCAAGACGGTATTCATGCAGGGTAAATAAAAGGACTTGGTAGTTACGCAGCCGTTCAAGCTATTCAAAATCACAAGGAGGAAAATAATGGGTTTTAGTTGTCAACATCTTAATCCAGATAACCTGTTTTGAGGATCTGTTTTGAGGTACGGGCTGTTTGTGAATTATCATTGGTTGTTGTCACTGTAAAGTCCCCCCCCCCGCCGCCACTACACAAATCAAACCCGATAGCGTCTCACCAGTTACAAAAATCGTTGCCTTCAAGACTCTACGGGTGGCAACAAAATCCCTTGTCCTGAGAGCCCCCACCACAGGATAAGACGAGCCACCTTCAGGCCCCCCCCCCCCCCCCCCACCTCTCTACCAACCACCTGCATCTGACAAGCAAATGACTGGTACTATGGCTTTCAAAGTCACTAGGACAGTCCTGAGGATCCCCTGTGAAACCTTCTACCAGCTCAAGCCCACCAGCAGCGCCCCCAGCAGGGGCTGGGCTCTCCCTCCCCCGTCTGAACAGTGACTCTCCCCCTCCTGGAAGGAGACGATAACAGAATCTTCAAGAGACAGAGCCCCTGCAAAGCATCAGGTCTGCTCTGTCTCTCTGTCTCTCATCCACCCTGAAACACTGTGCAGATCTTCAAACAAATCACACTTTGTTTGAGGCCAGTTTCTTCTGGTCTCCAAACTTTGTCTGTGACTAGTTTAGTCTCTCTT
>OLKM01000031.1:454505-507005 GCA_900291075.1 Melanogrammus aeglefinus | reverse complement strand
TCGTGTACAACAGTCAAGCAACGTTGGCCGGTTGCCTGGTGGGAGCGGAGACATGTTAGGATATTACAGGTTAAAGTGTTTGAGCATTTGAAACCACTGTGTAATTTTCATTGCTGGAGAGGAAGTTTTTGTAGATTAGATTTGGATGTAAAACAAGGAATGAACACTGTCTTGTTTTGCAATGATTGAACTACTTGGATGAGGAAAATAGTTTGAAACCAAACTAAAATGAAAAGGACAAAAGTGAAAAGGGTGGATCGCATCCAATGTTTTATATATGTGTATGTAGTCACTGTGACCCCCCTCTATATGAGGCCAACTCCTAAGTTAAGATATAGGGAGGAAAAGCATTGTCTGCTTTCAATGTGTTGCGTCGTAAACGGTGGTGAGATTGTGGAAGAGGTCAAATGTTATCGAGATGTTTGCTTCGTATCCAGATTAAGAGATGTGAGAACCAGGCCTGGCATTCATCTCCCTATAGCGCTGAATCTAAAGAACCAGAATGAACATCAGTAGTGTGTGTGTGTGTGTGTGTGTGTGTGTGTGTGTGTGTGTGTGTGTGTGTGTGTGTGTGTGTGTGTGTGTGTGTGTGTGTGTGTGTGTGGTGTGTGTGTGTGTGTGTGTGTGTGTGTGTGTGTGTGTGTGTGTGTGTGTGTGTGTGGATAAATGTGTGCAGCCAGCCTTCATAATCTTAGATCTAGTAACTTCACAAACCAAATGCGATTACAAGATTCCACTTCAGTGGCAAAGCCCTTAATCCCATTTAAATGTGGCACAAGTCGGATTCTTTTAGCGCTGCATAGTTTTATTTTTTTGTTCAGAGCGTGTACTTGTGCGTGCGTGTGCGTATGTCACTCTAGGTAAGCTCTTTAAGACTTCACTGACTGATTCATGTAATTGAAAATTCTGAAAACACACACACATAAGTACACACAAACCCACACATGCACACGTGCACGCACCCTCACATGCACACACGGGCAGTATTGAAACTTTGCTGATCCTTGATTGCCCTGCTGTCTGTATGCTATTATACATTTCTATTATTATACAGTTATATAATTCTGCTTTGCATTGGAGCTCTCCCTTACCAAAAACAAGAATAACTTTTTAAGCAGATCCACATCACTGTTTTGTTTTGGTTCTGTTAGGTCCCATGCATACATTAATTTATTTAATCATTTCACACCCGGAGGTCATGAAATGTACTGAGGCAAGAGCTGTTTCGGTTTTTCAATCAAAATAATGAAATTGGTATTAAACGTATCACACTTCTGTCGCACTATAGTCCACTAGGCAAACCGCATTCAGCAAGCATGCAGAGTGCACACACGTACACATGCACATGCACACATTCCCACAGTCCCACACGCACAAAAGACAAGACTCTGTAGACCTTGAGTAGCACTTTAAAATAATAATTTATTTAATGGAACATTTGAGCTCAGAGAATGTCTCTTTTTTTTGTATTCAACTATTTTAAATGTGGGTATTCGTGTGCAAATGTCCATTTTATCCTGATGTCTGCAGAATCCTCACATACAGTCACTCTCTATTATTCATTACCATTATCTAATATTCATACCTAAATGAAAGCTCTTTCATAATGTAGCGTGACAGAGATGGAAATGCGAAACAGAAGACAAGACCAGAGAAGGGGTTAGGAGGGGAAATACCAGGTGGAATAGACGGGAATGTGGGTTACTGCGAGCCATGTCCTTCCCATTGTTTAGAAACTGAAGTGTTCATTTAAGTTCTGATCCTCTCTTAATTAACCATGTTATCTGTCATTATGATGTCTCTCTCTCTCTCTCTCTCTCTCTCTCTCTCTCTCTCTCTCTCTCTCTCTCTCTCTCTCTCTCTCTCTCTCTCTCTCTCTCCTCTCTCTTCTCTCTCTCTCTCTCTCCTCTCTCTCTCTCTCTCTCTCTCCTTCTCTCTCTCTCTCTCTCTCTCTCTCTCTCTCTCTCCCTCTCTCTCTCCCTCCTTCACCTCTCTCTCTCTCACCCTCTCTCTCCTCCCCTTACCCCCCTCTCTCCCCCCCTCTGTCTCTCTCCGGCTCTCCCCTCTCCCCCTCTCTCCCCCCCTCTCTCTCTACCAGTGAGGTGTTAAGACCCCCTGGTGTGCAGGAGACAGGTGAAGACGAGGGGGGTAGAGTGACAGTCGATCCACAGGGTCACAGTGACACCTGTGTGGCTCATGCCTCCCTGGGGCCCTCTTTGTGTAACGCTCAATGCTACTAAGGACAGCAGTAGGACAGTGACAAGTTTTTTTTTACTTTATGAACCTTTCTTCACCTCCCTCCCTTCATGGGTGTGTGTGTTTTATAATGTCCGTTTGCGCGCATGGGTGTGTGCATGTGTGTGTGTGCGTGCGTGCATGTGTGTGTCCTTCCCTTTTAATACTTTTCTCCATTCTGTTATTTTCTGTATGTGGACTTTCTGTTTGTCTTGCTTTCATGTGTACCTGCATCACGTCTGTCTCTGTCAGCAGCATGACTGTGCTATCTGTCTGCAGCATGTCTGTGCTGTCCGTCTGCAGCATGTACTGTATGTGGTGTCTGTCTGAAGACTGTGTGCTGTCTCTGTCTGTGTTGTCTGTCTGGATTGTCTGCCTGCAGCCCGTCTGTGCTGTCTGTCTTTGCTGGCTGTCTGCCACCTGTCTCTGCTGTCTGTCTGCAGCGTGTCTTTGCAGTCTGTCTGCAGCCTCTGTGTTGTCTGTCTGTGTTGTCTGGCTCTTCCCTATAGGCAGGCGGATAGGTGTTACAATTGTGGGTTTATACGTACAAGTGGGAAATTTGGCAGAGTCATAGGAAGTAGTCTAATGAATATTTCCAGATATGGAGCCACTGCGAAAAACGTCCTATGGTAGCCGTGGTGGCCATTGTACAAAATGGCAGTTTCGACCGCGAATATGTTTTACAGGATGACCCAAAATCTTCATTTTGTTCTAATGAAATTACTCTAGATACATATGCCATAATTGTATTCTCCAAATGCCCACAATTTGCCTTTGTGTTGCCAGCAATGTCAATTAAGCAACCAGGGAGCGTAATAAGTGCTGACTCGAAATTTCAGAGCCTCTGAGTTCAGGACTAAATGTTTCCAGTGAAATTACAGAACAAAATTAACTAGTTGACAGGTAAGTACATATTTATTTTAGGTAAACCACTATGAAATGACAACAATTGGTTCTGAACATTTAAGATTAGTTCTAGTGACGTTATTAAAGGGGACATATTATGAAAACAACACTTTTCCTGGGATTTTGAGTGTTGTTTTGGGTCTCTGGTGCTCCCACACGCATACAAACTTTGAAAAAAGTCAGTACATGATTTTTTGAGTGAGATGCATTTCAAAAAGTACCCTACAGTTACCAAATGAGCGAGTCAGTTTCGGCGCCCCCACCTGCGTAGGAAGGGGGCACACTTGAATATTACCTCCCTCTTCCTCACTCCCCTCCAATCAGAGCATGGCTAAGATTTTGTGGACCAGCGGACGGGCTGCTCCGGCGGGTGTACTCCGGGAGCTGAACTGCCGCCGAAGCTGGCAGGTCCGGCGCGGGGAGTTCGGCGGCAGTCTGGCAGCTCAGCTCCCGGAGTACTCCATGTTGCCGTTCATGGACTTCAGAGAGTCAAGGCCAAAGTTCCTTTCCCCCAATTATTCTCAACCATGGCCGAGATATCCCCCACTACGAGTCTTACTTGATGTGGAAGTACCAGAGACGTCAGACGCAATCTTTATGATTCATAATATCATCCGAGGCGCCCACATAGCTTTTGGCCATGATATTAGATATATCATATAAATACCCATATATAATATTTTCATTATTATATTATATTGTATTATATTATATTATATAGATATAGAGCTCCAGGAGTCCGCAAACGGCAACAATCCCTTCTCCTCCATGCTGTGGTCCAGTCTGACAGCTCATTGGTCAATGGACAGCAGCTCATTTGCATCAAAGCTACAGACACCAGAAACAGCGCATTCTGAAGGGACTGAAGCAGAGGGGAACAGCGGTAGGCGAGATATTTTTTCCTAAAAGCTGTTTCCAGCAAACAGCTTCAAAAACATGTTTTACAAATAATATGTTTACTTGTTGGGAAAACACCATAATATGTCTCCTTTAAGCAATAAATCACTGTTACGATAAGTTACAAGATAGTTCTAGTGTGATCTTCTTTATACGTCACAATTTTCTCCACCACATTGGCACAAAGCGGTACATTTCAAACCAGCTTGTTTACACTTGCATTGTCCCTTGCAACACTTTTTGCAGTTACAACAAATCAGTTGCCTTGATGAAGTGCTGGCTTAAGGAAGCGTAGACCAAAGGGGAAAAATTCTTGCAGATCACCATCTCGTGTTTGAGAGGCAATGAAGAGTCTTGAGAATAAAGAGCAGTCACTCTTTAGCGAAGTAACCTGCAAACTTGTCTTTGATTTCTCTCTTGGAGACGATCGACTAAACAATGGCAGTTTATTCTTCTTTATTGGCTCAGTAAGGGTACAGTTCGCTCCAGTAGACAATCGGCTATGAAGGTCTTGTACTGTTTCTTACCTATCTCCTCAGCCTGTTGAACAGTAGAAACAACAGTTTGGGTCAGCAATATCTCTTGTGTCCAGTCGCACTAAGTCTGTACTCTCCTAGGAAGGGGTTTCCCCATTTCCTCTATTACTTCAACCAGATGATTGACTTGTTGAGTAAAGATAACCTGTGAATTGTTTATTTGCTCATGGTGGCGTGTGTCTTGATCCATCCATATTTTCCTTCTCTCCACGGATGCTTCAAACTCGGTAGTCATTCTGACCAGTTCCGGCCCAGCCACCATCCATCTTCTAAGAGCATTTGGAGTTTGAGTGAGTCCAACAGCACCACTTTCACTCCTCACAGCAGCATTATTTTTCTCATGAGCCTGCTCAATGGCCATCGATGAGAAAACGTGTTTTGTCTTGTGAACTGTGAATTTGCCATTGGTGAATTTAGTAGCGACCTCTGGATGTGACTTGCTAAGACTCATCATGGACCACACCAACTATGCACGATGGGTGCCTGTCCACATTCGACACAAATTTTCAGAGGGAGAGAGCAAGGAGGAGCTTGCATCATCCTCGCTCTCTCCCTCTGAAAATTTGTACACGACCCATGTGCTGTTCTTGGCAATTATTCCCATGAACTTTCAGTAGGCTTATGCAAAAATGGACTGCTGGCTTAAACATACCTTGATAATTTCAGCGTGGGATTGCGGGTATTGCGCAATCGGTACACATTCATGGTACATTAGGTTACTGATGTACCATGAAGATGTGACTAAGAAAGGAGAGGGAGAAACTTATAGGACTGTAGGCTATATAGTTAGGAAAATAAGTCAGCAACTACTGTTTCCATGCTACATGTAAAATGATTAAAAGTTAATGAATTAATTGAAAACCTGTGTGTTTGATTTCTTCTTTCCTCTTTAACTGAGCAAAGATAAAGCAGACGACCGAGTACAGTACACGACAAGTTAAAATGATAGCACATGAGGACATTTTTATAAGAAATTTAATGAAGAGAATCCCTTAAATTAGTGTTGGGGGCCAAATGTAAGACTCGCAAGCTCGCAAGTAGTACCCCCCCCTGAACTTTAAATAGTTTACGTTTAGTAATTTCATTAGAACATAATGAAGCATTTGTGTCGTCCGGTAAAACATATTTGCGGTCAAAACTGCCATTTTGTAAAATGGCCGCCACGGCTACCATAGGATGTTTTCGCGGTGGCTCCATATCTGGAATTATTCATTAGACTATTATATATGACTGTGCCAAATTTCTTGCTTGTACATATAAACCCACAATTCTTATACATGGATACACCTATCTGCCAGAATGTATTATATATATTATCCAGTGTGTATTAATTGAAAAGTCTTGAGTCTAAAATACGGAATATCAATTCAGATGCTTCTGGGTCTTATTGACCTTCTGAATCGTATACAATGCTGAAGCTAAACCAAATTTAATAGAAAACATAATTGAAAGCATAGTTTCACAGAAAGGACAAGCACTTCATTACTCATGATGAAAACACACATTATTCCAGTAAAGCTTCGAGCTAGAGTGCTGAAAGAACATAAAATATAACCCATCTGGGATCGAAGGGCAAGGACATTGAATCAGGTATAAAGGAGATTGTCTGACCTTCAGCTCATCACATACTTTCTCACCTTTTGAATCCTTCCGGTTTTAACTTCCTGGTTCCCATGGCGACACCGCAGTGGCTATGTGATGAATAGGAAGAAACTTGGGGTCAGAGAGAAGGGAAAATAAATGAAAACATTGTGGGAAAAAAACCAAACCAAACAGGGGTATAAACAAGAGATATGGGAAAGTAAAGAGTGTGGGTAGAGAAACGAAACAAAATACTCAATATTTAACGACATATGTTAGTGAGTGCGTCGTTGTAAGAGGGAAAAGCTTTAAAATGTATCTCCTAGAAAACCCATGTGTACGGGACCAAGCATGTTGACCTAGTATCTGCTGCCCTGTTCATGTGTTTGCCTTCGAGACAAGTGAGCTACAAGGCGCTGCGAACAGACTACGGAAAAAAACAATCCAGAGAAGTGCATCCCAGTCCTCTCTCTCCCTCCCTACTCTGTTTGACACTTTTACTACTCTTTTTATTGTCCTTCTCATCATTCACTTTGTGGTTAATGTGCTTCTGGTTCTTTCATTATCGTTTATCTCATAATTAGTTTGTCCAGCGTCTTTTAAGGCACAGAAATAGACGTATGTGTGCATACAAATGTTATTGGTTGGTTGACTTCCTACCTCCAAATCTGACCCTTGTGTTGTCAGGCTGGTGGGATGGCCACTTGAAGAGGTGACACGGACTGTAATGCAAAGACTGCTGTCTTAATATAAAGACACAGGAAGTGCTGCCACGATAACCACTGGTACAGGAAATGGCTATGCAGCTGAAGACAATAATATCATAATATATATTATAATTGATACTAGAACATTACATTGATTCAATCAACGTAATCGTTATACTGATGCTTGTGTGTTGTGATTTGTATCAATACTTCTAATGACCAGGATGAACTTTGTTGGCAAATAATTAATTTCTTGTCCTGACACAGTAACATAATAGGTTTAATGGAACATGACCATGGGAAAACAAACAGCATTTACTAAGCATCCTCAGAGAGACAATTGATGTACATGATGCTTATAGGGAAGCTTTCACAAAGTGGGCAGCAACATCATTTCTAACATAGGCTACATCTTAGATCTGATGTTTAGAAAACAAAAGTGCGGGAGTGACATTTATTCTTTTTGGTTTTATATATATATATATGTCACCCGCTTAGTCATAATCGTTGTTGATCCAAACGAAGTGATTAAAAACAAACATCTCTCGGGTTCCTATTTCTCTGCAGAACATTTACATTTTTTGACTGAAAAGTAAAACCAAAAAATTCACATAGAAAAGATTAACTGAACACGATGAAGACCTAATGTTCTGGTCTTTCTTCGATGCCTACGTGTTTCTCCCGGGCGATGCGGTGCAGGGATGAAATAACTATTTTTAGTGGACTTCGACAACACGACTTGGTGGTGAGTCGTGTTGAATTTTGCCATGAGGACACTTGTCAAAGCGGATCTCTAGTTTCTATGGTGACTTTTGTGCTCAGTATGTGGCGTGTGTTTGGACGAGTCCAAGAGGGACACAAGAAGATTGAAAGACCTTCAGGGTCCTGATCATTAGCATACCCTCCATCCTCTGCCTATTCCACCTTAACCCCCACTCCTCTCTTCTCCTTCTGCCTACTCTTATCTTACCTCCCACTCCTCTCCTCTTCATCTCTCCACTCTAACCTTCCCTCTGTCAGTCGCCCCCTCCCCCCTCCTGCTCATTAGTTCAATATCAGTACCCTGCTCTACTGCAAACAGTCTGCTGTGGGATGCAGGACACCAGAAGATTACACCTGCCAATGGTCGTTTGTCAAAGTGAACAACACTAAAAACAATGGAAACGGTGCTGCTGGAAATGCTTTATTTATAAAACAACAAACAGCCAATATGAAAATAACAAAGAAAGAAACAATAAATAATGATGGTAAAGAGGGCAGTTTTGACGTGGTTAACTAACGGAATACAGTGAAAGCAGGTTTGACATTTCTTTCATGCTTTCACGGAATAAAAATGTTTGCAATGTTGTGCATAGAATTCTGTGGTGTTATTGAAAATGATTATTATAGCGAACGTCAAAAAACCAATGACTTGACAGTCACACAATGGGGTTCAGAGGCATGGAAACACACAGGACAATAATAAACACAGAGGAATGTCCCTTTGGCGCATGTCACCATGGAATGTGCTGATCAAACTACACAGGATGTAAAGGTGCTGGCACATTCACACACACAGACCCACACACAGACTCTAAACTATTAATCACACCGGTGCCTCAGAATGTGCGGCATGTTCTCTGTGAAACGGCATATTTAAGAAGAATGCTGGGTGTCGGAACAACAACAACAACAACAACAACAACAACAACACCACCACCTCTGGCTGTTTTTCAAAGTTTTGTTCAGGAGAAAACAAAGCATGTAGTTTTGTAGTCTGGCCCTCAGATGACCTGGCTTCACATTGTGCTTGTGTTCAGCCTGGACCGGGACCCTCCTGGGCCGGTGTGTCCCGGGCTGGGAGGACGTGTTGGGATTGGGACCCTGGAGCCCCACCTGGTACGCACTACCATCAGGTGTGTCGGAGGGCGGGGGTCTGAACAGGTGGTGGGCACCGCTCTCTACAACGCTCTGCCGTCACAGTCGCTGAAGGAAACGCAGGAAGGAAGGGTGTCAAGTGGAAGGAGACGGCAAAGGAAACAGGAAAAGAGGGGACCGAGGAAGGGGGGGGGAAGAGAGAAGGAGGGAGAGAGAGGGAGAGAGAGGTAGAGAGGGAGGGGGAGAGAGACAGGGGATAGGGCTGGGGAGCAGGGAGTTGTGTGCTGGGGGCTCTGCGTTTCAACACCCCTTTATCAGTAAAAACAGAGGAAAACACAAAGAGGACTTCAGAGAAAGCGGCGCAGGAAAGAGTTCAATATAAATATATGCTTGTTGTCTTTAGGGAGCAGGAAGGCCTTGGGGGCCGCTCTGTGTGCGCGTGCGGGGGTGTGCGGGCGTGTTCCTGTGTGGCTGCGTGAGCGAGGGGGTGTAGGGTTTGGTTTAGCCTAATTCCCGACTCAGATAGATAAGTGTTATTTGGGTTTTCACTGCCTCAAACCCTCCCGCAGCCGTACACGCACGCACAACACCACGAAGGAACACAGGGTCCTCCAACACATGGCTTAGGGAAACACACATGCTAATGGAAAAGTTTCACTTAACTCATGTCAACAGCCAAGTTCAAGTGTTCGAGTTGTTCAAGTTTTACACTTGGAACAAAATGTACAGTTGAGGTGGTACTAAAAGGCTATTTGGGATTGTCGGCTGTATTTGGGACGAACAGCCCTACAGTGTATTGGGCTGACGTGGTTTTTGGCTTGGTCTTTCACCACGTTTGAACCTAAGGTGCGGTGAGCGAACAGACGACAACGCCGTTACATGTACATTTAGTTGGGTTGCCTGTCTTTTGAATGGTGTATACTCTAGTATGTCAGTCAGGTTGCATAGATGTCTTCACTCCCCTGTACGTGGGAGTCAAGTTGTAACATGCACATGCCGTAGCTGTAGCGACAGAAAAAAAACGGACAAAACAAAACCTAGCCAGTTAGAAGTCCAAGGTGTGTGTGTGTGTGTGTGTACGCGTGTGTGTGTGTGTGTGTGTGTGTGTGTGTGTGTGTGTGTGTGTGTGTGTGTGTGTGTGTGTGTGTGTGTGTGTGTGTGTGTGTGTGTGTGTGTGTGTGTGTGTGTGTGTGTGTGTGTGTGTGCGTGTGTGTGTGTGTGGGTCGTGATCGGCTGGCGTGGGTCGGCGGGTCTCAGCGAGGGGGTCTGGAGGGACACACGCACTGACACTTTTCGTGGTGTGTGAGGAAGATCTCGTCGATGACCCAACGAACCCGGGGCCTCCGCTGGCTCACCAACGACCTCGTCTCCGGAGCATACTTTAACACCTGGAGCACAGACAGCCAGACGAGGAGACAGGCAGACAGGAGGGCGGGGCCAGAGAGGTAAGTCAGGTCATACAGTCCCACACACAGAATCCCCTTGGCCAGCACTGTGGCCATCCACCTCACAGATCTCTTTGGAAGCTAAGCAGGGACAACCTGGTCCATCTTTGGTCTAGATGCAGTGAATTATTGATATTGTTACTATTCCTTTTTGAGAGATTAGCTTCCACAGGTAGATATAATAATTCACAAGAATGATGCCTCATGTGGAGGATAGAGCTGTTGAATGAACACCTGACTTCCAGGGAAACAGCTCTCGTTTCAGAGCCTTGACGTAAACCCTTGACAAACACACACACTGCGGCATGTGATGGGATCACGCCCTCGGCCAACCAGGGCAAAACTAAGAAAGCATGGCCCAAGGAGCCATTGAAAACCCACACCCTGGGTAAACCATAAACCTGGTCTGGGATTAGTACACACTTTGGGAGGTCACCGCCAGTGGGGGGTCAGAGTTGAACATATATTGACTTTGAGCATGGCGCAAATGAGATCAGAGCGTAGCAGAAGCCAGAGTGTTGGTGCCGGTCTCATAGATGGTAGACGGTACAGCCAGCGCCACAGCGCTCTGCTCAGTGCTGATGACACAAGCCTCTCACCACTTGACTCGCTGTAACTCGCTGGGCGGGTTCATCCCCCCATGGCCCCTGAAGTCATTTGATTTGGCATAATGATTTTTTGTTTCAAAATTCAGCTGAGGTGGTAATTAACCAACCGTCGCCATTGATCCATTTGCGATTTTTTTTATAATCATCCCGGCCCAGCGGAAAGACGTGTTATCTTTTAACAAGATACCTTTGTGAATTTCAAATGGGGAACTAGCCCCCAAAAAGCGTACAAAACCCGAATGACGTTAGCGAATATGAAAATCGAAGTAACTCCAGTACTGTGATGTGCGTACCATACCGCTCAACCTGTAGGTCATTAGTCGGTGGTGAATCCCTGTTGTCAACGAATAAAGAGGGTGTACTCAACCTAAGAAGGAAAGTGTTTGAACTGTGGCTCAATAGAGCCGGTGCTGAAAGAAAGGCGGCCCAAAAGAGTGAAATATCTAATGGGGAACGTGAGCGGCGTGTCTAACAGAGTCTCTGTACCACTCTCACTCCCCGTCCTCACCGCAACACAAAAAACAGTTACACATCGCATGCTTTGTGAATATACTGAACCACTCTTGCAATAATGATAATAAGTTACATTCCTGCATATTGCTTATGATCTGATCTTCAATCTTGTCCATTATACATGACTCGTGCACTGATGGGACTTATTAGGTGTAATATTCTCAGCTGTGTGTGTGTGTGTGTGTGTGTGTGTGTGTGTGTGTGTGTGTGTGTGTGTGTGTGTGTGTGTGTGTGTGTGTGTGTGTGTGTGTGTGTGTGTGCGTGTGTGTGTGCATGCATGTGGTCGCCCCGCAAGCTGCAATATCAGGGCCATTATCTCAGGAATGAGGCATTATTGAATCTTCTCAAATGAGAGGGTTCCTTAAACCAGCTGCAGGTACCCCCAGAACCCCTCTCCCCAGGACAGCTCCAGGCGGTGTGATTGAGGGACCTAGCCAACAGGGTGCTGACGTCGGGGCTTTGGGGAAATCAGAGACTGGATAACCCTCTGTCCCGCTTCAAACGCCCAGCAATCACAGTCATGCACACCAGAAAGAAATTGAAACAAATGAATCCAATGGAAAGCCATCTGATGTGGCGCATGCGATTGGACTGCACATGCCCAAAGACTGTGTGTGTGTGTGTGTGTGTGTGTGTGTGTGTGTGTGTGTGTGTGTGTGTGTGTGTGTGTGTGTGTGTGTGTGTGTGTGTGTGTGTGTGTGTGTGCGTGTGCCTGTGCGTGTGCTGTGGAGACCAGTATGGGAAAAATTGACCCATAAGAAGAACATTTAATTCCACAGGTCAACAGGTTATTGTTTGATACTTAATCTGATCCAAGTCCACCTTGCCAACTCCTGACCAGTAACTATGAAGGGTAGTACCAATGCTGGTACCAGCGGCCCATCCTGGCTCCAAAGATAGACTGTTCCGGTCAGAGGTCAGACGCAAACCTTGGCGTCGCCCTTCCTTTTCAAAAACTTAATTTCCACTACATTAAGTGCAGGCCCCTGAGCAACACATGTTGCTGTCTCAGGTGAAGGGAAGGGATTCTTAATCAACAGTACGCTCAAAAGCTCAGACACTAGTGGAGGGCCACGTCCAGAGCCCTTCTGACTTCAATACATGCAGTTAAATGATAAATGGTAAATGGACTATATTTAGATATTTAGCTGTCTCCAACCAGTGGCCACTCAAAGTGCTTTACAATATTGCCTAACATCCGACGCGCGACAGCGGTGTCAACCATGCAAGGCGACAGCCAGCGCGTCAGGGACACCTCGACGCACCAACTAGCACCCCTCCAGTTCCCAGCCAAGCCGCTCTCCCTCCTGAGCTACATGGCGGCGCAGTCCCAGCCCAATCTCCTCTCACCGTCATCACTAACCCCACCCCCTGGTGCAGCAGTAACCCTAAATCCACATCAGGGCCATCGCTGCAGCATCAAACCCCCGTCCACCCCCTACTACCGTCCTCACTCTACCCACCACCACATTCACCAGAATATTTAGGCCCAATCCCATTTCTCCCCCGTACCCCTTCCCCTTACCCCTTACCCCTGGTTTTGAAGGGGTAAGGGGAAGGGGTAAGGGGGGGGGGGTAGAAATGGGATTGGGCCTTAATACATCCACCACCACTGACTCCTCCAAGAGATCATCCTCATTACCTTGCCCCGCTCTCCTCACCCCCACCACCACTGATTCCTCCACCATCAGCCAATCTTTATCACCACCATCCCGAGCGCTGTTTATCTGTTTCCCAGACCCTCTCTCCACTGGGCTCTTCCCTGGTGCTGTAGTCTGCCCCACACTCCTGAGTCGCCCTGCTCTCCCTCCCCATCCGGCGGTCCATCATCGGCTGCAATAGGGCCTCGCTTCTCCCCTTCTCCGGCGCCAGCGCTGCTGTGCAGGCAATTACAATTAGGGGCATTTAGCAGACGCTTTTATCCAAAGCGACTTACATCGGTTAATACACACATTGACACACCGACGGCAGAGTCAACCATGCAAGGCGACAGCCAGCTCTTCAGGAGCAGTTAGGGTCAAGTGTCTTGCTCAGGGACACATCGACACTCAGCTAGGAGGAGCTGGGGATCGAACTAGCGTTCTCACTTTCGGTAACAAGGCAACTGCGCTACCTCCTGAGCTGAGCCGACCCTGCCCTGTAGGGAGGCCTCTTGGTGGTGGTGGTGGTTGGGGGATGCAAGCATGTACTGTATGGTGTATATGGACCAAGCTTGTTGCAAATATCAAAGGCTTGGGAACCGCCCAGGAGAGCCATGGTGCACTGCGCAGACACAATAGCTCACAGGCAAACATGGGAGTTGGATTTTTTTCTAAAGAGATGTGGAAAATGTAATATATGCAATGCATGTTAAGTAGGCCTCTACCCAGAGAGATACTAGGCGAGGGTTAAATAGGAGATGGAGGAATAGATAGATAGTAGATAGGTATGTAGATAGATAGATAGATAGATAGATAGATAGATAGATAGATAGATAGATAGATAGATAGATAGATAGATATACGGATGGACGGGTGGATGGAGGGATAGGTAGATGGATAGATGACTGATAGACGAAGTGAAGATGGACATTAATGCTATCTACATTGGGAGCACCCATGAATGGTTATCAGGTGCAAGGCTAAAAAGTATGCACACGGGATGTAGGCCTATCAGAGAAAGGACTAAGGTAAGAAGAGAGAGAGAAGGATGATGCATTGGACTTGGTGTCCATGGTTACGACCAAGGACCCTTATTCCTTGCTTGTGACCCATTACTCAATATACCTCTGAACCAACATCTTAAAAGTGCTTGGGCTGCAATTCCTTCCACTTAGTCCTGCATTCTGCCATGTTTATCAGGACCGCGCCTTAGAAATACACCACCACAGCAACACCGGCCACGGTCTGGGAGTGTATCGCCGCGATATCAATGTGTATACATTAAAGATTATCATGCCAGATACCGTTAAGATTATCTGATGTGTGCGGTAACCGGGCGTTCTGGCCCATTATACCTTGACGCTGCAGCAAAGGGACAGAATCCATAACTATCTTAAAAAATCGGAATTTAACAAGAATACCCAAGGAAAAGCTAATAGAGGGGACAATATTGACTCATTCTAATGATTCCGTCCAATGCCAAGGCAGTGCAAGAAGAAAATGTAATAGCATAAATCAAAAAGGATGTTTAATCATCTGGAGTGACTAATCCCACCGCCCCCAGTGTCCTCTGTCAGAGCACTTTCAAGGTAGTTGGTAACAAAAAAAAAAATTAAAACCAAGCAACAAGAAAACAGACTAATTCGAACACAACTGATGCAATGTAATCATCCGGTAAATGGCAGCCCACCTCCTGGTGATTTATGTTGGTGCATTGGAGAAGCGAAACATTGGTGTGAATAATGATGTGTTTGTAAAGGGGTTTGGTCAGTCGGGGAAGTGGATGCTTAACCCTTGCCGCTGCGCCTGTACGCCCTACTGCCAGGGAAATAGCTCACACAAACACACACCTCTCTCTCTCTCTCTCTCTCTCTCTCTCTCTCTCTCTCTCTCTCTCTCTCTCTCTCCTCGCTAAGTCGTGCTCAACCCTTGCCGCTGCGCCTGTACGCCCTACTGCCAGGGAAATAGCTCACACAAACACACACCTCTCTCTCTCTCTCTCTCTCTCTCGCTCTCGCTCTCGCTCTCGCTCTCTCTCTCCCCCTCCTCCCACTCACAACGGTCACCACATTCCTTCATCACGTTGACCTCAATCCTGGTTCTCTTTGATTTTCCTAGCTGTAATGTTCAAAGTACTAGGGAAGACGCAGAGGAAGAACAAGGAGCCCAGATAGGGCCCCAGATGAGCCCCCTTTGCACCGTCTCCATAATGAAGCCATGACAGAACAAAGACAAATGCGGAGGGAGGAGGGGGAGATAAACAACAATGGACGCCAGTGCAGGGGAGAGGAAGGGATGGAAAACAGACTACGAGGAGGAGACTGATGTGGAGGCGCTTACAAAGTCATACTCTGCGAACAGAGCGGAGGGGATTTGAATGCAAAACAAGAGACAGAGGCGGGGAGAGAAGACGGAGAGACGGGGAAGAGGGTCACGGGAGACGAGAGGGAGGGCTGGGCGGGGAGAGAGAGGGAGAGATAATTAGGGAGAGAGGTCAGTGGTGCATTGTTGCTCCATCGCCAATGCACTGCTCGGCTCACCAATCTCACTTTCCCTCAAACTTTCTCTCTCCCGTTCCTTCATCTCTCCCGTTCTTTCCTATCTCCCTTCCTCTCTCCCATTCCTTCCTCTCTCCCATTCCTCTCTCCCTTCTTCTCAACCGTTCTTCCCTCTCTCCCATTCCTCCCTTCCTCTCTCCCATTCCTCCCTTCCTCTCTCCCTTCCTCTCTCCCATTCCTCCCTTTCTCCCTCCCTTCCTCTCTCCCATTCCTCCCTCTCTCCCTTCCTCTCTCCCATTCCTCCCTCTCTCCCTTCCTCTCTCCCATTCCTCCCTCTCTCCCTTCCTCTCTCCCATTCCTCCCGTCTCTCCCTTCTT
Source organism: Melanogrammus aeglefinus (assembly GCA_900291075.1). Taxonomy (NCBI): domain Eukaryota; kingdom Metazoa; phylum Chordata; class Actinopteri; order Gadiformes; family Gadidae; genus Melanogrammus; species Melanogrammus aeglefinus. The sequence continues at coordinate 491,205 of OLKM01000031.1, read as the reverse complement.
CTCAACTGTTCCTCCCTCTCTCCCTTCCTCTCTCCCGTTCCTCCCTCTCTCCCCCGTTCCTCCCTCTCTCCCCTGTTCCTCCCTCTCCCCCGTTCCCTTCCTCTCTCCCATTCCTCCCTCTCTCCCCCGTTCCCTCCTCTCCCGCCATCCTCCCTCTCTCCCGTTCCTTCCTCTCCCCCGTTCCTTCCTCTCCCCTGTTCCCTTCCTCTCCCCCGTTCCTCCCTCTCTCCTGTTCTTCATCTAGGTCCGCCTCTTGGTTCACCTCGTCCATCCTCGTCCATGTTTAGCTTTTATCTCAGTCATTCTACAGTTTATGTCTCTTACCGTCTAGTTCATTCAGCTAAATCCTTGGTCTTGTGCATCTGTGTGTGTGTGTGTGTGTGTGTGTGTGTGTGTGTGTGTGTGTGTGTGTGTGTGTGTGTGTTAGTCCGTGTGTGTGTTGTTGTTATCATGTGCACACTAAGAAGGCACAGATGTGTCTAAGGGAGTGTGTATCTGTGTGTGAGTGTCTGTGTGTGAGTGTCTATCTGTGAGAGCGTATATCTGTGTCTGTGTGTATGTATCTGTGTGTGTATCTATGTGTGTGTGAGAGTGTGTATCTATGTCAGCGTAAGTGTATCTGTGAGAGTGTGTATCTGTGTGTGAGTGTACATCTGTGTCTGTGTGTATCTGAGTGTGTGTGTATCTGTCGGTGTGTCTGTGTGTGTTTAAGCATGTATCTTTGTGTGTATCCGCGCGTGCGCCCCCTCACCTCGTGCAGTTTGTTGGCGGTCTTGGCCGCCTGGCAGGTGCAGCCGTTGTTCCAGTCGGCCGTCCCGCAGGCGCAGTTCCCGCCGCAGCGCTTGACCAGCAGGCAGCGGGGGAAGAAGACGGCGTTGGTGGCACGCAGCTCCTCGCGCAGGTTCACCGTCAGGTTGCGCGGCGTGCAGCTGTAGCGCCGGACGTCGTCGTAGAGGCGGTCCAGGTCCACTGGAGGGGGTGGGGGGGGGGGGGAAGAGAGACATGGAAGAGAGGGAAGTGAGGGAGGACGAGTGCAATCACCGAAGACCGGACCTTAGCACTGCTGGCGGCGGTGGGCGTCTGTGTCGATCTGTTGAGGACCGGGGCGGGGGGGCGACCTGAGAAACGATAGAGGTGGCACGAGGGATAGTCCAAGGAGTGGTGCAGAGACTGGGATGTACAGATATACGGTCAAAGAAAGACAGTGACACAAGGGTAGAAGGAGTCGAAGAGCAGAAGAGTAATCAGGCTATGGGGCCTGGTGTCTGACTCTTAATGGTGCAGATCTCAAAGCTTCACATTGTATCAAGGGTGGTGTAAATGGGGGAGGAGCATGGCTCCACCAGTGCTGCGGTAAGGGGTTTGATTCCTACTTGGGCTGCCTTTGCTAAGAATGAATGTCTTCGTACTTTTCAAGCGTTTTATGGCTTGATGATTGATAATAGAATGCTGTCCGCCAAATGACATGAATGTCATCTGATGGTGCTGGATAAGAGTCAGGGAGGCTGTGTGTCCTTGTATATATGTGTGTGTGTGTGTGTGTGTGTGTGTGTGTGTGTGTGTGTAAGTGTGTGTGTGTGTGTGTGTGTGTGTGTGTGTGTGTGTGTGTGTGTGTGTGTGTGTGTGTACAAGTGCGGGTGTGTTTGGGCTGTGTGTCAGTGTGTACGTGTCTGTGTGTGTGTGTGTGTGTGTACATGTAGCATGTGCTGCAGCATGTTTTGACGGAGGCAGAGAGAGATGGAGGCACTGCTTGGAGATGGAGAGAGAGAGAGAGAGAGAGAGAGAGAGGAGAGAGAGAGAGAGAGAGAGAGAGAGAGAGAGGAGAGAGAGAAGAGAGACAGGAGAGAGAGAGAGAGAGAGAGAGAGAGAGAGAGAGAGAGAGAGAGAGAGAGAGAGAGAGAGAGAGAGAGAGAGAGAGAGAGAGAGAGAGAGAATCAATGGATGTGAGATTGATTGTATTGTCAGGAGTGTTCCCTCTTGCCATCATGCTGCACATAACGACCCACACGAGTAGCCTGCTTTTATTTGCTGTGCAATCGCAACCATTTTGCAATTGATTTAAGGGTCACACAGATGATGAATAAGACATACGCACATCCAGACAGTGTCAATGGTCTGTCAACTATGACAGACCATTGACACTAATATGCAATGCGGTGCATCGCACATTAATACAAATCCCAGAGGGAGAGAGGGGGCATGGTGTTGTCATGGCTTGGGATTTTGAGTCCCAGCTGAAAGGTTCTGGGTTCATTTCCCCAACGTCTAGATCTATAAGCTGGCACACATCTGCTCCTCACTGATGTCTATGTATTCACTTTGGATTCGCATATCCTTGTTTTCAAATGCGATACAGATGGACTAAATAATTTTGAATGCAAATGTGCTAAGTAGTACACACAACAGAGATGTAATGGAGCTGAAACACAATATCTATTGCAGATAGAGACACGCCATCATCATGCGACTGGAATTGCCTGAAGAGAGCAGCGTCTGTATGATTATAAATAGAAGACGGCAATATTGCCTGAGTGAAAAATCATGTTCAAGGCAATTGTTAGATTGGCTTCTGACTAAATGATGGTAGAACAGATCGTGCAATCATTCCGAGCACCGTAATTGATAATTCAATAGCTGTGGAGAGAGAGAGAGAGAGAGAGAGGCACACAGAATGGGCGTCCACTTATTGATTTTAGATAGCAAATCATCTCTTCTATCATTACCCCATGCTGGTCATTATCAGCTCAGGATCAGTCCAAGGCACCATTCCACACTGTCTTAAACATAGATTGTCACGGTAAAAAGTGTTGCTTCTCTGTGTAACCAACAGCCTTGGGTAATCCGTCGATAAGTCACTGTCACTTTTAGTGGAACTAACAAAATAAAAACGCCACTAAACACAAGCCACATTTGTTGCCCTTTCTGAAACTCACTGGCTATACGTTTTTCATCTTCCAGAGGCAAAGGATTGAAGATCGTATGAGATCCAGTGTAGTATATGGTGCCAAATAGAAAAATAACCAAGGGCTGACTGTGCTGAACATAAAGAGGGTCCAGGTGAAACCAAACAGCATTGATAATCAATAAGCAATTGTTTTTTTCTGAAAGTAATGTTGTCTATGTATATATTTTTTGAGAGAGAGAGGAGTGTGTGTGTGTGTGTGTGTGTGTGTGTGTGTGTGTGTGTGTGTGTGTGTGTGTGTGTGTGTGTGTGTGTGTGTGTGTGTGTGTGTGTGTGTGTGTGTGTGTGTGTGTGTGTGTGAGAGAGAGGTGGGGCTGTAGGGCAGAGTGCTGGCTTTATTCATATTGACTCTACTTGATTATGGTTTCATTTAAGTGGTTCAATTGACTTTCTGCTGGGGCATATTTATTGACTGTGCTGACTTGGAGGTGTGTTCTTCTGGTTTCACAGTCGGATAAAGGGCAGTATGTTTTCAAGCGTGTGTTATGCTGCAGCCCGTGCTGGGTGAATGATAAAAACAAGGTTTTTGTGTGTGGATCACCAGTCTGTGTGTGGGTGTGAGTGTGTTTGTCCATTTCACCACATGGAGTCCCATACATCACACCCACATGTCTGAAACATGAATTATAACCCTCCCCAATAGAGAGGAAACCTATCTCCTGCAGCCCTTCCGATTTACTCTGTAAAAGCTAGAGCGGCGCTTACCTTCTGCTTTGACATAGTTTAGCCTATTTCAAAGACACACAATTTAAATACCTCCCGTGGTTCCAGGTTATTACTCCTAAGGGATCAGAGCCGCGGACCGGCCTGGCCATCGCCTGGAGGCTGAACACATCCTAACCATTGTGTGTTTCCTCAGTGTGAACGTCTCTCCCGCCCTGTGACTCAAACATCTGGGTTTCATACAAAAGTCATTGGCCCGGTGCTTCACGCCAACATTTTGTTCCTCCTCCATGCACTCTGGCTGGGGGGCTCGTCCCAATCTCCCATAACACTGTACACGTCAACGTGCACAAATGTGTGTGTGTGCGTGTTCATCCATGGGTAGTGCTGAAGGCGATGTCTGACAGTGTGTGTGTTTTTTTGCAGTGTGTGTGAATAAGTGTAATCTCCAGGATGCAGTGGTGTGGAACTGTGAGAGAAAGCGTCATAGTGGATGGATAGTCAATCTGTCTCTACCTCTCGCTTTCTTTTCAATCATCCATCCACACCTTTCTCCCCCTCTATCATCTCTCTCTCTCTTCTTCTTTTTGTGGTGAGAGAGACAGTGGATGGATAGTCAATCTCTCTCTCCCGCTATCCATCTTGTTATTGGGCTGGTGTGTGTCACAGTGTGTGTATGATGTGTTTATACTGTGTCATGGTGATGTACTGTATATGTGTGTGTGTTTCAAACAGTGTAGCTTGCATTCCCACTGTATTTGATGTAAACAAAAGGGCCAGCTAGCTGTGTGTGTGTGTGTGTGTGTGTGTGTGTGTGTGTGTGTGTGTGTGTGTGTGTGTGTGTGTGTGTGTGTGTGTGTGTGTGTGTGTGTGTGTGTGTGTGTGTGTGTGTGTGTGTGTGTGTGTGTGTGTTAATGAAAACAAAGCAAGCTTGCTGACTGTGGCATATTGCTGCTCTGCTGCACAGGTTGAATTTTCAATTAGGGAGCGCTACACTGGAAGAGTGTATCACAGAGCTGCAGCAGCTAGCATCTAGCGCTACCGCATCACACACAGCAACGCTACTGCAGGCTGCCTCACACACCAAGTGTGCACACCACATATGGAGGCACACACACACACACAAAGACACACATGCAGTAGCACATGAACACACACACACACACACTCAAACATATACACACACAAACACACACACACACACACACACACACACACACACACATGCACGCATGCAAAAACACCTGAATGCACACACACACAGAAGAAAAAGCCTTCCGCACACATAGACACAAACATACAGAGACAGATTAATTGCCAAGCTCAAATATTTACTTAGGAACAAGGAGCGTTCAGCTGAGAGTTTGAGAAGAGACGACGAGAAGGAGAGGAAATGTACTCATTAAAGGCAAGGCTAACACAGTTTTTGGTTTTGAAGCAGAATCACTATCAACTGTTGTACCTGGGTAAATAGGGACGTGCTTTGTCAGGCTTAGGAACTGGCTAGTACAAAATGGTGCAGCCTCAAAGTCACATTAAGTTTATCTCCCAGTGGCTCCCTTGTAAAAGATGAATCTTTGACTTTGATTTGCGCCTCGCTGAAGCTGTACCATAGTCAGCGTCAGCTGCGTCTGTACCTTTATTGTGCCTACTGGCCAGGTGGTAGGCCCTGGACCTGTAGTGCAGGTGTGTCTGGGTGTAGATGCTGTCCAGGTCCTGTCTCCAGGTGTCCGGGTTCAGGTTCTGCAGGAGCTGCTCCACCGTCTCGAACACGGCGATGGTGCGGTCTAGGTCCTCTATGGAGAAGGGCTGCAGGGTGCCAGCTGTGTGGTCGTGGTCAGCGGCCAGCTCCTGCACAGGACCCAGGGTGAGGAGCTTCAGTCACCATGCGGTCAACATCAGATCAAAGTGGCCTTTGTTTCCACTGTCTCCAATAAGTAGTTGCAATGTGCACAATGCAAACATTTCAGAAATTGTCTTTTAACCTTCTAGGAGCAATGTTTGATTGATTGATGGATTGATGGATTGATTTGATATGAAACAATGCTATTGGATAATCAGACTGTATTTTGGTAAAAATATAGTCCATATACGATGGTACGAAGTGAATCTGGACGAAGTGAAGTGACGAAGGGAGGTCCAGAGACTCTTATTTTGAAAGGCAAAAATAAACCATAAAGTGGGTTCAAAGCATAGGCCCCGGTCAGCTAGTTTGTTTGACAAACGAACACATTGGAAGATGTTGGAAGGGTTTACTGCTCTACTATTTACCCTTCAATACTTACATTGAATTCATTTAACCACATCTTTCTGCTTAATACTTGGAAAAGGCTGTAGTTTATAGGGTTAATGTTCAACTCTTTGAACCTTATTTAAACTCCTGCAAATCACCTGTAGCCTGTTACCATCTACAGGCCTGACTGCTTACTTAATTACCCACCTGCCTCCCTGCCTACCAGCCTGCCTGCCTACTTGTCTGCCTGCATCAGAATCTGGATCTTCAAGGTATTGCATTCATTTAAAGCGTGTCAAAATTCAACGTCTCTAAAAACGGAGAACACATTACCCGCCCACGTCATCTTTCTCCTTTTTCAACCTCGGAAATAATATGTTGTCCCCGATCATGTCGGTGAGGGAATGTGGAATAAGAAAACCATAACTCCTTAAAATCAGGCATATTTCCTCATTCATTGCATTGCAATTTAAACCAATCTCATCTCGCAAAATATGTTATGACCTGTGTAGCCAACAAAAAATATTCCAAAGACTGTATATCTTAAGGCAGGTAAACGTATCGATCAGATTGTACTGCAGTTTATCCAGTGAGGGGTGTATATACTCTCACCACCAGCTGCTGCGGGAGGCCTCCATTCAGTAGCGGCCGCATACAAGAAGCAACATAAATGCCAGGGCAGAGTGGTAAGCCGTCAGCACAATAGCAGAAACGTTGTGCTTATCGAGGTAGTGGCGACAGCGGTGTGATTTTAGAGGAGGGCTGTGAATGCTTTCACTGTATCATCTTAGGACTACATTAGGTCGTCCCTAAAATGAAGCATTTGGCTCTGGAGGTAACCTCAGAAAATAAAGCACTTAGGATCATTGGGCCCTATCTTGCACCCAGCGCAATTGACTTTCTACACCGACGCATGTATCGTTGTCTAGTCAGCACCCGGCGCAAAGCTGATTTTCCCCCGTAACAAACTCGCGCCACTAAACTTGCGCCCTGAGAGGCGTGTCGGCGAAAAGCAGGGGCGTGTTCCGGCGCAAATGATACATGGTGCTATCTTACAGATCAATAAAGCAGTTGCGCAACTGACCGCAAAATACCTGGTCTAAGTGCACTTGGTGGATAGCGCAGACCTTGGTGTTGCTATTTTGACGTACCGGCAGGTCGGAACCACAACATAAGCTTACAAACCAGTAGGCTAAACATAGCACAAACATGCAAATGATTTGCCTAATTTAAATATGATGATGTGGATTGTGGAGAAAAAAAACAAACATAGGGGCTGCATTAATGAACACTGTAGTAGGCTATGCCATGCGTTAAAATAATAATAATAATAATAATAATAATAATAATAATAATAATAATAATAATAATAATAATAATGAACTACAGCAAATATCCCAGCCTTCCAAAACAAATTCTCGTTGTATAGTAAATGATAACGTTGGTTAAAATATTTGTGAAAGAACAGCAGATACAGCGGTAATAAGTTTTACTTTTAAATCAATGCATCTGCAAACACCGTACAGCAAACACATATTTCCTTGACACAGACATCGTGTACAAGCCCATAACTTTGAGGATTGATAAGTATTTGAACATGCGAAAACATAGTTTTACTGCGAGTGAGTAAAAAGTGTGAATGGCTGCAGGCACACATGTGTGTATGTGTAAAAGAATGAATGAATGCGGGCGCTCGTGTTTGCATCCATCTGTTTAAACACACGCAAACTAAACACATAACAAATAAAACAGTCCATGGCAATGTATATTAACGGGGGGACACATGCATATTAGGAACACAACTCCATAACGATAATGTATACAATACTGGTAAGAAACGATGTTTGTTAGCACCGCATATCATAAATAGACAAACAGTTGCGGCCACAGGACAGAATATCATATGTGTGTTAAGTTTTCTTTGCTGAAATTTACAGGATGTACAGTATTTCTGAAGTTGGAGAAGAAAACGCGATTCCATGTGTGAATTAGGCCATATTATTTGGCCATAAACTGAGCTAATTGAAGTTTGAAATTCATGTGGTCATGCATCCTCTCATCGGGGACTGCAAATGCGCTGTCAAAATATCAACTCGTCAGGTTCAAATGCGACTCATGGCTCTTAAAAATATCGAATCATATATAGCACTATAGCAGAGTGAACCCTCGTCTCGGTTAAGGCTTCTTCCTGTGTTTGGACTGCATGAGCCATCGACCTGGATGTCTGTGCAAACACATGTTTCACTCTTAGGTAACGGTTGGTGTTTGAACGCGAGGCAAAGGAAGCACTGAAATACATCCTTAGCTGACGCTAAACAGAATCCCCTCCCTGTCACACACATGCACCATTACCATCCATCCATGCAGAACACCGCTGCACACCGCTAGGCATACAAACATTATAATGATTACATATGTCACGGAAACATATCATCGACACACACACGCACACACACAAAACGGGGTGAGCGAATGTGTGTGCTTCCGTATAAAAACACCATATGTTATCATTATTACTGGTGTGTCAGTGTGTGCGGGCCCATATGTGTATTGAAGGATAGCATTGGAGAAAGGTGCTCGGTGCTGAAAGCAAATCATTAGGTAGCATCCCCTGTTATTTGTGTTAGGCTTGTCGTCTGTGAATGAAAACCAATGGCTTGCAGGGGACAGGGTTATGAAGGGACATCCCTCGTATCCTTTATAGATGGAGCTCCAATGTGTTCAACCAGAGAGAATATCAAATATCCAGGATTAGTGTGTGTGTGTGTGTGTGGATAGTGGGCCTTATTAGTGAAACACTCTCGCAAATAACAAATCTAAACTGCCTGAAGAATGGTTACCCAACCTGCAATGATTACTATGAACTACATCTGTGTGTGTGTCTGTGTGTGACTCACCGACCCTGGCAGGGTCACGGCCTCCCAGTTGGTTATGGATTCAGGAGGGGGGTTGTCATGCTGGTCAGGGGAAAACAAGTTAAAATAAATAACAACAATGTAGAAACAAACAAGTCTAATAATACAAATGACATCAAAATTAAATGACCCAAACAAAGTTGTTATTGACAATATTTGTCTATGGATGGATATTCTTCTTATACACTTATTTCCTGATTTAGCCACCAGCTGCCATGGGTCATGAAACAACATTGCATCTTCCAAAAAGCGTGTTCTCAGTGGGTGACAGCGCAGGCTTAGGCCCAATCCCATTTCTACCCCTTACCCCTTCCCCTTACCTTACCCCTTACTTCGCCTTACCCCTTAAAAACAATGGGGAGGGGTAAAGGGAAGGGGTACGGGGTAGAAATGGTATTGGGCCTTACTCTACTGAAATTGTAGTGATGAAGCGCATAACTCACCGTGTTCTTACGAACACACCTCTTTGGTGTGTCTCTGTATGTACTTTTGTGTGTCTGTGTCTTGATCCTACAGGTGTGTGCCTGCCCCCTGGACTCTGAACAACGGCAAAATCCCCCCAAGAATTTTCAATTTCAGGTGTGGATGGGAAAGCTGGTTGCAGCATGCCTGTGTGTGTGTGTGTGTGTGTGTGTGTGTGTGTGTGTGTGTGTGTGTGTGTGTGTGTGTGTGTGTGTGTGTGTGTGTGTGTGTGTGTGTGTGTGTGTGTGTGTGTGTGTGTGTGTGTGTGTGTGTGTATGTGTGTGTGTTTATTGTCATATGCCCAATAAGAAAAATGATCTTCATACAATCATACAATGAAATTCTTCCTTTGTAAGCAAGTGTGTGTCTGTGTAAGACTTGGAATGGAGGAGTGCAGTTTGATGTGATGCAGTGAAGAACACAAACAAATGTGGATATTATAAAAACGCACCTTTATACTAACACACTCACAATGTTAAATACCATCATTCAGCAGGTGAGCAGTAGATACCCACTTCAAGACACTAGCAACACTAGCAACTGTGCGTGTGTGCGTGCGTGCGCATCTCAATTTAAGGGTATTAAATTTAGTACATTAACAGCTCCATACACACACGCATACAGTTGTAACAGTGCCTTTGAAGTGGGCAAGGCCCCAGGCCGGATGGGAATGAGGTCAGAAAGGTTCCTGTAAGTGAGAGAATAAAAGAGGGTTTCTGAGAGAAGAAGAAGGCGGGAGAGAAAGCTTATTCATGTGTGCTTGTTTACAAATGCCTGTCCTTCCTTCCTTGTATGGTCGCATCGCACGTCTCCAAAACATCTGGTATCCTGCAGAGGACACTGAAGTTCCAGTTCCCACGGCCCTCTTACTGCGTCTAGGTAGGCCCTGGTTGAACAGCCATTGAAGCCCTAGTTCACCTAAAACGATGGCCCCACAACTGTTCCGCCATAGAGCCACGGAACAAACTGCATAATATTACTTTTCTTTTACGTTCTAAATATGCATTTTGAAGTTGATATTGATGAGTTGTATACTTGGAATACTATTCCTGCTTTTGCCAATGCTATTTTGAATCAATGGATTGGATCGTGATTTTTATTGCGAACCAAATAAAACAATTCTGCACATAAAATATGAAATCATAACGTACAGGTGAGCAGTTCCCCGTGTGGGACGGTATTTCACGGGACAGGAAATGCCTCTTTAGATGCTCTCCCTTCCAGAGAACATTGTCATTGTCTTTCATTCGAAACATAATGGTATTTTGGGAATCCTGGGAGTATGTTGTTCCAGGACCTGAGCCAGTCCTAGATAAGGTTTCCTCATACAGGAGGAGAGGGGAATATCTAGGGAACCACAAAGGAATCTTGCTGTAGATGACTCAAATCAATATCAGTAAAACAAATATGAAATAAATAATGGATACTCTATACTAGGGATTACTCCAGCAGAGTGCAAGATGAGTAGTAGCAGATTATAGCTCTGAGGATAAAAGGCTCTGAGAATATCTTAGCCCTGCTTTGTATTTGTATAATCAAGTGAGTCATTGGAAGTTCAGTGCTTCCATAGATCCAGAGTTATGCCACTTCCTCACATCCGGTGCTTAGGCTATATTGATGCAGGTGATATTCTGTGTGTTAATCAGTTGCCTTCATTATTATGTGATCAAAAGAAAGGTCCCTTGTTAAGATAGCGTGGCGTCTTAAATCTCAAATCTCAAATAACATTTAATTAAATTGGACTAGTATTTTCCATTTAAACCCTAACCCATATCATTTTTGTTTTTGTTTTTCTGGCTTGGCTTCTTGATCTACTTTGCATTCAACACATTATCAAATCAATCTCACTAATTTCTCTCTCGCTCTCTCTTGCTCTCTTGCTCTAAATGTTATCAACTTTCTTTATCTCTTTTCTCTATCCGTATCTCCAACCTAATATGTCTGTCTCACTCTCTGTCTCTGTGTCTGTCGCTCTCTCCATGTCTGTCTCTCTATATCTGTCTGTCTCTCTCTCTGTGTTTCTCTGTCTCAGCATGTTTCTGTGTGTGTCTCTGTCTCTCACTCTATCTCTTGGTGTCTCTCTCTGTCTGTCTCTATGCCTCTCTGTCTCTCTGTCTCTCTGTCTCTCTGTCTCCCTCTCTCTCTCTCTCTCTCTCTCTCTCTCTCTCTCTCTCTCTCTCTCTCTCTCTCTCTCTCTCTCTCTCTCTCTCTCTCTCTCTCTTCTCTCTCTCTCTCTCTCTCTCTCTCTCTCTCTCTCTCTCTCTCTCTCTCTCTCTCTCTCTCCTCTTCCCCTACATCTCATTTCGTCTATTGGCTCGATGGCTCTGGAGAGAACAAATTAAACAGGGTAAATGGACCACATACACCGCTTCAGTCCAGCAGAGGGGAAAGCGTGTGTGTTAAAGGAATTGGGAGAGCGAAAAAGAGCAGGTGCAGGAGATTTGATGAGAAGAATAACGTGGAGAGAGGCGGACATCTTGCTAATGGTGCTACTGCCTGTATAGGCAGTATGACTCTCTCTCTCTCTCTCTCTCTCTCTCTCTCTCTCTCTCTCTCTCTCTCTCTCTCTCTCTCTCTCTCTCTCTCTCTCTCTCTCTCTCTCTCTCTCTCTCCTCTCTCTCTCTCTCTCTCTCTCTCTCTCTCTCTCTCTCTCTCTCTCTCTCTCTCTCTCTCTCTCTCTCTCTGATTCTAGCTCTCTCCCTCTGTACACACATGCCTAATGCCTATCCTGAACTGGTTAGAGGCACATGAGAAGGAATGCCTGATAGGGAAGGCAAAGAGGAAAAGATAGAAAGGGACAAATATGAAAAGAGATAGGGAGCGCAAATTCGAATAATGACACACAGTATTCGTCAGTGCAATGAGCTCTCTTAATCTCTGGCTGAAAGCGAGTGGTCGATTTATTTTACAGAGGCATGAATAAATGTATACCGTTTTTTGCGCATACATTCTGAGCATGGGGGCCCCGGTGGGAATAGAGAACCGGCCCCGGGCAGTGTGAACGCCATGCGACGTTAGTCGAGATGGCCAGATCGACTGAATATCTCAACGTCTCCAAATGTTGCACTGTTTACAGTACCTTAGGTTTTTATCCCAAGTATCTATGCCAGTCTGTCTGTGTGGCGGTCTCTCGCTCTCCGGCTCTCTCTTTATTCTCTCTCCATTTCCTCAGTAACAGAGTGTTGATAATAGGAAGCACAGATTATTCCATCTCTCTCTCTCTGGGCTTCCTGTGTCCTTGATCTGCAGCAGCCGTCCTCCCAATGGAAGTTACCGGTTTTATCTCACTTTTTCTTTACACACACACACACACACACACACACACACACACACACACACACACACACACACACACACACACACACACACACACACACACACACACACACACACACACACACACACACACACACACACACCCTCTTCTGCACATCCCATTTTCTACCCTACCCTCCCTCCATGATTATAAAGCTGCAAAATATCACCTTCAACATCCAACAGGTCTGTCTTCCTCCTCCCTCCAACTGACAGCATGACAAAGATAATCTCCTTATCCCCCTACTTGACAGCCTTTTAAAGAACACTTTCTCTCCCTCCCTCCCTTCCTTCTGTAGCCTGTCCACCCAACTCGGGCCCCTTTTGTCAGGTGGGAGAGTGAGAGGAGAACAAGGTAGGCCAACCTCTTCATCTGCTATGGGGGGCCGCCTCATCACCAGCTCCGGTCCATAACCATTCATCAACCTCCACCCGGAGCCCCCACGGATACTCTGGAGGCCAAATTCACACTGCCCATCTCTGGGAGTCGTTTGAAACTGATCCCTGATGAGAGTGTGTCCTCTTCCAATCTATGACTCACTGTTTTCCCCCTGAGTTTCCTCCATTCTCAGAGTCAAGCCGGGGGGGGAGGGGGCATTTCGCGATTGCTCATTCGCGTAATCGAGCAATCTTGTACAAAAAACATTTCAAAGTGGACCGGCCCACCGGGAGACCTCCCGAGCTTCCCGATCTCCAGCCTCTGCTGCAGAGCGAATTAAAATCGCCGGCAGAACGGCCTGGGGGTCTAACATCGTAATATATGTAAACTATGACCGCATTTCACATTAATCGCAAATATCCCGCTCGGGTTTTGTCTTTGTAGGCGCGTTGAGAGGAAGAGCGGGCGACTGACTCCACCGTCAGTGCGTGTGCATGTATCAGTGATACGCCGCGGGTTTATCCAATCAATGGTAGCGTACCCGCGCACCATTGGTATGTATGCGCGCTTGTCTCTGTGTGCGTGTGTGAACGAGAATGACAGGGAGAAAGAGTGCTATGCGGAGATGAATGAATGGAACGATATTTATATTTCAAAATCGCAAAAAATAAATTAAAAAAAAGCAGAATCAATTTGTGGTGCTCGGTGTGGCGCTGCGCCACACATTGGTCTATGTATGGGAAACACTGCACATACACACACACACACACACACACACACACACACACACACACACACAGACACACAGACACACAGACACACAGACACACAGACACACAGACACACAGACACACACACACACAAACACACACGCACACACACAAACACACAAACTATTCTGCATCTGTGAGGCCCTGTTTTTTCTCTCTCGTAAACATTCACTGTTGGACCACACACAGAGACGACGACATATCCTGTGCTTTAGGATGTGTGTGTATACTGCGTCAATACACCTGCGTACACATGCATGAGGCATGCTCTGTCTGCGTGTGGCCACGGGACTCAGTGTGTTGTTCAGTGCACGGCGGCTCTCTCACCAGCAAGCTGTAGTACGCTCGGAAGCCCGGCTTGGCCACAAAGTAGTCGTCAGACTTCAAGGTGACCCGCAGCGTGTTGGTTTTGGAGTTCAGACTGGGCGGAGCCCTCTGGCCACACCACCGACCCCAACTTATGGTGCTGGTCTCCGATTGGTCCTCCGCTTCCACAAAGTCATACCTGGGGAGAGAGGGGGACCGCCGGGGAGAAGGCGGCGGTGGATCAGAGGAGGACCGGGGAGAAAAGGGGAAGAGGCAGCGGGGGATGGCCGTGGGATAGAGATGAGCGAGACATTAAAAGATGGTCTCCTGTTTTAAAATGCTGCTTTTAACAGAAGCCTGCTATGGCAGACCTGCTCAGTGAACCTGATGAGGCCTACAGACACACACACACACACACACACACACACACACACACACACACACACACACACACACACACACACACACACACACACACACACACACACACACACACACACACACACACACACACACACACACACGTGTATTCACCTGCACACAAACACTTAGACACACACACACACACGTCGCGCACGCACATGTATATACCCGCAAATATACAAAACACATTCCCAACTCACCGTACCTTCTTGTCTCACACCTCTTTTTCTCGCCCCGTTCTCACCCTCCCTCACCCCCTGCACCCCTCTCCTCCTCTCTCTGACTTCACGGCAAAGTGCTTACAAAGACAGCTGAATCGCAAACAGAGATTTTAAAATCTCTCCCCCCCCGCCTCATTCCTAAACCTCAAGGACAAGCTCTGAGCACCAACTCGCCGAACAAAAAGAAAACTTTCCCCGTCTGTCGTTTAACAAGGCTTTACATCACATGGCTAAGCCCCTTGTCTCCTTCCACATCTCTTGATAGCGATGCGTTGTCGGAGCCTGCACTTTATTAACCCCTCCCGTCATAATCTCCATTAGTTTCACTCCTGTTTTAATTCCTCTCTTTCTCTGGGTCCCTAAAGCCGCCACCTCCCAATCTGGTGCGGAAACAAAGGAGACCGAGCAACCGTTTACAATAGCACTCCAAGGCTGATACTGGATATTCAAGCGCTATTTTAGATTGATACCGATACGAATATTTATTGTTTCCGTTCATTAATAGCAGTTATTTTTGCATTTAAAAATACAAAGTGCGTGCAGCGCCACCTTTAGTTGATGTCGGCCATTGTGTCACACAGGCGTAACATCGGTGTCCACCGTTATAGAGCTGACCCATCTCAACCGCCGTCGGCCGAGGTAGATACATGCTACTCCACCACCCTCCGGTCCTTCTCACCTACACACTCCGTTCTCGGACTCCTCCAGGCCGAAGTGAGTGTCAAACTCCAGGTGCAAGCGGCAGCCGGGCGGCGCCACCAGTTTCCATGACAACAGCAGGTTGCGGGGGTATGAGTTGGGGTAGCGGGGGCTTGAGACGGAGCCCCCTTCGGCAGTGACCTCCACCACCTCCTCCTTGCGGTATATGTCTGTGGGGATGGATGTCTGTTAGGTCGGATACGGAGTTCATATACTGTAATGTGGACCGAAAATGCCAATGTGTTTAAACTGAATGAAAGGAGGAGGCAGTTGCAGGAGTTTCCTAATGCAACTGCAGGGCTTTTGTGTGTACAGGATTCAAAATATTTGTTCAATCGCAATCATATCGTCCGAAACCATCTGACGGCTAAGGTTTTGTTGGAGATAAAACCTGAGATCCCTAGTAACTGATGCATGGACAGATTTCTGTTAATTCATTTTTTTTTCTTTGGTATACAATAAATAACATTTCACTGTTGAGTTCAAAATCTTATAGTCAAGGCTGATGTTTCTGTGATGGAGAAAGGTAAATATTGTTATCGGTAATTATTAAAACCTAATCTCCTGACATTCATTTTAATAAGTGTTGGATAGAACTTTCTCCACTCACCTGCAAATTGTGCTCAAATCTCACCTCTCTAGCGACAATAATGTATGCTAATCATGACAAATTACATAATTGATTCAAAGAATGGATGTTGATTGTGTCTTGTTTGTAATTCTCTACCATGCTGCACACACATAAACACTATTGATAATATTTCTGGTCTTAAGTGTCTTGATATTTTATGAGGCTTTTGAGGCTCTCCTGGCAATCCCATAATAAATACTACAACCATGTTACAACAATAAAATGTCAAATGGAAGATGGTGGACAAAAGTCCAAACCACATCCCATCCTCACAAGTGCCAACATGCTGAAACTTTGACTCGTCACCTGTGACAAATATAATCTAAAGCGAACAAACAGCCTTTAATGGCCATGATAACAAACTTTACAACCATGGATAAAGCTGATTAAGTTATTAATTAAAAATACTGTCAAATGGTAGAGATATACTTTAAAAAGGGTCATTATGCTGCTGGCCAACAAATACCTGAATTGCTCAGAAAGGATTTTACAACGCGGCTGGATCCTTTGTTTTCTACGCTTTGGTGTTTATAGATGAGCCATTTATGCCCAGCAGAAGGTCAATGTTGAGATTATATCAGACATCCAAGAGTGTGGTCAACAGAAACAATACTGATGTCAGTTAAGTGCTGTTTGATTCTGTAAATAGGAAAAGCAACGGTTAAAGATGTGGTATTATAGGAGATAAGAGTGCTTCAGTAATTGCTTTTTTAGTAATTACCAGAAATAATTGGAGTATAGAAAGGATAGAATAGGGTCGTTGAATGGACTGAAGAACAGAATGGGAGCAGAGGACACAGGAAGATAGCTACGAGTTTGTGTGTAATATTGTCATCATCCTTGTACATATATATCCCATTTTTATGATGCTAACTCAAGATCACCTTTTTATGAGGAAAAACACACATATTGTCCTTATTAGATTCTAACCCTTATATACTTTTGGAAAAACACTGCAAATTGCAACTAAAAAAACAATTACTCTCACACACATACACACACACACACACAGACACACACACACACACACACACACACAACACACACACACACACACACACACACACACACACACACACACACACACACACACACACACACACACACACACACACACACACACACACACAGCCCCTTTTCATCTTGCGGTATGGCTGACAGGGCTGTATTTTCTGAAGGGTGTGTGTTTTTGGGGCGAGAGAGCTACATGCATATTAAAGTTATAGCACCATTATACCCTGAAAACAAAAAATTATTAAGCTACCCCCCCTCCTCCCACTTTATCACTTCATCTCCCCTATCTCTCTCTCTCTCGCTCTCTCTCTCTCCTCAGACCTCCCCTCTGTCTCCTTTGAATCCTCTCTGCCCTCCTCCTCCTCCTCCATCTCCTCCAGGCTCCTTGGAGTAGTGATGTGCAGCTAGGCTGTGACACCAGCCATATATTACCAGGAGCAACGTTAGCGGCTGTAAACACTGCTAATGCTAGGTGTCTGGCCCCTGAGCGTGCTATATTGAGTACTGGGGTAAGAGGCAGTATTGGCAGTAGGCGGGAGGTCATAATAAAAAGAAGAAAGAAAGAGAGAGCGTGTTTTTTTTACCCCAGACAAATCAAAGGGTAGAACAATGGAAAATGATCCGACACAAATGGACGGCAAGCGGTGTCCCCTGACAGTGGCACACACCTGCACAGCCTTGTGAAGAGAGATATGAGCTCATATAAGACGCTTCAAGGATGGCCAGGTTTATTGTCTACAGATAATCACATTTGAGCATTTGAGGCTTGATTGATTATTAATGATGCCCCCCCCCCCCTCCTAGAAGCCCATTAGATAAAGCTCTCCAGTGACTATTCAGACACTAATATTCAGTTGTTGAATAAAGGACTTTATACTAAGTGTTAATTTATGACACTTTCCAGCTCAGCTCTTAGAGAGCCGACACTTTCGGCTCTCTAAATGATTGGCGCAACTAGAGACTGAGGAAAACCTCCCAGGCAAGGTTGCAAAAACTCGGTTGAATCAATTAGAGTAAAAAGAAAACCTGCCTGGCAGAACCAATCAAAAGTGTGCAGTGTGGCCCTTCATGTTGCGGCGTCGGCTAGGCCTCTCGCGATAAGCAACAAATCAATTAATTGCACGATAAATTAAAATGAGCCATAATTTTTTGCCGACCGCAATAATTTCCATTCGCACGCTTGTTTGTTTTCCTCGTGTCATTATCTATCAGAGACTAGATATCAAAAGTTTTTACTCCGGTGTATCTGCCCTCTCGCTTGATTGGTGCTTTTTGCCCCAACTGAATTCTTCAAGGCAGCGCGCAGGGTTAGGGAGGGTTAGGCATTCAGTTGGTGATGATTAATGGTGCCTTTCCTGCAGCGCTGCCTTAAAGGCCGAGTTTGGGGCACAACGAGTAAACCCCCTCGTCACGTGTCAGTCACTTGTAGCATGGTCTCTGTGTGGGTGGCGGAGCCCTGGCGTTATACAGAGTGCAGCATGAGAGCCCCTGAGGGGGAGAGCAAGAGAACAAAAATATGGAGGAATATAAAGATGGAGTTGGTGTCTAAGTCGAACGCGACAGCTGCCGTGTAGGGGCACTTCGGCTTCAAATCCAACGGCCGGGGCGAACCAACTAACCTGGGCGGGCCGACATGTCGCATTTGTTTGAAAACAATATTAACAAAACGCGCCGATACAACAAACCTGAATCTTCAGCTTAAACACAATCACCCGATGCAGTTTTCCCAGCTTGGGAAAAAACAAACAGATGGGAAGTCTCCGTCTTCATGATAGTCCACAATTTCGGAGCGTTTAGTCGGCAAACAAAGTACAAACAGGACATTGCAAAATGGTGCGCCCTCACTGACTGAGTAGTTCGCTTCATCGCTAGAGAGATTATGCCCTTTAGTATCGTGGAAAGGCCTGCATTTTGACGAATGCTGCAAACATTTGACAGCCAGTACGAATTGCTTGGGAAAACATAATCTTGTTTACCTTTTTATTTAGTGTTTCAATTTTATTTATTGTTTTTGGTTATTTTGTTAATTTATTCTGAATATTTCAAATGTCTTCCAGACGTCCAGTTCCAGTGTTCTTTAAAAATGAAAGTTTATTGATCTTCGAAAGGGTGTTCTTGCATTATTATGCCATTATCATTATATCAGTTGAAAATGGTCTCAAAACGGCAATATTATCGCTTATTGCAATAATTTCTTGGGCAATTAATCGCCCAGAAAAATTTGTTATCGTGACAGGCCAATCGCGGCCTTCAGATGTCGTATGTGCTTGTTAAAACTTTCATGCCAGCAACACACGCATCATAGGATGGCTCAGCCGAATAACACTCCTAAAAACATTGGTTGATGTTTGCATTGAAAGAATCATGTAAGGTTACATTGCTTGGGTCCTCCGTTTTCCTTTTTCTAAAGCTCTCTGTGTGTCACGAAGTGATTCCCTTCATCTCCAGTTTGTTTTACTACAGAGGAGAACGGGGGGGCCCTTCAGGGAAGGCATATTATTGTCATGTTAATTGTAAGGGACTGGCTCTTTAAGCGGCCATACACACAAATAACTTGCATTTAGAAACACCCAAAGATTTGGTTGGCGGCTAGACTGGTTACCCCCAGCCCATTCTGCCGCCGATTTGAATTCGCCTTGCAGAAGGGTCTGGAGAAGAGCAATACAATTCTTTCTGCTTCCGATTCGCTTTTGCAGGAGCCAATCACACAGGCTGGCTTTTTCCCCCCTGGCACACTATTGGCTGTTTTAACACAATGACGACAGGGAAGCAGCGGCATGCAGTCAATTGCATACAGAGTAATTTGAACTAGGCCTGTCGATCACGGGCCTAGAGAAAAGGACAGCAGCCTCCCCAGAACAACCTGCAATCAACAATTTAGCTTCGTCCGTCAATAGCAAGGCTAGTTGGCGGCGATATCTCAGACGGCCCGGCGTTGCAAGCCTCATCCCACCAATACTAAACTACCACCCCCCCCCCCCACCCCCAGGTCGTTGGTGACAGTGAAACAGCCTTGCAGCAAGTGCTTACGAGACAAACAACAAGGACATTGCGTACAGCCCTGTAGCCTGCAGCATGCCTTTATGGAGGAAGTCATGCGCAGAAAACAAGAGTCCTGCGTATTCACATGGCTTCTGTTACCGTGTTGATGCAGATGGGTCTCAGAAGACCCCCACAGTGGGAAGAGTAGTGGCACATGGGCCAAAGAAAAAAATTATCAAGTAAACAAATCTAGCAACAATTAATGAATATATATGTAGAGATATATCTCTATATATATTTATATAGGTATGATTCAAGTATATATATACATAAATAAATATACATATACATCTCAACAACAACACCCCCATCTATAGAGAATGTGTTTTTGCTGACAATGCCTGGGCCTCGAGGCCGGCCCGGTGTGAGACGATGAATCTATTGAATCAATTCCTCAGCAGACGGCAGCCACAGAGGAGCACCACCAGCATTCAGCATTAGCATTCAGATATAATTATGATAGAGGACTACATTTCAGGCAGTAACATTTGCCAACTGGTGTATGTGTGTGTGTGTGTGTGTGTGTGTGTGTGTGTGTGTGTGTGTGTGTGTGTGTGTGTGTGTGTGTGTGTGTGTGTGTGTGTGTGTGTGTGTGTGTGTGTGTGTGTGTGTGTGTGTGTGTGTGTGTGTGTCTGCATGTGTGTCTGTGTGTGTGAGTGTGTTTGTGAGTGTGTTTGTGTGTGTGTATCTCTGTGTGTCTGTCTTCAATTCTTAAGCCTGACAATGTGGATATACTGGGTTATAAGTTCTTATGGCCCAGAAACGCTCCCCAACTAAGATCACTAGGGGGGGGGGGGGGGGACCGCTCTACACAATGGCCGTGTGCTTGTTTACGTGTGCATGCGGGCATATTAGGCAGAAAACAAGAGTTATAAACATAATGACACTGAATGTGTGTTACGCTGCATCTGAAAACACATTCATGTGTTGGTACAACTCCACATATATAACTATATTAAGTATTTCTATGAACAGAAAAACAAATTTAAACTGTAAATCAACTAAACTGACTAACAGCGTTAAAAACATGAAAGCCTTTAACGTTTTTACGTCAAGTATCGAAACAAAGTGCTTTCTGTAAACCTGGTGTTAACTTATCCCGACACAGTGCTGATAGCGTTATTTTTATTATTATAATGGCTAAGTCACTGTTGCGCACCAAGAGTGTAAATCAATTAGATAATCATAGATTCAAATCAAGCATGGTGAATCCATCAGGTCCATTCTTCTGCAGTGAAGAACAGCAAGTGAAATGATGTTTGGTTATTTAAAACTTTGAGACTATATATTTTTGTTGGTGATGAAAACTGTTGGTGATTAAAATGATGGATGTCAGAAGAAGGAGTTTAAAATCAACCAAGAGAAAAATGTAATGTGTCATATTATGCTTTTACGTTTGTGCGTGTGCGTGTGTATTAGAGAGAGAGAGAGAGAGAGAGAGAGAGAGAGAGAGAGAGAGAGAGAGAGAGAGAGAGAGAGAGAGAGAGAGAGAGAGAGAGAGAGAGAGAGAGAGAGAGAGAGAGAGAGAGAGAGAGAGAGAGAGAGAGAGAGAGAGAGAGAGAGAGAGAGAGAGAGAGAGAGAGAGAGAGAGAGAGAGAGAGAGAGAGAGAGAGAGTGTGAAGAGAGAGAGAGGGTCCGATAAAGAGAGAGGGGATGACTATGCAGATGTCTCCGCAGTGACCTCCCCCACCTCAGATTCCCAGGGTTGAGTCCCCGGCCGTACCTCCAACCTTGCCATAAATCATGCAGTGACGTCGAGGCTCTGCTGCAGATGAACACAAACCATTCTGTATTGAGCCATGTGTTTTCATAAGGAGTTAAATACAGTCCGACGAAAGATTACACATGCAGAATTTGAATGTAGGAGTGTGTGGGAGGGTTAACTTTTTTATAAAAATTTCTGTTTGGAGCGAATGATCTGTTGAATCTTTTTGCGGTAAAACAAATATGGATAGCAGTGAAAGTTGAGAGCACCAACAAAACATTTGACTTTTAATAGCACGACTTTTGAAACATGACTGCCTGGAACCTTCAGGAGTCAAGGCACCATTAAACTCTGACTATGGAAAGCACAAAGAAAAGACTCCCAGACTGTCAAAATGTTAACCTTACACAACTTTTGCTGCCTTGATGGTGTAATGTTGTCAACCTCAACCGCAGGCTGACTCATGCAGAGACAGCTATACACAAACAACCACACACACACACCTTAATGCCAACGCTTAGTCTGACACGAGCAGCTCTGTGTTGAACAAAATGTAGTCGCACAATCTAAGTGTGTGTTTGTGTGTATGTGTGTGCACTTGCATGTCACATCTAAATGAAGTGATCACCAGATTTACAATTTAATTAAACCTCTCTTCTCTCTCTTCCACCTTTTGTACAGGGGGTGTTGTGTTCTTAACGGCTCTGTCCTATTTCTGATCCCAGCTCCAATCGCGCCCTCACACCACAGCAGCAGTGCACTAACACACACACACACACACACACACACACACGCACACGCACACGCACACGCACGCGCACGCACGCACGCACGCACGCACACACACACACACACAAAATAACCCAATAGGATGGAGGAAGTAAAGACACTAGCATCTGTGTGTGTGTGTGTGTGTGTGTGCTGGTGTTTCTTTAAATCCTATTCCTTCATTATGACTTGTTAACCAAACCCCCGCTGTACAGAACTCTGCAGACATCGCTTTGGAGAAGGTGAACAGCGGTAAGTCACAAATCCATCTCTCCATTCTGCGCATTGACAAAGAATGTTGCAAAAGCGAACCGTCCCTTAATCATCCAGCGAGGTAGTACAGTCACGATCCCAAGGGAATTTACTGGCAACCAGAGGAATCTGATTTCCCTTTCAACCACTGTGTTTTCCACTTCTGACAACGTCGTTCCCAACTGGCTTTCGTCTCGGCCAATCAGTGCGGCACAGGAGATGCTTTCACTTCCAAAGTGCTCACCGGAGCAAAAAACAATCACCCCTGTGTTTGCTCGTCTCCTTCATGGTGACACACACATTTCTTTTAGCCTTTTCCGAAATTATTCACGCAGGAAACAGGGTAATTCTCAATTAGCGTCACGTTTAATGAATCCTACGTTAGTATGATTCACTGAGGAAGTGAACTATTTAAATCCGTGGGCGTCAATCAAGCGAGGAGTCCTCCAAGGGCTAATTTGGAAATAATTTGTCTCTTTTCCATTGTAAAGATGTAGGAGATAGTAAGCTCTGTCAGTGTGTGTGTGTGTGTGTTTGGGTAATCATACATCTCTGTCTGCAACAGACGCAGAGCCGTGCCTCCATGGTTTCCACTGGCCGGCCGAGCTGTTTACTCATCTGTGTTTGGTGACCGAATGTAGAACACTACCCATTAGTCGGGCAACTGCTGCTGAACACTGTTTGTGCATGTGGGATTCTGTGTGAGTGTGTGTGTGTGTGTGTGTGTGTGTGTGTGTGTGTTGTGTGTGTGTGTGTGTGTGTGGTGTGGTGTGTGTGTGCGGGGGGGGGGCTTTCAGTAGGTGTACACATAGGTTGTTTCTATGTGTGTGAAGCATGGTTAGACTGCTATACCTATTTTCTTCCAGCCCCCACCAAGGGATAACAACCACAGCACCCTTGCGGTGACT
Organism: Melanogrammus aeglefinus; assembly: GCA_900291075.1. Lineage (NCBI taxonomy): Eukaryota > Metazoa > Chordata > Actinopteri > Gadiformes > Gadidae > Melanogrammus > Melanogrammus aeglefinus. The sequence goes on along the minus strand of OLKM01000031.1, from coordinate 467,537 downwards.
CGTTATCACAATGCCCATGTGTTGGGTGTCTCCCCCTCCAAGTATCTCATCTATTGAGTATACATTATGTGCATATTTGTCTCGCTTGTGGAAGTCTGTGCTGGGACTGCGATTCTGCCATCTCATGTCATATCAACTTTAGATATCCTCTGCTGATTCTCAGTCACGCTCCTGCCTGCAAGGAGGCTGGAAAAGAAAACAAACTCACGTCGTAACACACACACACACAAACACACACTTACGGACACACAGTAACGCACAGCCTGGAGGAGAATGCTACATGCCGTGGGGTGTCAGCTTTGGTCAGCGTTGGCTCTCGCCCCCCCCCCCCCCCCCCACTGCTTCTTCTTCCCCTCTGACTCTATCTACTCCCTCCCCCTATTCTCTCCATCCTGCACCATCTCATTTAATGGCTAGCTGCTGCCTTTCCCTGCGCTAGGTGTTTGTTTACGGGCCGATATACGAAACATTAAATTCTTCTGTATTAGCAAATGTGACAACCGTTTGCTGGATGTTAGTTTGGCTATTTGTTTTAACGGTGAACCGTAACCATGGCACTAATTTATCAAGAGCTTGTAAAAGCACTTAATCCTATTGGTAAGCATGAAATTTATAATGTTGTAAGGCCGGAAAACTGGGATGATCAAGCTTTCTTATGCGCACCGGCTTAGGATTATTAACCATACATACTGTATATCCCAATGTATATTGTATATCTATATCTAAATATTTTACTACATCTTTATATCTATGGGTTAGGGTTAGGGTTTCTCCTCACCTTTAGCTGAGGAGAAATGTGTGAATGTTTAGGACAAACTGGAAATACACGATTAAATGTTGATGGAATGGAAGAGTGGAACGGTAAAATGCAAGTTTTTTCAGGAAGTGATAGAGAAGAAGATATAGGCCACTCTAGATACAGTGTCCACCATGCTCCCCTCCAAAGAATTGTGCATGGGATTGAACTCACTTTGAGGTGAACAGTGTCACTCTGCCCCTCATAGGAGCGTATCACAGGTCAAAAGGATTTGGACAATTGCTTCAGAAGAGTGTGCAGCGGTGTACGGGAAAATAAATTAATGTACTGTTTGTGTCATGGTTTGATAGGACCGGAAGGCATGTCAAGGACTGCAGCTGGTAAACACGACGCGGCCCCGCCAGACGCACAGTCTGGTGATTGGCAACCACTCCCGTACACTTTGTATTGGACACGATATCACGGCTGAAGTTGACTGTCGGTTAACTTCATGCAAATGAGCGAGGGGTTCAGCGCACGTTCTGCCATGGGATTGGACAATCATAATTCAGTGAGTACTGGGGGACCCATGGGAATTATGTCGGATATCATATCCTATTTTTAAAGCAGGAAATGAAAACCGTTATACCCCGACCACATCCTCAAAAAACATTGGATCTTCAACGCGCGCACCACCTACAGCTGCAGCCCATTTATAAATGTCAGGACATGGCTTAATTTAGACATACACAGCATTGTCAAATTATCAGTTTAATGGGCAATTATAAATCTTAGGCTGCTTCATTCAATTATCGTATAGGCATACTTTAGGCATATGACCTAATCAATTAAAAGGAAGGAGACATTAAAAATCACCTTACTCCCTGGGGGTGACGATGTATTCGAGAAGATAGAGAGAGAGAAAGAGGGAGAGCAAAGAAAGGCCGAGGCTGATTAAGAAAGAGGGGTTGATTATGCGAATGTCTCCACAATGGAGGTAGGTTTGTCAAAAGCCAGCTTTGGTCTTGTTTGAAATCTCTACTTGATAATTCCCATATTTACTCTTCTACTTGACCAGAAACCGTGTGCCCTTTACTCCTGATGAACACACACTTTAAAACCAAGAATAAAAACGAAGGCCCTGTTTTCATCTGTGATCCTTGCAGCTGTAATGTTTGCTAAGTCTCCTTGGAAATGTGTAGACTAAGCCTATCCTCTGCCAATCAACGGGAGCATTCTTAACGATCTGGTTTCGTGAAGAAGTGTTTAATTAATTCATGCATTTGTATTGGTTAGATCCTAGATGAGGATATCCAGCTGCTTCATTATCTTTAACTTGTCGAGAAGATTGGCGAGTGCTCACCTTATCAGAGAGTAGGAGGTAGGAGGTAAACTAAATATACTTGCATAACTTTGCAGGTTGGCATCCAAATGCTGGATGTAGGCCTAAGATACATTTCAGAGAGAGAGAGAGAGAGAGAGAGAGAGAGAGAGAGAGAGAGAGAGAGAGAGAGAGAGAGAGAGAGAGAGAGAGAGAGAGAGAGAGAGAGAGAGAGAGAGAGAGAGAGAGAGAGAGAGAGAGAGAGAGAGAGAGAGAGAGAGAGAGAGAGAGAGAGAGAGAGAGAGAGAGCGAGCGAGTGAGAAAAAAAAAGAGAGAGACAGAGACAGAGACAGAGACACATTATCTGCTTTCCTTTCAGATAGGATGCTCCAGTTTACCCTGCTCTAAAGGAGACACAGAAGGAAGCATTGAAGAACCTTTCCTTAGCATTTAGAGAGCTGGAACAGCTCATCTCATGGATGCCACTTAGATAGTTCCGGGTCATGTCACTCAGTAAGGAACCTTCCTAAGCAAAAGAGACTATCGCCCCCGCCCCAGCCCATGTATACGTGATGACATGCTGTTTCTTGGTCCAGTCAATAGGGGGCCCTGTACCAGCGAACACTGGCACAGGGTCTTTTTTGGCGGCATTGAGAAAACAACCTATTCTGTCGTTGCGGTTGGTGATAACGTTGAAAAAGGAGTGGTAGGAATAAAAAGAACAGGGTCCAGTGAATTAGTCTGTCCATAGAGGCACTCATGTGAGCGCTACATATATTCCCATACATTGCTGCTTGGGCGCACATGTGTATGAATTATAGAAGACAGCTAGCCTATATGTAATTATAGAAAAATGCACAGTTCATGCATTATGGCCATGTAGCTCGACACGATTGAGCAAACTTTGTGGGGGTGATGTGAATATGAATTGAGGTGAGCATAGTGTCTAAAAAGTGTTGCAGTTCAAATGTGTTGCTTTACTGAAATTCAAAAATAAGGCAAATTAAAAATCTGCTTCTGCTCTGGTGGAAGGAAGTCAATACTAAAGAGAAATAAAATCCAATAAAACTATTTTCAGCCTACCCCGTTGCATACATAACGTGACACTACTTTTATTTTTTAGTTTTGAGAAAATATCTTTACAATTGCAGGGATGACACACGCTAAGTAATCACAGCCACTTAGATGGAATAATCGTTAACTGTGCTAGAGATAAATAGGATGATAAGAAAACAGAATAACTGCACTGTAACTAATTTGTAAAAGACCCCATGGAAGCAATTGAATCACAATATCTCCCTGAAAAGCCCAGTCTGAGCCTTATATCAGCCTGCCATCAACTATGCATTGTTCTATCAGCCAAGGCTCTCTCACACACACACACACACACACACACACACACACACACACACACACACACACACACACACACACACACACACACACACACACACACACACACACACACACACACACACACACACACACACACACACACACACACATTTAGTTTCACACTGAAACATTGCTTTCCATTAATCCCCAATGGGGAAATTCATCCTCTGCCTTTAACCCATCCTATGCTAGGAGCTAGGAGCAGGGGGGCGCCCAGGAACTAACTCCAGGTGCAGTGCCCTTGCCTTGCTTATGGGCAACCAGGCATGTTAACCTTGCATGTTTGTGTGGTGTGGGAGTAAACCAGGGCACCCACGTGAACACGGGAGGAAAACAAACGCAGGAAAACGTGCTCACGCACCTCCACAAGCTAATTAGCGGGCTGATGAACCAAAGTCATGACTGGGCCCCTGGGACCTGCTGCCTGGTGGTCAGGCGAGTACCAGGCCTGTAGGTGTGTGTGTTTGTCAGCTTGTATGCTTGTGTGTGTTTTTCTACGTGTGTGTGTGTTTGTGTTTGTCTATGTGTGTGTCTGTGTGCTTGAGTGTGTGTGTGTTTGAGTGGTTGTCTGCCTGTGTGTGTGCGAGTGTGTGTGGCCGGCTCATTTCTCTAATCCTGGCTCCTCTGGGCTTAGGACATTGTGTTTGCTGTCTATTAATACGTAAGTGTGTGCGGGAGAGAGGACAGCAAAAAAAGTCATTGGACGCTATTTAAATTAGGTATTTATTATTGCATGCATCGGCTCCATAACAGGGCATGTGTGTGTGCATGATTGTGAGGCTGCGATGCAATGTCCTTACCCAACTGCTGTGTGATGAGGTGACAATGCATTGCACGTTGGGTGCAATGCGTAAATTGTACAGAACATACAAAAACACACAATTTTGATATTCCTCGTCGCATTATCTTGAGTCTACCTGACAGAGAGAGAGGTTAGATAGACAGCCTGTGTCAACGTGTTCGGGGGGTTCATGCTCTGTCCTCAAAGTCTCTCATACAGAGACCCAACTGGTCACCCACGCACAGGAGACCCAAATGAGAGAAGGAGGGAGCGGGAGAAATGACAAAAAAAGAGGAAGAATGGGAGAGATACTGGAGAGAAAGAGTGAAGAGAAGCCAAGGCTGTAAGAGTGTAAAAAGAACAGTCAACAATATATATTCAAACATCTGTGAGCTCAATACATCAAACACAGCATCCACCAAAGAGCATGCCTGATTAAGATTCATAAATAAACAAAATTTAAATTTGCGTTGGAGAGGGCCGAGAGTGGTGGAGTCTGCATAGAAAGAGGCAGTTTCGCTTTCGCCGGTCCGTGAAATACATCCAAATGTTCGATTGGATCATTATCTGCTGTTTATCATATATTTCAAAGGGAAAACTTTGCAGACATCTGCAAATTGCTCCGACTTCTCACACTGTCCAATTTCTGTCTGGTGGAGACAAGCCTTTTTAGCTAGTCCAAAACATCTCCGAGAGCAGGTCTCCATGGCCCTCTCAGGTCTTTGATTAGCCTTAGCATCCACTTAGCTTCCATGAGTACCTCTCAGGTATGGATGATTCCACGCCTATTGATGGAGATAAATTACCCTAATGGCTGCAAAGAAGTGAATGATGAACCGCACTCTGCTGAACGGTTAGACTAAGGACCATCAGATAAGGCATAGTGGAATGAAACAGCTCTGCTTAAGGCTGAACATTTTTCGTTATTCAACCTTTACCAGTTGACTAGTATTTGCTCTGTTTGGATGCAGAGTTGGGGGTATTTGGATGCACGATGGCCCGTTGCACACCAATCAACAGAGCTGGATGATTGACGGTTGATATTTGGGGCTTGGCAGGCGCCGCTTGATTAATGCATAGATTGTGAATGTTTCTGAAGATATTGGAATGGTGTATTGCGGCCGAATGCTAAGAAACACCTTATCTTCTATTTTCTTTTCATTTTGGTCGGCATCAAAATGCTTACATCATAGTTTACTAGTTTGAAACACTTTATTTTTTGTGAAATTTTAATATTTGTAAGGATATACGTAAATCAATACAGAGGAATTATATTGGCCAGGTGTGTCTCTCTCTATCAGCTGACTATGCATTGCCCACCACCACTACCAGTCTGTTAGTTAGAATAATAATTCAAAGAGTTGAATCTCTCTCTAACTGCAAACAACGGTTTTACCTGTCTGAATTAAGCACCATCAGGCTCCGAGACATTTAGCATATAAAATAATAATTGTCGTTATGACATGCATCATTGCAGTTCCATTGCAGTTCAATTGCAGTTCAATGACCTCCATTCCTGGAGTGTCATTGTATCGTTAACTTGAAAGAGCTAATCATTTTAGTGTTTTGACCTGCAGTCTTCGTGACAACCTTTTTTTTTTTGCATGGTTACTGTCCATTATTCTCATTCCTTACGCCTCCTGGTTGTCTACTTAGCATGCTAACCTCCTCTGTATGACCTCCTTGCATTTAGCACCCTGGCTGGGTTTACTGAATAATGCAGAGGCACCTAACCTTGGCTGAGTCAGCACAGCGGACAGGTCAGCGTGTATTATACACTCGCTGCTTGACTGGCTCTTGCGGGCAAGACACAAGCAGACGCACGCACAAACAATGAATTAAAGGCACCATGCATACAAACCACCGTATTTATATTCAGAAATGCAAGTAAATTACACGCGACACAAAAAACATGCGCGCGCACGCACGCACACACACACACACACACACACACACACACACACACACACACACACACACACACACACACACACACACATGCGCACACACACACACACACACACACACACACACACACACACACACACACACACACACACACACACACACACACACACACACACACACACACACACACACACACACACACACACACACACACACACACACACACACACACACACACACACACACACACACACACACACACACACACCCAGTCTTCCATGAATATGGAGCTGGTTCGAGGCTATGGGACTCATTAGAAGCCAGCGTTGCAAAGAGATGACATCAAGCTCCAAGACAAAGATGAGAACAGACTACATAATCGATTCCCATTAATGCTTCATACCCCATGAAGTAGGGCCATATAAAGATGGAACTTGTTACAAAAGTAGACTGCGACACACTTACTGTGGAATTCAGAATTTGAGTCCTCTTTAAAACGGGTTTAATGCAAAATGACAATGGATAATTTTGGATAACTTTGGAATCCTAGTTTTACTGATATCACTCGTAACTGTAATGGTTCAGTTTCCTTTGGATGTAGGAAACTGTTATTCATCACAACAATCTACTCAAATCGGTTTTCTGCCTTTCTCTATGAGCTGCATAACCATAGAGACATATTCATAGTTTTATTTCACGACTGGCTGCTACTAAAAGATGCATTATGATTATGTGCTGTGAATTTGTGCAATATTGCAATGGCAATGTGAACACATAGATAATACACAATGTTATGTATGAAAACATTAAATTGAGGTGTGACTACACAGTTACTAACGCCTCGTGCCCACTACCTCTGTCCGTTAACTGATCCCCATTGACTTTGAATGGGGACGGACGCGCAATGCATTGTGGATCTGTGCGCTGAAGGCTCTGTCAAAAAGTTGAAAAATGTTGAACTTTTTCGGCAGCGACGGATCCGTCATCCAATCAGCACTGTGGTCTGTGACACTACGGGCTCTGACGACCCTGGAAAGCTCCCCCATCCGTTAGCCATGCCTTCTGAGTCCTTTGACTGGCGGTGCGGTGGGCACGAGGCGTTAGGCTTGCTATCAAAGGAAACATTTCAAATTGACACAACCTTGATCAATCTTTCACATTGTTTATTCTAATAATGTAATCAAAGTGAGTGGAAGTCAAAAGTGTTTGTGCATCGTTAAATATTGCCCACTTTCATATTGCCATGACATTTGACAGCAATAAAGTATTATCAAACACATCTTTAAACAAAATCAAATCTTTCATATACATGCAAACACAAACGTTTGGGTCTTATTTAGGATAAATCATACAAAACATAAAGAGGGAAATGCTATGATAGTTATGCTATGAAGATTCTACTGCTACAATTAATGCCTTTCTGTCTTTTATTTTCTGTTTTAGCACTGAACTGTGCGTGTGTGTGTGTGGTGTTTTTCCAAGCACTGTGTTTAAGGCTTGTTAGAGTAGCACTTGGCTCCTGCTGACAGCAACTGCAGCCCGCACAGCAAGCCTGACAAGGACAATCAATTAGCCCTGCACCAAAGACACACATGCAGGCACATTAGCACACACACACGCGCACGCACAGCACGCACACACATACACAACGCACACGTTCACACACGTTCACACACTGGCTAACACATACACACGGGCATACACATACACTGGCACACAGTGCAAATAAGAGTTACTGTAATGCTTTATGGATATTATTTCACTCTAAAGTATTGTGTAAAGTAAGTGTAACCGGAATTTTTGCAACTGAGAAAATGTATTTGTAGTTGTACTTCTGATTTGTGAACTTGAAGGATGGCCTTTCAAATCCGAATAGTGATTCTCAGATGGGAAAATTAATTGAACAAATACATAATCAACCCCAACCTTCATTGTGTGCCGCCTCTTGACGGGGTAAATATAATTAGCTGCGTTTTCCTTGGTGATGGACAGCACTGACTCATGATCTTACATTCACATTGTAAGATCTTTTTATATTGATCACAAATTTACAATATGAGTTTTTCACAAGACAATAAATAATCACAAATCATTGAGATGAATGGGCCTGTACCTGTGCATACAATGGAAATGTCGTTTTGCGAAAATGCAACATTAATTATTCTTCGCACCAATGTCGTATTTTTTCCACGGCTATAGCAGTAAATCCTTTTAACCAATCACATTCTTGTTTCATTGTAATAGTCCCCATGGACACTGAACAAATGTAAGGACATGGCGGAGGTAACAGTCTATTTATCTTTCTCCACTCAACGTGTTCCCTTACTGCATTCACAGTGGTAAACTACAATCATAGACCTACAGTATAATTATCGCTGATTTATCATTCATCTCGATAGTAGTCTGGCTGATAATGTAAATAGTTGTTAACGTGCATGAAAACTTTATCAGCCATGATGTGAGAAAAGCATTTTGTTTTCACATGAGGGTAGGCCACGGAGAGAAGGGCAAGAGCCTGTTATATTTTATAACAGCCCAACTAAGAATCCCCCTAATAATTGTGAAAATAATCGTTGACCTATATTACCTAAAAAGGGTGTGACTATAAAAACTGATGGCTCATACATAGAACACAAACAATATAGTTTCATGAAAAATCAATGAGACATTATTTATGTTTTGGATATCAAATGTAAACTAGAAAATGCATGTTGTGCAGAGTGCTGTAGTAAGGTTGAAAATACTTTCTAGAAAAGCCACATAGTTTAAGACGTAAAGAAATGTTAAATGGCTTTTCAAGTAAAGGGATTTGAACAGAGTCCAAATGGAGTAAATAATGTAAAAACGCATACCATTTAAAATATGTTAAACTGTGGGAAACAAATACAAGAGTTAAACAAAGAGCCAATGTTATCGAGTTTGAATACATTTGATATCAACTATAGAATAGCTGAGCTTTGTGTGTGTGTGTGTGTGTGTGTGTGTGTGTGTGTGTGTGGGTGTGGGTGTGGGTGTGGGTGTGGGTGTGGGTGTGGGTGTGGTGGTAGTTACTTGGAAAGGTATGTTATTGATCTAACTAGATTTGGACTTCTTTGAGTCTCAGCTTTCATATAGCATATTACGTAGAAGATAGCATGTTATGCCAGATCGGATTGGCAATTTCCAGCCATAGACTAAAAACCGCCAAGTCAACCAAAAATCCTCCCAAAACGTATATTGCCAGAAAACGAATTAATCATATACTTCTGCAATGGCAAATACACAAATACACACCAAAACGCTACCTAATTATTAACTATGACGTTATGTGGTATACAAGGAACCTCTCATTTATCTCACACACACAAACCACATAAAGATAACCGACATTCAAAAGATGACATTAATTAATACACAACACAAAAATAATCTGAATGGAAGTGCTTAATTCCAAAGATATTCTGAACATTTAAAAATGGGAAAGGATTCTTTAGGTGAAAAATTGTGGAAGGCATATGGTTCCAAAGATGTAGAGAATATAAAGAAATAAAGAATAAAACCTAAGAGGAACAATAGTTGAGCACTGCATGCAGCACTCACCTAATTAAGTACCTCAGTTAACGAGAGATTACATGACGTTCACAGATCAAAGAGTATACTTGATTTGATTTAAGAGGAGTGTTTCCCTCCCGTAATCATCCCAGCCAATACTGTAGTCGCTGTGGGAATCTCTTGGCACCTCACGATTCGATTTGTTTCCAATTATGAGGTCAACGATTTGATTCTAAAACGATTATCAATGCATCTCGATGCAACAAAAATTTTTTAGGTATATTTCCATGCGTGATTCCCAAAAATATATATATACATCTGAGTTTGCTACTTAAGAGTTTGCTAATCACTTCCTACTTTTGTGATGATCATTAAAGCCATCAACAGATGTATTAACTTAACTAATATTTTATTAGAGAAAACGCTTTTGTCACAAATATGACTTTCTATGAACAATGCAATAATCAATGCAGCTTGCATTACAAAAAAATATGGAAGTATGTAAAAAATAGGGTTCAGTTCTTTTCTTTCTAATCTTTCTTTTCTGCGATCATCGAAATTGTGTCAAGACAAATCGATAGGCCAATACACACTGAAGATAAATTAAATAATTTCAACATGACTAAAATCATCCCTCTCTTGTGAACAGAATGTTGCAGCAGGCGAACATATTCAGATTATTGATTTATCTCATCGAGACGGAATCGTTCTAGAGAGAATCGCGATGCATCGAAGAATCTATTATTTTTCCCACCCCTAGTGACACAATTAATTGTAGCCCTTGAGTTTATAATATAATTAATAAACAGGACTGTATACAACTAGGAACAAAAAGGTACAAAAAACATGCCTTCTGATACTAAAATCATTAACAAACGCTAGAAAAGTGAAGAATAGGATCACCATTTTTTCAGTTTTTTTCAGTTTTCATTCAGTTCTGACTTTCCACTCCATAATGCTTTATCAATATATGCATGGGACACGGCATATGAATCATCAGATATTCAAAACAGGCACACACAACTAACGGCGGTATCTGAAGTTAACTGGATGCTTGCCTTTCTATATGCAGGGTATGTTCACTTTCTATAAACAAATTAGATGGATCTGTTTCCCATTTTCTTACGTTATTCAATGTCTTAAAGTGGTTAGCAGTCAGGGTCTAATAAGCGTTCAGTGATGGATTCACGTATAATCTAATATCCAATCATATTATTTAATCAATCATATTATTTAACGTGATTCAATCCTTTTCTGACCACAACTGACCATGCTGAAGTAGCAGAAAGCACACAGGCCTAAAGTAGATGTAAAACACAAAAGTGTGTGACGAGCTAGAGCACCAATAGTATGCATAAAGTGAATCGGGAGGGCAGGGGTCACCCGCCCACCACACCTAGTCAGCCAACACCAAGGTGCACGATGCACATCGTAGGTCACGTGGTGCCACTGAGTTTTGTATTGATAGCCCGCCATTTTGTCTGTGCGATCCACATTTTTCTATCAGGGGGATTGTATTGAAGCCTCTACCTATTTTGCTCCCAACGATCATTTCCAATTAAACGTCCACTCTATTTGTATTGACATCTAACTCTAAGTTCATTCGTATTGACATCCAGTGGTACATATATTGGTATTCGATGACATTTCAAACCCAGACTATAAAACAGCCAAAGAATTAAATGTCCAATATTGACGCACGCATCCATTTGTATGAGAAAAATCCAGAAACCAAAACAGAATCAAATTTTGGCCTATTTGGAGACGCATGTTGATATTTGCTGGAGACATTCGATCGTCTACAAATTAAAACACTTGATAGTGTATTGAAAGTCACATTATTGATAGGTGCCCGGATAAAACGACATTAACATTAATCTGAGAAGAGAGCAAACAGCTGCAGCTGAATCTCTGCTCACTGGTTCTTTTTCTTCCTTCCTTGTGTGTGTGTGTGTGTGTGTGTGTGTGTGTGTGTGTGTGTGTGTGTGTGTGTGTGTGTGTGTGTGTGTGTGTGTGTGTGTGTGTGTGTGTCTGTGTGTGTGTGTGTGTGTGTGTGTGTGTGTGTGTGTGTGTGTCTATCTGTCTGCATGTGCGTGTCTGCCAGTCAAACCCCAGCTGGCAGCCTGAGTTGATTGAATATTAGCCTTGATCCTTTGGGGAGTTGTTGGACAGCAGCTCCAAGTTGATGTGTAGATGTTTGTGTGTGTGTGTGTGTGTGTGTGTGTGTGTGTGTGTGTGTGTGTGTGTGTGTGTGTGTGTGTGTGTGTGTGTGTGTGTGTGTGTGTGTGTGTGTGTGTGTGTGTGTGTGTGTGTGTGTGTGTGTGTCCTCTTTGTGTGTGTGTGTGTGTGTGTGTGTGTGTGTGTGTGTGTGTGTGTGTGTGTGTGTGTGTGTGTGTGTGTGTGTTTCCTCTTCGTGCTGTTGAACATATACTCTGATGTTATGACAGCAATCTGGAGCTCAGAGTGTGTGTGTGTGTGTGTGTGTGTGTGTGTGTGTGTGTGTGTGTGTGTGTGTGTGTGTGTGTGTGTGTGTGTGTGTGTGTGTGTGTGTGTGTGTCTGTGTGCGCGTGCGTGCGTGAAAATATCCACATCTCACAGTATATGGCGTTGGGTCTCCCTAAGGCTGTGTGTGCACGTGTGTGGTCGTCGTCAGAGTTAGACTGGGGTCATACTAGCAGGGTGGTTCTGACCTCGTCTCACCAAACGGGTCACTTATCTCCCTGCAGCCTCCAAAGAGCCACCCCACCACTATCTTTTTCTTCTCTCACTCTTTTTCTTCTGTTACCTCTGCCCAGGAATTCTTTTCCTTTAAGCATCCTTACTTTCATGGCTTCGCTTTTATTACTTCTGCTCTCTTTCCCTTTATGCTGCCTGTATCTCTCTCTCTCTCTCTCTCTCTCTCTCTCTCTCTCTCTCTCTCTCTTCTCTCTCTCTCCTCTCTCTCTCTCTCTCTCTCTCTTCTCTCTCTCTCTCTCCTCTCTCTCTCTCCTCTCTCTCTCTCTCTCTCTCACACACAATGGCTTTCTGTGTTCGGCTGCCCTCCTCAGCTCCCCTCGCTGCCTCTCTCCATCTTCCACTATGATCTCTGAATCTCTCTGACCACACCCATCTTCCTTTGACTCTATTCCCCAGTCACAACTCAAAGGCTCTGGGATGAAAGAGGAAAGGAGTAGAGATATCCATGAAGATAGCACAAAAAAGCAGGGGCAAGAAAAGACGGCAGAGATTTAAATATGCAGAGAAAAGCTGAGCATTTACATTTTAGTCTTCACTATGCTTATTACCTTACTGGTTCATCAAATAAAATTCCTCTTAGATTTCTGGGCTCTTAATTACTTCTGTAGTTTTTGAGTTATTAAT